>NW_021011491.1:3340311-3445128 GCF_003987935.1 Bombyx mandarina | reverse complement strand
TGATTGGCGCGCGCACGCATCACGCAATCAGGAGCCAATCAGGCGCATAACGCATTTCGTGTGACATGCTAGTACGATTTTGATTGGCGCGCGCACGCATCACGCAATCAGGAGCCAATCAGGCGCATAACGCATTTCGTGTGACATGCTAGTACGATTTTGGTCCCCATAATTTTCATACCCCGGGCCTATATATGTAAATCGATTCTAAAGGAGTAAACTCCAAAAAGAACTAGATTAGCTTTAACTTAATACGTATCTGTGTTCAAAGTTAATTCTGCCTTTCATTTTGTAGCGATTGCATGAGAATAGAAAGGTAATCAAATTTACGATGACGTATTGATCGAAGGAACAAGACACTAAAATGAACGTAATAGAGATTAATGATTACACTTGATAATATTACAAAAATATGGCAGCAAATTTATTTATTTTCTCATTTTATAATGTAGTAGAGAGGTTAATTAAAATGTGAAAATGCTAACTAAAAAACATTACCGGTATATTTAATAATATGCTATATACTTAGTCTGGCCATAAATACTGTTACAATTAAAAATAAACAAAATATTACATTTGAATTTGGAATCTGTCATTTTTATTTGCTCATTGAGTTTTCTCATTTTGGCGCCAATACATTGTACAATATTTAGCGATATTAAAATGGAATGGGGTGATAAAGAGAACCGAATCGCTGTGATTGCATTACACAAAGTAGGTATGGAGCCAAATGCAATTTTTAAAACTCTCCATACGCTTGGTATTAGTAAAATGTTTGTGTACCGGGCTATTAATAGGTGCAATGAGACCTCCTCTACTTGTGACAGAAAAAGATCTGGCCGTTCACGTAGTGTTCGTACGAAAAAGGTGGTCAAAGCAGTAAGGGAAAGAATTCGAAGAAATCTTGTCCGAAAGCAAAAGATTTTATCTCGGGAGATGAAGATAGCACCTAGAACCATGTCGCGTATTTTAAAAGATGACTTAGGACTTGAAGCCTATAAGAGACGTACTGGTAATTTCTTAACTGATAATTTAAAAGAGAATAGGGTGGTAAAATCGAAACAACTACTGAAGCGGTACGCAAAGGGAGGTCATAGAAAAAAATTGTTTACGGATGAATTTTTTTTTACAATTGAGCAACATTTTAACAAACAAAATGGCCGTATTTATGTTCAAAGCTCTAAGGAAGCTTCCCAATTAGTCGACAGAGTGCAACGTGAGCACTATACGACTTCAGTGTTGGTTTGGTGGGGTATTAGCTATGAAGGAGTGACTGAGCCATACTTTTGTAAAAAAGGTATCAAAACATCGGCACAAGTGTATCAAGATACCATTCTTGAGAAGGTAGTGAAGTCCCTTAACAACACCATGTTCAATAATCAAGAATGGTCCTTCCAGCAAGACTCGGCGCCAGGTCATAAAGCTCGGTCTACGCAGTATTGGTTGGAAACGAACGTTTCGGCCTTCATCAGAGCTGAAGACTGGCCGTTGT
This sequence comes from Bombyx mandarina, assembly GCF_003987935.1. Next base: position 3,443,636 of record NW_021011491.1, on the reverse strand, counting down.
CTAGTCCCGATCTTAATCCGCTGGATTATGATTTATGGTCAGTTTTAGAGAGTACGGCTTCCTCTAAACGCCATGATAATTTGGAGTCCCTAAAATAATCCGTACGATTGGCAGTGAAAATTTTTCCTACGGAAAGAGTGCGTGCTTCTATTGATAACTGGCCTCAACGTTTAAAGGACTGTATTGCAGCCAATGGAGACCACTTCGAATAAGCTTTTTATACTTTAAATTGTTTTATATTTATGTATTAAACTAACACACTGTAAAAGTAATAAATGTTATTTGCAATAGAATTTTTTTTTATTTTTTTTAACAGTATTTATGGCCAGACTAAGTACATGCAACAGCATTCAGATGCCTCTTACAGTCGTCTAAAAAATTAAATCAGAATTATCCAGTTCTTCCATAGAAAACATATGATTTAGGGTGGTCAACACAGAAGTTATTGAATGTTAAGACATAAAACGAAACGTAAACATAGAAAACCAGAACGCATTAAACTTAAAAACAATATTTAAAATAAAAGCACCTTCCTTCCATATAAACAATTCTTATAATTGATTAATTTATCTGTATTTAACAAAACAAAACCAGACACCGCGTGAACAGACAACATTATTATTCCGACCGCATAATAAAAGCATATTAATGGCCAACATTACAAAGTGTAAAACACGTGCCGACTAGAAAACGATTACATCTAATACCGCGCTAAATAGAATTTCTTATTGAGTTCGGCCTGGAGCTAGAGCCGGCCGGTAATAGGCCCGTTGCAACAACCCGAACATAGGCCTGTCGTAAAATTACGAAACTGGACGTAAACAGAAATACGCATCAACAAAGAGACGTCGGTGGAAATAGGCCGACTCGCTTCCTAGTAGAATGAGACGCCCTAAAATTAGCCGGGTGCATGGAAATTTCGCGTCACTCAACTGCCGGACTCAGATTCGGGGCGGAACAAATCATATCGTAGTTTCAACATAATGTTTTTGACTGTTTCTCTCTACTGTATGCTAATATATGCGTCAAATTTAATTTCATTATTTTCAGTTTTAAAAAGGACTTTAGTACACCAATGATCTCCTTTAACGTAGATATTTACTAACAGTTTTTCTCACAAACAAACTTTAGTTCACAAGTTGATATATTTTGTATGCATGTTAACCGATAAGAGAAGGTTATTATCAAAATACTACACACATACATTCATTCTAACTTATATTTATTCATTCACTTCCATTTATTTCATCACCTTATTGTTATTATCATGGGTCTAACGACACACAATGATAAGTTAAAATCATGCCATAGAAATGTCTATGGCTCAATCTTCGAGACGTCCAGTCTATTTCGTATCTAAATAACTATCATAACCGCAATATGATTTCATTTATATTACCGCTGGTGCTAGGCGAAATGAATGAATTACTGTTGAAAAAAGATTATAGACGTTTTTGTCTCACATATTTCCGGTAATATCCATTTTACTATCACTCGTAATTACTTACCAGAATTTCAAAGAGGTACTTCACTCTTGAAGATTACATGTACTTACTTACCTGAAACAAAAAAATAGCAATAGATTAAATTGTGATTTATGCAAGTAGTCGCGTACACAAACCTTTTTAAAAGCGCGCTATTTTTAAGTTCCGACAAAGATTGTGCACACAAAAGTACTCCGACTTTTGTGTCATAATATCATCTGAAATGCACACATGTAAAGATAAATGTAAATTAATCAATCTAAAAGCAAAATAATTAGACATCCAAATGAATGTACTCAAACGCAGTACAGTGGAGCCACTGCGGTCATCCACAGTGCGTTTCCAGAGGTCTTTTTTGCCACGTACCATCCGGCTATGGAATGAGCTCCCCTCCACGGTGTTTCCCGAGCGTTATGACATGTCCTTCTTCAAACGAGGCTTGTGGAGAGTATTAAGCAGTAGGCAGCGGCTTGGCTCTGCTCCTGGCATTGCTGAAGTCCATGGACGACGGTAACCACTTACCATCAGGTGGACCGTACGCTCGTATGCCAACAAAGGCAATAAAATAAATAAATAAATAAACAAAGCACATCCAACTAACAACAATAATATGTGTAAATTTACGAAGAATTATAGCGTCAGCAAATAGTGTGCACAAACTCTTCTTCAATGCACGGCGAGCCCGATAAATCAACATTGCGTTATCCCGAATATTAATATACCGCCTATCTACTTGACCAATTGGCGTATCGAAAAAAAATCACCGAGATGCATCCGGCTTCCATCAGCTTAATACGATTGTGCCTCATAAAACTCGAGAGTAATGCATTAGGCCTATGATTTCGTAGCGTAATGATAATTCTGCTATTAATCATTAAGAATGTTGCATGCTTCATTGCGAAATGTTGAAATACTTTTTAATTACTTGATATGTAATAATTAAAATAGTTTATTTAATGGAAAATCATTTTTCGGGAATCGATTCTTACATTTCTTACATTCGATCGAATCGAATGTAAGAAACCGCAGTCAGGTAAACATTTCATGCATAAATTCAGTGTGGCCGCATTAAAATCTATATCTCTATATATAAAAATGAATTGCTGCTCGTTAGTCTCGCTAAAACTCGAGAACGGCTTGACTGATTTGGCTAATTTTGGTCTTGAATTATTTGTGAAAGTCCAGATAAGGTTTAAAAGGTAGATAAATATGAAAATGCTCGGAATTAAATAAAAATTCACAATTTTGTTTTTCCTTTGATGTGTCCCCCGTCGGAAGGATTCCTTTTGTCTGTTTTAAGTTTATTTTATTATACAAAAGTTTAGGTCTTTTATTTATCGATTGAGGCACTACGAAGTCTGCCGGGTCAGCTAGTAAGGAATAAAATCGAATATATGTGCAAACACCAAACAACAACTATTCGTTCCAATTATGAGTACAAATCGTCTGTATGGTAATTGTTACCACCCGCAAATCATTATAATCAGTGGAAACCGTCAGCACAAAGACTAGCCGTAAGACAACACTTTGATATAACGAACCAATTTGATTTATAATGACAAGAGCGTTTTTTATTGACTTGTTCTTTCAAACGAACAACTAACTCTCTAGATCTCAGCTTGACTTACAGACGCTAACGACTCTTAAATATTATCGATAACTAGCGGACCCGGCACGCGTTGTCGTGCCCTGAAAATAAATTTAAAATCTTGAAAATTTATCACAGCACTATCGGCTTCAATTGTAAAAAGAAAATATGTAGAGACCCTGGGAAGATCGTAAAAAATATTGAAAAACTATAAGAAACCTACAACCGAATTGCATCGGTATCTACCGGTCCCCATTATTGCCAAGAATTCATGAAAATATATTTTAAGGAGATTCAATATCACAGAAAGAACTCTAAACGAAAATGATTTATAATGGTGGTAGGAACTCTTGTGAGTCCGCACGGGTAGATACTACCGTCTGTTTCTGCAGAGAAGCAGTAGTGCGTTTCGGTTTGAAGGGTGGGGCAACCGTTTTAACTTTACTGAGACCTTAGTACTCATATTTCAAGGTGGCTGGCGGCATTTACGTTGTAGATGTCTATGGGCTCCAGCAAACACTTAACACTAGGTGGGTTGTGAGCTCGTCCAAACATCTAAGCAATAATCGCAATAATCGTAGCCATACAGTGAATAGGCTAGGGATAACTCAATACGATATGCTGATTTCAACGATAGGATAGTCTACAATACCCAGATCACATATCCCAAACCAGGTGACATTTACATCGTGCTGTCTAGTGCCCCAGTCACCACTCTTACCCGATAGACCATGAGCCCAATCTGATCGTGCACAAAGATACAACTCATAAAACGGTAACGTTCCATACCAAATAGAACCTCATTTTAATGACCTCAAGTAACACAACAGCGTGTTGAAAGAAACTACGAAACTATGATTGATTACCGCATAACTACCAATGATTGTGAAACTCCCGAATGTATGAATGTACCGAATGTAAAAAGCGAGAACAATAACAGTCACGTACAACGAATCGATTCTAATTTAACATTAACTTGAACTACATGTACGTACTTACCAGTACATGCGCTACCACAAAAAAAGCTTTCTGTATCATCTAATGAAGACCAGCTAATAAATAATGCTCAAAAACTAATAATAAACAGTAAGTTCGCCTTTGAACTACGTTTTGTTTGTGATATAAATAGTTTTCTATCTATCTATCTATCTTGAACTACGTCGGCGGAATTCTTTTAATAGATAATAAGCCAATAAGGAAAAGGAATGAGTTTTCATGTTTGATCCAAATCAAGAAGGAATAATCCGACTTTCATTTTTAAAATCCATTACTACTACTTACAACATATTTGGGGGTATACTATCTCTATCCGCCACTTTGTCCGTATGTTTTGAAAATATTTTTTTTAGTAAACCATGTAATATAAACAAAATCTGCTCAGAAACAAGAAATCCCATCTACCGAGTGCTACTCGATCTACATACGTATACCAAAGAAGCGGAGCAGTAAAACATTTATGAATAATCATCAATCAACTAATTACTGAATGATGCGCACACTACAACAGTTCTTGCTGTACTACATTTATGCTATCCAAAAGTTTGATATCGCATTATATTTACATTTTGACAATCAATTAAATTCCAATTCTATTCAACTAAAGGTAATGAAATATTTTATATGCCTTAAGAAAGTTTCTCAAGTATTCCTTTAAAATTACAATGTTTTATAAATTGGTCGTAATTTTATTACAGTCTATAAATGCTTATCTTCATGTACCTAAATACAAAGCAGCAGAGCAAGTACATTGTAAATGGTAACAAAACGCTTTTAGGGCCAATTTCACGATCACCTAAATTATCGCAGATAAAGTTCAAAGTTAGTTTCCATTATTATGGGGATATTGCTATCAGCCTTTGTCAGAATAGTGGATATAATGAGTTCGCTTCGGTCCTTTTATCTACCGGATAATGTTACTGCGATTGTGAAACAAGCTCTCGGTGTTTCAGCCTTCAACAGTGTTCGATTGTCTGGAAGGGTGAGCCGCGGGCCGGCGATCTCCGCAAGGTTAGTGACCCGGCTGCGCCGGAGTTCAGTTCCGCGAACGCAACAGGGAAGCGCTCTTGGGCGATGTTAAAGTAAAATAGGAAATGCGATATTTAAATAGATTTTTATTATTGAAGTGAAACTTTTTGACTGGTGGTAGGACCTCTTGTGAGTCCGCGCGGGTAGGTACCACCGCCCTGCCTATTTCTGCGGTGAAGCGGTAATGCGTTTCGGTTTGAAGAGCAGCCGTTGTAACTATAATGAGACTTTAGAACTTATATCTCAAGGTGGGTGGCGCATTTACGTTGTAGATGTCTATGGGCTCCAGTAACCACTTAACACCAAGTGGGCTGTGAGCTCGTCCACTCATCTAAGCAATAAAAAATAAAAATAAACTTTTTAGAATCGTGATTTCAAACTCGATGAAACGAAAAAATAAGTCCATAGAGACACAAACACATAAATGTATAGGATTCAGCCGGCGAGAGAATGAGATAGAACACATTATACGTGAAGTTAAAATATCAATTCACAGAGGGCGCTACCTCATACTATAAAAGATGATTTACAATTGTTTACTAATGACACATATACTTAGACGGGTACGGGTACTTCATTGCGGGTGGCAGGATCGCGGTAGGAATGTGACGCGTATTGTGAGTTTATAAAACCACCCTATCCCCAGTACTAAATTAAGCAATGATTACAGTTTAACTGATTCGGTGGTACAGTAATTAACGCTCTTGGCTGCTGGCCGAGCACGTGGATTCGATTCCCACGCGAGGCCAACACTCGTATGATGAACAAGCTTGTTTGCTCCTCATTATTTATTTAAACGTATTTAAGTGCGCATGTCAGTATCTGGTGCACATACTACAAGAAATTACACAGGGACCTACAGACAATTGCGCGTGATTTGTCCCATATTATTGATTTGTTAATTTCATTACACGTTATCCCTTCACAAATTGAGATATACCAGACAAAATACGAGTATCGACCATCTTATCCATTAGATCAGGTCTTTAAAATGTTATTTAACGTTCGTTTGTAATCTTTAATTTTACTAGCTTTTTTTTTCAAACAAAGCAAAACAAGAGTCAAACAATACTCAATATAAATTTATTGATTCATCATCATCTTTGAGATCATAAAATTATAGCAAAATATTAGGATCAAAATCATTTCGATGTAAATAACGAAAATAAATAATAAATAAATAGATGAAAACAAATGACGCACGGTTATCAATGGCCCTAATTTAGGATTCCCTATGGTATGTACCAGAGACTGACATACATACTTATATACGTTTAAATATATACATAATATATGGATAAATCACTCAGACAAGGGACAGACGAATCTGGTAATCACACAAATGTTTGCCCAATGCGAGAACCGAACCCACAACCCTCGGCGCAACAATCAGGGGCGCTAATTATTGCTCCATCGAGACAGTCAAAATAAAGATATATATTTTATATTGCTGTCAGATCGAATGAAACTCTCTCAATGACACTCTCAACAATATTCTAATAATATAAATTACAATGCAACACGTACATATGTTTCGAAAGTCCCAAACAATTATAAAGGCACGCACCGCTTTTTGTTCCCATAAAACATTTCCTGTTAAACCTCAGCGTAGACTAAAACGAACCGACACAGATTCAATAGCCTTAGTAACGTTCAGACAAATTCCCAATACAAGATTACGCGTAAATTCAATGATACTTTTCGATAATAAAATACAAACAGATTTTGTTTGTATGTTACGTAGGATGAAACAATTTTAATGTTCAATAGCGCCACATCGCATGTTGTGAGATCTGAAGGTCACAAAATTCGTATTTCGGCTGAGAAGAAATTTAATCATCCGTCGAGTCCTCGCGTCCCATTCCGGGGGGCGGATTGGACCTCGAGGCAAAACCCCCTCTGCTCGGGTGTGAACTCCCTGCTTCACAGGACAGAGGTGGCAGTTTGTAGGAATTTAATCATGTCTACTGACTTAAAATGTTTAATAGAATTCCCGAGATTACAAAGTCGGCGTACGCTAACGCTCCACTCGATTTCAAGTAAACTACAAGTTCCAACTACGTTCTTTTGAGAAGAACGCACTAATCAAACCGGACGGCTTATAAAATTGAATGGAAACGTCAGATAAGTGATTTAGGTGCTCTTGGCCTAGCTCTAAATAAAACAAAATCCAAGAGCGTTAAAGGCAGATATGATTTCATTTTAACGGTAGGCAGCGTAGTAGGTGTACCTTAATTATTATAATTAACATGTTTTAGCAATACCTGAATAGTGTCGCTGCGTTAGTAATATTCCGAGCGGTAGGTATTTACAACAAAACGACCAACACTAGCTAATAAGCCCGTTAATGTATTAGTAAAAAGTAATTACCACTGTTAATAACAGTCAAGACCAAATTTCTTTATTTTTTTAGAGAGGAAAGATTACTGGTGGCCTGAAGCCCTTTCCCGTTTCACCAGGAAAGATGGGCGAGCAAACGCTCAGCCAAGAGGTATGTGATTTGCTAACAGCTGCCCGAGCGCCTCCGAAGAGACCTAACAACTCAAGAGCAGCTGCTTCACAGAAAATTTCCAGAATTTGCTCTCATAGTGCATTGAATATTAAAATAATATAAAAATCCGTTACTAATTTATCGTGCTATGTGGATGCCAACTCTAAAAGTACTACACTAAATAGCCCTACAATTTGTACACCTATGATTATTGAATGACAACCTTTCATTACACAACAGTACAGCATTCCAAACGAACAGTGTTTCGTATTTACTTACACGATGTTAGAAACGACATTTAAAATGAAATTATTGTAATTTAATGAAATAATTACTTCGAACCCGTATTAGAACTCATTAAGTTTTACATAATTCTCTTTGCTTGTTACGTGGTCATTACTTCGTGAACTATAGTAGAAATCAAAGAATACAACAAGCGGATAACAAATTTCTTTTTACTAAGTGGCATTTACTAATATCGGTTACCCATCAGGTCTACCCTAATTTATAAAAAGAGGTGCTCATTATATCTGTTAAATCAATGGAACGGTTATCTATACATTAATACGTGAAGCCGAAACTATGTATCCCTTTTTACGAAAATCGCGCGGACGGAGGAATATGAAATTTCCCACACTTATAGAGAATATAGAGAAGGAGTGCACAATGTTATTTTTTTTTTAAATAATGCATAAAATATACATTATACCAGTAAATAAACATTTATTTGGTATATACTCTTTGTTTATTGTCAAACTTTAGTTAATGCTTAAAGTCTGTGGTCAAATTAAAAATAGGTTAATATTGTTTATCTTTAATATTATTTGTCTATAGTGTAGTCTTGGTGAAATCTGTGATTATAGAAGTATAATAGTTTTTGACAATAGAATCATAATAGTGTACAAACTTATAATTTCAATTAATTATAGTCGAATTTCGACTACCGGGCGACCACTAGTCTAGTTTAATATTTCAAATGAATAAACGTCAAGAAGGATGTTCAAGAATGTACATGACAAGCACGTTAGCTATTTGATTCGATTGATTGCAATTTACAATTGTCGTTCGTAACAAATTGACCGGAGATGGTAGTCAAGAGGACAACTCCGTGGACGCATCAAAGAAATAAAAAATAAACCAAGAAGCCATCCTTTATTAAAACTAGTTTTTATTTTTTAAGTTGCACTTTTTTACTGGTGGTAGGACCTCTTGTGAGTCCGCACGGGTAGGTACCACCACCCCGCTTATTTCTACCGTGAATTAGTAATGCGTTTCGGTCTGAAGGGTAGGGCATTTACGTTGTAGATGTCTATGCTCGCCAGTAGCCACTTAACACCAGGTGGGCTCGTCCACACATCTAAGCAACAATAAAAAAATAAAAACTTACTTACTGCGTGAATTGGTAGACGATCCTGCACTAGTTTAACCTGGTTATTGGAGCCTATGGGCATCACAATACGAATGCAACCACCCAGCTTGAAACATGAAATCGGAATCTCAATTGTATTGTAGAGCAGCTCTACAGTTTTTAGAATTGTTCTACCCTTCAAAGCGAAACAAATGACTACTTCACAGTAGAAACAAGCAGAATAATGAGACGTACGCGCGCGACCTTAATAGGCCCTATAACTTGTAACTTCAATTTTTGGTGATTCTCTTTTTATTATTACTTTCATTATAATATCATTCGTAGTAATATAAGCAAGACGTCCTCTGCTGAAAATAGTCCGTCATCACTAATTTCCAAAGCCAATAAAAAAGTCAAATTTTCCTGGGACCCTTTTTACTTTATCAAATCGTCTACGTGGCTTAATTTAGCCGCCAAATATAAGAGCAGCGTTTTAAAGATTATATAAACAGATAATCAATTCTCATATTTAAAAAAAAAACGACTTTTAATGATATGATAAAAACAGACTTACCTAATATTAATTTCACAACAGAATCTATTATAAATTAAAATCAATAAAAATTGCAGTCATAACAAGACTCAACTGTCTTTATGGAAGCGCATACAGAATTCATTCTATAGGGTTATAGCTTTCATTGCAATCATTCATTGTAATAGTCATCAAGTAGGTACTCTGTCAATTTATTATCTAAACGTCCATCATGATCAGTTGGAATGCATCAATTTATTGAGACCGTAACTCAAATGGCAAGTGCTTTATTCCGGTATTTAATACCTAAGTTGCTGACTTTGATGGTTTTATGAGTTAAGTGAACACAACAAGTATCACAGCCAAAATATCAATTCTTAAAATGAATATGACTCACACAAGGGAGCTAATAAAAGAAAAACGTACTGAAAATCGGGTAAAGTATAAAATTGAATAAACATTATACTATATTGTCTACTATAATTTAGTAATTGTATATATTTTGTATGTATGCGTCTTATCCGCAATTACTAATAAAATTGATACGCGCAGTATTTCAAATTCTAACCTAAAATATTTTTCTTCTTCTTCAAACAAAATCTAACCTATTTTTTTTTCTTTAAACATCAAAAGCCTCAAACGAACACCTGACTACCTGTCAAACTCACCAACATCCGCCGAGCAACATAAAAACTCTTCAAATTAGATAACATTATCAAAACATTCATTTCGGTGTTACGTAGATTTAGAACGAGTAAATTTACAAACTAATTACTCGTGTAGCCAGCTATTATTTAATACCGCTAAAGCGCATACGTTGGATATGATTGATAGATCAATCATCAATTAAACGCTGTCCATCAACACGAGGCAAATTAACTTGTAGCCGTAATGAAAATATTTACCTGCGGTTATTATGTGCGCCTTTAAAAAATGAAAATAAATTTAAACGTAACTTGCAATAGGCTGCAATGTTTGTCTCAATAGAAAATAAAAAGAATGCGACATTTTTTTACATTAGCATGCGTGAATTTTTTTTATTTTATTTCTTAGTTTGGTGGACGAGCTCACAGCCCACCTGGTGTTAAGTGGGTGCTGGAGCCCATGGACATCTACAACGTAAATGCGCCACCCACCTTGAGATATAAGTTCTAAGATCTCAGTATAGTTACAGCGGCTGCCCTACCCTTCAAACCGAAACGCATTACTGCTTCACGGCAGAAATAGGCAGGGCGGTGGTACCTACCCGCGTGGACTCACAAGAGGTCCTACCACCAGTAAGAAATTAGCGAGAATATAGTTTTTAATACCCTTTAAATAACATTAACGGGCTCTGACCACGATTTTAATATTTATTGAACTCCTTAAATAATTGTTTTATAATATAGATTACCGCAATTATTTAAACAATTATGTACTAGTAACACAATCTATACAATTAAACAACTCACATATATACAATTGTATACAATGAAAAACTAACTAAACTGCTTCTTTGTCATTGTGTCAAGATATTAAAAATTATTAGAAGCAATTACAATTCCCAAATAGAACATACTGCACTCTGATGACGTTCAAAATAAAATCAGCTATAAACCACGCGACCATAATATAAAGAAAAAAAACCAGTGATTTATTTTATCACACCTCGAAAGTCATCAACTTAGCAGCCCGTTAAATTTATTTCCAAGTAAAATTTATCGGAGGCTGACATGTCCATAAATACGGTTTTCTATGGGACACCATGAACGTCAATGCCGCCGGTAGATGTCGCAGGATTAACGATGAATCATGAACACATCCGCGATAAACAACAAACCTTCATTACAATACACTATATAAAGTAACCTTACACTATCTGCTTAGGAAACAAATTATTATTAATCGCAAAATCATTAATTATAAAAATTCCATATTTCAAATTCTCGAAAAACAAAGAGCAGTTAGGTATGTAGCTGCTAGCGATTCTTCTTCAAGTGATATTTTTGTGTGTGTTATTTTTGGTAAATTTATTAGTTTTGGTAAGTGCTATTTTTATAAAATACGTCTCATTTACTGCTACTAATTTATTTCTTTTGTTTTTAATGCTGATAGTGAAAAACAAGGCAGCAACGGCGAAGCTCCACACACACGCCAAAGTATCAATGATAAACTTCAAAATGTCACAGATTACTACACCCATACATTCATGAAATGTACTGAAATCAAGTACAGGAATATGCTGACCTAGACAGAAACCAGAGCGACAGTGAGTGTTTTTATAAAAAAGACAATGCAAGTTATTTTGAACTAATATTCAACCAAGTTCACTTTAAATAATAAAAACTTCAAATTAGCTTCGTAAATGGTGAGTGGTGCATTTACGTAGTAAATGTCTGTGGGCTCCAGTAACCACTTAACAAACACCCGGTGGGCTATGAGCTTGTCCAACCATCTAAGCAATAAAAAAAATATCTTTTTTAACAGTGAGAACTTTCACATGCATAATGAAAAAAATTATGATTAATATAAATATACAATATAAGTTTAATATCACATGTTAGTTGCAAAACGAACCAGGCCAGTGGGGGGTGCGCAGTGTGCATCGCTCTCTCACGGTGAAGAGAGCTCAGAATCATAAATACACCATCTAATGACAGCGGTGTTGTCTAGCCCTCTGTAGAATCGAAGGGATGCCCAAAGGCATAAAACAAATTTAAAATAACCTTAACAAGTGCTTTTGATGAAAGTTGAAGTTTTCCTGTTTTTCAAAGTACTGAAAACAGAAAATTTTATTGCAAAAAAAAAAGATGACGAAACATAACAATAAATTATTTTAAATTATACTTTATGATAAAGATTCGCTGGACATAGAAGGGGAACGTCATTTTGTGAATCCGCTCGGCTCAGATTGTACTAAAGGTTCGGGTGCGAAGAAGCCACCGTTCCAGGTTAAAGAACAGAATGACCGTAATTCCAATACAATTGGAACTGCGGCCTCACGCCTCAAAGTAAACGATGACTTTATGTCTATGGACTCCAGTGACGGTGTGACATCCATTATGCCGTGTCTTCGTCTATCCGTAAAAACATATAAATAAAATTATTTTCACTATTCACTAGTATAAAATTTCACATGTAGTAGCTTAGCATCAGGAAGATATGCTTCTTCTTGATCGGTCCCTCACTAATGAGGATCGTGCCCATCTGTGATTTGTACTCATTTACTTCTGTCCCAAGCCAGTTCTTTTTTTTTTAATTACTCTTTTTTATTGCTTAAATGGGTGGACGAGCTCACAGCCCACCTGTTGTTAAGTGGTTACTGGAAGTTCGATAGATTTATATAATAGAAATAGTAAGATAACACAGATACTATAAAACAAACATCTAACAAAATAAATTCGGTAATTTTCTCTTTACATAGTCTATTCGAACAACAATTTTTTTAGAGTTTAAATTTGCAATACATAATCGCTCTTTAAAATTAATACGATCATCAACCCTACTAGGTCTACGAACGAGTAATTAGTTCAATTTATCACTTGCCACTCATATAAAGAAAGTCACAGCACAAATTACTACCAACACCGTTTTCTAAAGCGTATAATGCGATTCGCTAAGATTTATTTTTGAAACAATATTAACCGCTACAAAGCTTTGGAGTGCTAAATGAATTTACAAAAAATTTGTAATTTGGTTTACGAAAAACCCAACGTAACAAATTCTTAGTTACTCATAAATGTGATTAAAATTACTTTTACATTTTATTTTTACGGTCGAATTCTTTTTTTTTATTTTATTGCTTAGATAGGTGGACGAGCTCACAGCCCACCTGGAGTTAAGTGGTTACTGGAGCCCAGGAGCCCATAGACATCTACGACGTAAATGCGCCACCCACCTTGAGATTTGAGATGTAAGTTCTAAGGTCTCAAGTATTGTTACAATGGCTACACCCTTCAAACCGAAACGCATTACTGCTTCACGGCAGAAATGAGTAGAGGTCCTACCACCAGTAATTACGCAAATTATAATTTTGTGGGTTTGATTTTTATAACACGATGTTATTCCTTCACCGTGGAAGTCAATCGTGAACATTTGTTGAGTACGTATTTCATTAGAAAAATTGGTACCCGCCTGCGGGATTCGAACACCGGTGCATCGCTACACACGAATGCACCGGACGTCTTATCCTTTAGGCCACGACGACTACTACTCGAATCTGTGAGCTGTAAAGTTGTCGAAAGGTCGGAAATAATAAAATGACAATAAAAACGCGAGATGAAACCGTAAAAGTAGTTTAATTATGTGTACAACTTGCGAAAACCAAAGAAAGCACTCCATCGGTTCTCGCGAGTCATAAATCATTCAGTCCTACTCATAAATGTACAAACTAGAGGCTTCAAGGGATTCTCAGCAATATCGTGACGTCACGAAACAAATGTATGGATGATACAAATTGTAAACAATGCTCCAAAGTACAGATAAATTATGCAAATTATATAAACTACGAAATATTCAATGAAATTGTCGAAACCTCTTTTACATACGTTTTTAAATCATTCCTAATGACTCATTCTGTTTCCAATACGCAAAGTAAAATTTTAAGCAGACATGTCGTGTAGGAAGGAAATAAATGACTTGTTATAATAATCAACACGTTTAGCTCAACCTTAATCGGCATGAGATAGTTATCTAATCTATCTCCTAATGAACGGCAATTAATCTACAACCTCTCAAACTAACATCTTATTGCAATAAAATATATAAAAGTATATACGTATATACTTCCTACACGACATGTCTGCTTAAAATTTTACTTTGCGTATTGGAAACAGAATGAGTCATTAGGAATGATTTAAAAACGTATGTAAAAGAGGTTTCGACAATTTCATTGAATATTTCGTAGTTTATATAATTTGCATAATTTATCTGTACTTTGGAGCATTGTTTACAATTTGTATCATCCATACATTTGTTTCGTGACGTCACGATATTGCTGAGAATCTCTTGAAACCTCTAGTTTGTACATTTATGAGTAGGACTGAAGGATTTATGACTCGCGAGAACCGATGGAGTGCTTTCTTTGGTTTTCGCAAGTTGTACACATAATTAAAACTACTTTTACGGTTTAATCTCGCGTTTTTATTGTCATTTCATTATTTCCGACCTTTCGACAACTTTACAGCTCACAGATTCGAGTAGTAGTCGTCGTGGCCTAAAGGATAAGACGTCCGGTGCATTCGTGTGTATAAAATATATATACATTTCATGCGTGCTATTCAAAATGGAAAGAATATTTAGGTACACGCATTCAAACACAATGACTCTCAGAACTAAATATAAGCAAATAACAAAACTAAATATAAGCAAAATACACACATTTAGAGAAGAATAGTATTTTCCCTGTATTTAGAATCTATGTGTATGTATTGTAACGAGTATGTGTGAATGTATATATTTAGAAGCCTGTATTTCCGAAAACGATAAATAAATAAAAATACATGTATAATACATAAAACAGTAGTACCTTTTAAGCTAAAAATTAACAACAGCTTACAAAAACTGGATTACCACCTACTGCCCTGAATAGAAGTAGGCTTCCAGCGCTCTCATACAATAGAAAAAAAACTAAACCGTTTTAAGTTTATTAGTGCGACGACAATAGACTATGTAGGTTCGCGTTCTGCAGACGAGGGTCCATCAATCACGGGAACATTATTTGTTTTATCGACCCATCGAATTCGGTTCGGCATAAATAAGAACGGGTGCCAGGCGGGGCTGGGACCGATTGCCTTTTGGTACTTTCAACAATGTCACATGCCTCCGCTGAAATGATGCTTATGTAACGAAGAGAACACGACAAAAAACGCTTATCCTTTAAGTTTTACTTGTTAAATTTAATGTTTTGTTTTCTTTAAATTAATTTTGATTGCTACATTATAGGAATAATACATTATGACGATTTAGTGCCTATTTTTATTGCTGTAGTCCATTTACACGAGAACTTCAAGGCTTTCCCCGCATTTAGCGCTTATCGCAACCCATAGAGAGTACGCGAGGTGTGATGTTGTGTGAATTGTTTTATTTTGTTAATTTAGTGTTTGTTCAAATTTAAAAGTGTAATAAAAGTAGTTTATTAACCGTTTGGAATTTGCAAAAGTGCACAAATATGGAAAAATTAAAGAAAGCCGCTAAAACTGCTTCTCCTGGTCTTCCCAAGAATCCGCTGAAGTTTCAGTAAATAACAATCATTTACGGCGAATTTATTGCATTTCTATATATCAGTCTCAAATAAAAAGACATGTTCATGACATTTCACTCCATACCATTTTTCATTTAACAGAATGTGTATATGAATATAATATAATAATAGTAGATTATGAACTCTACACTGACCCAATGGCATCGCAAGAAGCCATAATGAAGAAAAGAAGTAGAAAAACAAAGTAAGTATACGTCTTGAATTGAGGCTTCGTGTCATAATTAAACTTGCCATAGCTATGGGCCCTAACAAAAATCCATCTAACAAAAAACCATTCTGAGCAAATTGGTCGAATTTCTATTAGACCATAAATTATTGCTATAAATAATAAATGTTCAGTCCCTACTTTAGTTGTAGTGCAGAAATTATGGGATAAAGTTAATTCTAATTTAAGTTTCAGCAATAACTCATAGTTTATTTCTGCAGAAAGTTTCTTTGAAACGCACAGAACTGAGAAACACCCAAATAAGTTACTACAGTACAGTAAAATAAGTTCGTAAAAGTTTCATCAATTATTTACTACCGTACAACCCTATGGACTATAAAAATTTCTTGAATGTGATCGAGCCAAATTTATCACGGTATCCCCTACGCCAGGTAAGTATAAACCTCATTGAAATCCTCGACCCACTCAAGAATCGTATCAGCAACCTCATCACCCCTGCCTCGTCAGGCAGGGAGTTCAAGCCCGGGCAGAGGGGATTACCCCGAGGCCCGATGCGTGCCTCCGCAAGGGGACACGAAGACCCAACGACCGGGCCAAGTTATTCCTTGGAGATAGCGAGCGAAGAGGACGTAGAAATTTAGGTACCAAACCGATTAGGTTGCTCTGACAGATGGCTCTGTCGTAACTCTTTGAAACACCGGGATGCGCATAACCCAAGCCCGCAAGGAATTAAAATGAAATGATACCAAAACGTAGCTTTGATTCAATTAAGGTTCATTAATTGGAAATAAATAATTTTGATTTATCTAAGACTATTAAAGTAGTATTCACTGAACATTGTCTCTTTTGTTTTGTTATTGAAAACAACAAGCAAGAGATCGAAGATTTAAAAAGATTTGAATGCAATCGCTTAATCGCTTTAGAACAAGATAAGAATTATGAAAACATAGAATTTAAAGTTAAATAAAACGAAGACATTCAACAAATTCACTGGTGGTAGGAACTCTTGTGAGTCCGCAAGGGTAGGTACCACCACCCCGCCTATTTCTGCCGTGAAGCAGTAATGCGTTTCGGTTTGAAGGGTGGCGCAGCCGTTGTAACTATACTTGAGACCTTAGAACTTATATATCAAGGTGGGTGGCGTTGTAGATGTCTATGGGCTCCAGTAACCACTTAACATCAGGTGGGCTTTGAGCTCGTCCACCCATCTAGCCAATAAAAATAAAAATTTAAGATGTGTTACTCTTG
This sequence comes from Bombyx mandarina, assembly GCF_003987935.1. Next base: position 3,426,513 of record NW_021011491.1, on the reverse strand, counting down.
AAAGAGGCTAGATTAAATGCATTTTTTATCCATAACATGAATAACTGTCGACTGAGTAAAAAAATAGTGAAATCTATTGAGTGAACGAAACAACGAGTTGAAAATGTTAATATTTTCTACTAGCCTATTCGTAACATCAACGTCGGTAGTGCGAGCGACTATAACAAGATTACCTATTTCAATCATGCTGTCAGCAAGATGCTATGAATGTGGTTCTGACCAACATCGCTGATATGTATATGTAGTTTCCAATAGTAAAAGATAAAGAAGCCTTTATTAACAACCTTAATTCATATTAAGGTACATACTATTCATATTTTTTTTTCTTTCATTTGACAAAAATTTCATTTCCATTTCCATTTCAGTTTCATATCCAATAGTACAAAACTAAGTGAAAATAAAAAAAATGTCGATGATGTCGAAATAAAATTAACACAGTAATTCTGTGTTCATTTTATTTAATAATTCAGCTTTTTAATCCCAGAAGGATGGACGCAATCTGAATCAGTGTAGAGCACGAATAGGGCATGAAACAGTAACGGTGAACGAATACAATAATATGATAAAAATAAAGAGAAAAGAGATTAAGTAAATGCATTATTAGAACTTTACCGCAACTCGACCAGGTCGATGCAAGTGTTGACAGCCGAATTCTCCAGATCGACGTAGCTAAGTTCTCCCACACTCTTCGACTCGGTCGTTGAAGTGAACCTGCAAAAAGGGACAGGTATAGGTTTCGATGGGAAGGAAAACATATGGAACGGATGGGGAAGGAATGGACGTTGGATTTAACCTAAAACAGTTGGAAACAAAATCAAGTGAACGAGAATAGAAATCAATAAACGAAATCAATAATTTTTAAGTACCATGTACCTTATGATTGAAGTTTAGCCACAGTGACCCACCCACATAAACAATAAAGGAATCGATCGCCTGCCTTGAACCAAAATGCTGAACCCGCAATTATAATACATAGTTTGGAATAAAGCTATTCCAAACAGAAACAAACGATTTCTTCGCTACATAAATATACAGAATGTTCCTGCCGAATCTAGTTTCACTAATAGTAAAGCTTTGAAAGCCCCCCCCCCCCCCAACCGTTACCAACATTTTAACTATTTCTGACGTAAAGTATTCGCACGATCCGGTCTCAGAGCTTAGACATCCTTACAATATTATGAAGACTTCTACCACGTTTCTGAACGTGGACTGCGGCATTCCCTATTTCATGTCAATGGGCTGCAACAATGAATTAAAACCGATCTATAGATAAAAAAAACAAATAATGGAACAGCAACTTAACAAATCACAACGTAATCTAGACCTTTCTTTACCTACATATAGCTCGATCGCTCACCATTACAACTGATTAGTGCCGATAAAACTTAAACATTTACCATTAAAAAACTAAGAGTAGAATACTATTGTACACGAATATAAAATAAAAACGAATGTAAAACATTAAATATAAAAGTATAGGCGCGGTATAACGCTAAGAGTGATCTCTTCGAGACAGACAAGCATCGGGTAAGCAGAAATCATTTGAGGAAAGAGACTGACCGCAATGTACTTATCGATGGAGAAAATGGGTTCTAACAAATCAACAAAAAAATCGAAATATGAATAAAGCATTGATCAAAATTTTGTTCAAAACTACTAAACGAAATAAAAGTCTATTTAAGCTTAACTTTAGCCGCGGTGGCACTTCACCCAACAAGCATGATTTCGAAACCTATAATGCAGAGGGAATAACATAGCATCTGCCCACAGCAACGATACTGACTGACGACCACGACCGCTCTGAAAAGAGTGATACGACAAAGAAAAATGCAGAGGGAATCTTTTTTTTTTTGTCCAGGCCAATGAATCACCATAACATCACGTGAGAGATGACGTGTGGAAGTTGAAACAAAAAAACAAGGGCTCCCACCCAAAAAAATATTTAAATATCTATTTTTTAAAGCTGAAAGTTTTAATCATACACATAAATTAGGAGCACAATTTTACGAATTTTCTCAACAAAAATGCTCTACAATTGCTACTTAAGCCGTTTCAATTGAACCTTTACATAAAATTAATAGATACATATATATCTTTGTGGAAGATTATTGGTGAAAGTTATGTACGGGTTTTTGGACTTAGATTTTTTATTCTTTTGTCTGCATGCATTCTCTGTTCACGTAATGATACACCTTCGCCTACAATTTTCGAGATGATGATACATAATTTTCGGCTTTTGTTCAAGAACAAAGACATATTTGTCGCTTACGTGTTATTTCGGAAATCACTAAACGCATAGAGCAAGGTTGATGCAATCATAGGATCATGTACTGACTCGTTGGTGAGGTAGATAGCTGACTGCTTAGCCAAGGGTCGTGGATTCGATTCACTTATAAGACAATCCTTCTTTTTCTTTCCAACCTAAGCTGATAGCCTTGAGAGGCTATTTCAGCGTAACCTAATAAGTAGGTGAGCTCACGCGGCTCAAACCTGACGACATTGCTAAAACTAACCCTAGCAAGAACAGTGCTTCGCAGAATCTACCACCGGATCGGAAACGCGATCCGGCGAGAAACTCAGTGGGCTGCTTTTGTGTGATGAACAGGCTTGTTTACTCTTTGATTGATTGTATAATATATATCTAAACGTATATTATGTGCATATGTCAGTCCCTGGTTCCCATTCAAGGGAATTCTAGTTAGGATCCAGATGACAGAGTGTGAATTGTCCCCGGTTATTATTGTTATTATCCATCATTTTCTCAACATATTTTTTTTTATCGTCATCCTCGGCAGACTACTACGCAGCCCATCAGACGATAAGTGGTAAATCTCACTGAAACTAGTAGGTACTTGCATTTATTTATTTATTTAACTTTACGCACAAGAATACAGTGCCGGTTTTAATGCCTAAAGCTTTCTTCACCAGTCAACCAAAGGTAGTGTAGAGAGGGTTGTGGTTGGTATATAGCGTTGGTGAAAAAAATAATGTACAAAACACACACACAGCATTTACGTAACATACATATTACTGGTGGTAGGACCTCTTGTGAGTCCGCGCGGGTGGGTACCACCACCCTGCCTATTTCTGCCGTGAAGCAGTAATGCGTTTCGGTTTGAAGGGTGGGGCAGCCGTTGTAACTATACTTGAGACCTTAGAACTTGTATCTTAAGGTGGGTGGCGCATTTACGTTGTGGATGTCTATGGGCTCCAGTAACCACTTAACACCAGGTGGGCTGTGAGCTCGTCCACCCATCTAAGCAATAAAAAAAACATACATCTTATCATGTTGGTGTATGCATGTAATTTTTTTTTCAGGTCCTATTTACAATTTCCCAAATGGAGATTACAGGATTGACAATAAAACGCATAAGATCCACCGATAGTATTATTATCTCATATGTAATATAATTTAAAATCAAATAGTACGCGTAGTTTTTTTGAAGCTGTAGTTGATTGTAGTTAGACTGGTTGTGGACCGTCTAATTACCAGTAAGTTAGATAAATAGCGATGAAATCAATTTTGACACAGATCTGAGCTATATCCATTGAAAGATATCAAAGCTATTATCAAAAATATAAAATGATAATATTTCCTTTAACTATCGCGATTCGAAGACTTAATAAAAAAATACTTTTACGGTTTAATCACTCTGTTGTCCGAGACCTAGTTTTTTTTTTTTAAGAGATTTTATGACCTGGTAACTAAGACCTTTAAGTCATGTCTTATTTTACTTTACATTCTTAATTTTATGAAAAATGATAATATGGAGATAAATGAAATGAAATGAAGATGATTAATTTGAAACATTAATCAACTGGGATAAAATTAAATGAAATGAGGTGAAATGGGATGAAATATAATCTCAGTAAAATGGTGGTTATTTACTGAAATTTTTTTAGTGGACTTTTTGGAGGATCCCGAGAAGTTACGTCCAGCGGCTTTGTTTCATTTTCCCACATTTGTGCACTTTCACAGATATTAAACGGTTAATAAACCACCGTTTTTACACATTTAAACCTGAAGAAACACTAAATAGACAAAATAAAACAAATCACACAACTTCACTCCTCGCGTTCCCCCGAGACCTAGAGTATTCGGAACGTCACAGATAATATAATGACTATTTAAAAAAAGGCGAGATTAAAACGTAAAACTACTTTTAAATTTGACAGGATAATAATATCAAAGATTTTGATTAATGAACATACATGTTTTGAAAACATATAATGAATATACCCAAATGTTCATTCTTAAAATTTACCACATACATGTACAAGGTACAACAAACACGACGTAAATTTTAGTAAAACAGTATGAGTAATCTACCTTGATAAGTGAATATTAAAAAAGAAACAATTTGTCAGCAATAAAGCGTTCCTTAATTTGATCGACTAACAAATCAATTTATTCTCTTCGGACCAGAGTAAACAAAGCCCTGCGGTACCATACGATGGACGCTAATTGGTACTATCTGTTTTATAGCCACGGGATCTAGCCCTTTAATTAACAGCGTCGTAACCGAGACGGTGAGATAAACAAACAATCAAAAGTACATTAAAAAAATACACTTTTCAGAGCTCATCACGTACATGATGCTGAGAGGTTACCACACCCCACGGTCCTGGCCACACCATAAACGCTATCTTGAAAAGTGATGTCAGAATTTGAAATGTTTTGTAATATTAATTACTTTCTCCCGCCTCATACACGGAAACTATTATTAGCTACAGATTATTAAAAAAACAAAGGCTTGAATTTTATAGACGATAAATAAATATGGTAACGTTTGAATTTTAAATTTAGAAGAATCCTTGATTCGAATAAAAACTTAAGATAGCCTTGAACAACCATATTTAGCGTAGAGACATTTTCGCTCACTATAATAGGTAATTAAATTATTTGTATTATAACTGGATGTCCATTTCAAAACTTGTTCAGTAACAGAAAAGATAACCAAGAAAATAACTACAAAAAAATTTACAAAAAAAAAACACTGAAAACCTGAAATACGGGGAGTTCGTTCTGATTCTTATAGGTAATTAAAAAAATCTATTATACGAAAAATAAGAATCAAGTTGTCAATAAAATGATTCGCTTAAAAAAATACGAGTGTAGTATGGGAAAAACTACATACAAAAATTTTAATGTATTTTCATTGGTCATTGATAAGAGTGGTAAGTTTAAATTTTATTCGAATTTCGGAATGGGTGAAACATATTCAGAGATTCTAGAGAATTCCAAATTTACTACACGGTGAAAAGCAAGTCATAATTGAATAAAAATTGTCCGAGCACCAACAATGTAAGTTTCTTCGAATGTAATCTTCATTCAATTATTCCAAAGTTTATTTGCGAATAAACAAATTCATTGATGCGTAGATATTCAATAGCGATAGGATCTAATAAGTAGTGAGCGAAAAGTCTAGACATAATCACTGTGATACCTCAGAAGCGGCCTACCAGCGACAGTGGCATTAGCAGCGAACCATATAATAGCGTGTGGTTTCCGCGAGGGAGCGCCGCCATTGTTCGACACGACGCCAGCCCGTGCGTGACCGCACCCGTCTCCACTGACGCTTCACATTCTGGAAGCTTCTGTTACAATTTTGATACTACTAAATCTTAATTCTCTGTAGGCGATCTAGTTTCCGTTAATAATTTTAGGTAAATCTTCCAATTGCTAACTCGATCCCACACATACAATTATGGTCAATCGGTTTTACTACGAGATTACAAAAACGGAGTAAATACAAACAAAATCATATTGAAACATGGAAACCCACTTTTATTAACGATCGTAAACAAGCTATCGGGCCACCCAGTTAGAAATTTTCACCGTTGTTCGGAGGAGACATTAGCATACCATGTCTCCATCATACTTACCTCATAGAAAATGGGGTGTGTATTAAACCCGACAATATAAAACATATTCATAGAAATCTGCTATGAAAGCATTGCATTTATGAATGTTCCGACACCAGATATCAAAATGCGTCATTTGGCTTTACACTAGCGTTTATTTCCTTATTTTAGAAATATACGTACGATATTAGGTGTCGGAAATACCAGACATGGCACATGCCACAACAAAACTGTGTATGGCTTCGAAGAACCCGTTCTCGTATCCTGTTACCACACTCCTGTCTGAGCCCTGGTAATCACATTATCCACGCACCAGTGCACTTAACTCAAGGTGCAATTGAAGGGTGTAATATAACTTTATTAAATATCGATTTTACCAAATTATTCCTTCTTTATTTCATGGAGATTATTATACTTTTCGATTTTGTTAACTCTAACGATCCACTTGATCTTTCTACAAGTTTAATTTTATTACACGATGCTTTTTCATCATCGTGGAAGTCATTCGTGAACACGTGTTAAGTATATATTTCATTAGAAAAATTGGTACATTATTTTTATTTCCCTTATACGAGAGTATACGGGCCACCAGATAGTGAGTGGCTGCCATCGCTAATGGACGACAGCAATGTCAGGGGTGGAGCCAAGCCGCTGTCTACTGCTGAGTATGCGAGTTTTTAACACATACGATACATTGTTGCGATAACGGCGGGCGCCTTATCGACAGCTTAAGCCAGAACGACTTTTTACTTATTATTAAAAAAATACGAAATCAATGTATTTCATCAAGATTTTATGCAATTTCGTGATAGAACTTTACATCGGCTTTTAAATACAGCCATTTTTGTATAACAATCAAAAGCTTCGTTTAACTGAAATAATATTAGACAATAAGACCTAATTTGAGTAAATAAACGACTGCAACACAAACAAGCCAGCCTTTCCCTTAATTGGAAGACCCAAGGCAAATGCGCAAGCGCCGCCCACGTACTCGGAGTTGAATTAATCACAAACATCCTACACTTTCAATTACGCTAAAAGTTCAAATAATAATATGAATATAGTGCACAAATACATATAATATTATGGAGCAAGTTCTATTTTTTTTATTGCTTAAATGAGTGGATGATATCACAGCCCACCTGGTGTTAAGTGGTTACTTGTACCCATAGACAGCTACAACGTAAATGCGCCACCCACCTTGAGATATAAGTGTTACAACGGCTGCCCCACCCTTCAAACCGAAACGCATTACTGCTTCACGGCAGAAATAAGCAGGGCGGTGGTACCTACCCGTGCGGACTCACAAGAGGTCCTACCACTAGTAAACAAGATTTTCCATTTTTTTATTATTATTGTTTTCATTTGTCTACTTTGAATATATCAATACAGACATAGATTAATGTTAACTACCACTTTTATTTATCGTCATTGCTCAGACGTTAAAGATTCGTTAAAGATAAAATATATGTAAATACAATGACTACATATGAAAACGGCAGGCCAATCCACGACTCCCGATCCTTTTTTTTCTAGCCTAAGAGGCTATTCCGACTTAACGCGGACAAGTAAGTCAGCTCACGGGTTCAACCTGGGAGAATTTGCTAACACTAGCCCTAGCAAGACCCGTGCTTCGAAAAATCTACCAGCGGATCCGATTTGCGACCCACTGAGAAGATCCGATAAGAAACTCAGTGGACTGCGTCTTTGGATTAGTTCGCTCGTCGAACTCTTCGTCATCATCGACGAAGATGGTACAACATCTACTGTCCTCCTCATTGGAGAGCTACTTAAACAGGCCGACATATTCATCAGTGAAGATGGTTATATACATTTTGTATTTAATTTTATATTTCCTGTAAATCACTGATCATTCCAATATAGCACAGCTGTAGAATGTCAGTTTACCAGCATTGGCCTGTTTATCAGTTTCTTTATCTATATATCGGAGAAAACGCATTATTAAAACCATCGTCAGACATTATAGAGGCGAATAGGGTGATCGAGTTAAGAGATATAATGAGTACACAAATCACGTTTGTTATCTTAGAACAATTCAGAAATCCTCTCGTGACGTTAGCAAACGAAAACGAATGACAGTTCTTAAGATGGAGGCATTGCTATTCAAGAATCCTGGTTGGTAAGTGTCGTCTATGCGCGCCTCCATCGGCTAGGCTCTGTCATAGCACGAAGTTAATCGAGTTCCGAGGACATCGTGATCGTGCTGCACTTTGTTTTGCTACCAGACTAATGACCATCTCTGACATATATAATAACGACGTTCTACGAGGACGGTCATCGGTGCTTGAGAGGCCTAAAAGCATCGAGAGTGGATCCGGAGAATCCAACAAGACATCGGCACGTCCCGGCCTTCCGGATGAAATAACAATAGATATTATTTTCTTGGCCTGTATTCTCATCACGGAAAGGTCAATAAAAAATTCATTAATGCCACTCGAACGTATTTGATATTTGATACATTAGAAAAAACTAAAATTTAATTTACCTTATGTTATTTATTTTTTTTTGCAAAATTCTGGATTTCATTTGCGACACTTCTTAACATCTCGAATTTTAGTATTTAAATCAATTATATTTACTATTTATCTACTAATTTATCTAATACTATTTACTAATCAATAAACTTTTAAAATGTAAGTGCATAAAAATATTTATGTGAATATTGTTACCGTTTTTAAATATTGGAAGAGGCTTTTACTATCAACTTTTAAATAAACACTACTTATAATTAAAAACTGCTTTGTTTTTGATGCTTTTATGTGTAAAAAGATCGTGAAAACGTAAGGAAATACAGAAAACAAACAAAATAAATAATAAATTTGAAAAAACATATTATCTAGATTATAATTAACAAACTCACTTGGTTATGGAGCTCTTGGAGTCCTCCGGAAGGCCAACAAACATTAAAGTAGACGACATTTCACAAACACTTTGATTCACAGAAAATTTAGAGAAAAATCTATCGTAAGCCAAAAGATAGAATACAATTACATATAGCAAAAACACGCAACCAAATGTCAAGTGTGACTTTTGTTTATCTTTTAATACATATCAGTAATATCCGTATGCGAGTTGAAACGAGTTTGAATGTATTACTGCCGTTGCTTATAATTTTATGACACTAACAGCGTGGGTGATCATTGTAGGTGTACCAAGTGACCTCCTATGTTATATTCTAGAATAACGACTTACTTCCTTGCTCGTAATACTTATAAGGCACTATTTCAAATATTTTCAGATTTAATTTTGCAGAACAAATTTCGAAGCTGTCGTACTAACAAAATATATGCAGATATGAGGCCTATAAAATCAAAGGCACCTAAACGCCTTAATGTCGTAAAATGGATTAATAATGGAACTATCTTGTTTAGTTAGTTGGACACGCTTTAGTGTTTTCATGTTATATAAGAAATGGAGCTAAATCTCTAACAAATTCAGTTCAAAAAATTTATTTTTAGCCTATACTAAGTACTAATAAACGAAGTTTTATCATTTAAAATTCAGATTATTAGTAATATTCTCATTCTTTATAAATCTGCTTTAAAATAAAGAATATCGTAGCTATCCGAACAAAGTTATTTCAGCTTCTCAAGCCGGGAGTGTTGCTAACACTGGCCCTAGCAAGAGCAGTACTTCGATGGATCGGGAGGATCCGTAATGACGTGTTTAGGGCCGATTTTTGTAGTTTACCTGAATATTTGACAGACTTGGATTTAGCTGCCTTTGATTTTATAGTCCTCATATGCTTATTTTATACCTACATCTTAGGTTGTCCATACCGTTACAATCTGAGAATGATATTTCAAATGCGAACACCAACATTAAAGGAGTGACCAACAGTGGGCTCAATGATTTCCAAGTACCTAATATCGAAATAGTAACTAAATATAATACTCAAATGGCTAAGTGGTCACCTTTGATCTTACGGGTGGGTACATGGTGACATTAGCTGAAAGCCAATTACTCAAACGTCCGAAATCCGAAGTACATATAGAAATAAATTTAAATCGAAAATCTGGGAAAGTAAATTAAGATATGATGAAAGCTTAGAATACAGCAGTTATCTGCGAAATTCAAATCACGAATTTTTTTAGAATATGAAAATCTTCTCGGAATCTCTTAAATTAGCACTCGCTATATTAACCTTCAGTCGTTTACTACGTATTAATAAAAAAGGATTTATTATTTGAATTTCTCTCAGAATGTTCTATTTGAAAGTAAAACTTAGAGAATGGGAACATTTTTAACTCATTTAGAAACCTTGCCATTATGCTCTCCACATAAGGTTATTCTTTTTTGTAGGTACCCTTTTATTTCGGGCCGGGGGCCGAACCTCCTACGAAATCCCCGCGCCTAGGGAGCGCGTGAGGTAAGTGGGACTGGTCCGCGACTAAGAGACCGCGGGCCTAAGGATGTTTTCAGGGCCCTACGCACAAAACGACTCTCCTGCACTCTTCGCCCAAGCGTCCGATCCCCTCCGAGGTCAGAACTCGAATGAGGTAAGGGTGTTACTGCGTTCAACACTACAACCAGACGGTGCAGCTCACCCCAAGGACGCCCAGACGTTTCAGAGCCTTCGATTCGCCTCGAAGGCTCCATCGGCCGTCTCGGTACGGCAGCCCGTCAGGCCGCCCAGACGATGCCGCTGGTGTTCCGGAGAATTGACGCATTTTAAATGTGGTGTTGGCGGAAAATGTTGGGCGTATCATGGACGGAGCGCCGAACAAATGTGTCAATTCTCTCGGAGCTAAACGTCAAGACCCGTCTATATACGATCTGTATGCAGCGTCTCCTCGAGTACTTCGGACACGTGGCCCGACAAAATCCTGAGAACTTGGAAAAATTAATAGTTGTAGGTCACGTGGAAGGAAAGAGAAATCGAGGAAGATTGCCAACCAGGGGGACGGACATTGTCAAGGAAGCCACAAACACCAGCGTCCCGGGCACCATTAAGCAGGCCGAATGCAGGCAACATTGGAGGAAGCTAGTGCAAAAACTGGACCAAGGTGGTCACGACCCTCAGTAATGAGGAAGCGACAAAGAAGAAGATGTTGTCACTTTTTTAATTCAGTTACATGGTCATAAATACCAGCGCTATTCGTAATTCAGATACACCATGTATAGCTGTACAGAGGATGTATTCCAACCGTTTCCGATAATGACAGCAAATAGTGTTGATGATGATGATTCCTAAAACCATAATGCTTTATTGTATTGCGCGCATTTGCAACACAATCGGTCGACGCAAAGAACGCTTGCTCGCATGCAAATTTCCTTCACTATAAATTTCGGGCTCACAATTTTTAAGGTTAACTATTAGTAAATAAATATTAATTATCATTTACATTTATTTGTTGTATAAACATAAATAAAAAAATATAAATATACATCCATTTTTAGACTACGAGTATAAGCTCAACCTGAGCATTCGTCGTTAATGATATTTATGATATAAACAATATTCCTCTATATTGAATTATATATGTAGTACTTAAATATTATTTTGGATGATTAGTCAAAATTCCAGGAGTAGGAACGTGATAAAGATCATAAAAACTCAATTAGGTTTTGAACATTCGCTGATTTATTGACCCTAAAGGATTCTTTAAAAGCTAGCTGCAATAAATGGTTCTTTAAGCATTTCATGTACTCCTGAAAATATTACTCCGTTCTTAGCTTTTCCTGTGTTAGTTTATATCATGCAGCTGAGCAATGAGATGGAATGTAGTGTACTGATATTTTTTTCATGATTCAAATTCATATTATTTATTTTCTATTAATTTTTTTATTAACATTAAGATATCGTTTTCAGGTTGTGATAATTTATTAATATAATAATCTAAATGTTTGATGTTGTTCAGTTAAAAAACATACTGATTTGTAGATCTTTGTGGATAAGGATAAAATGAGATTATATAATCTAATAATTAATTGACTTAATTTTAGAATGTATATTAAGGTACCGAAGTATTTTAAAATTATGAGAACTAATATTTTTGTCCTTTAAGTAACAATACACTTTAAACTCTAAAAACTGAGACCTTCGAACTATTATCTCAAGGTAGGTGGCGGCATTTAGGTACGTTGTAGTGTCTATGTGCTCTTGTAACCAGTTAACACCAGGTGGGCCGTGAACTCATCCACACTAGATGTGCTATAAAAAAAACACTTGAAAGTGTTTATGATAAAAGCAAAGGAATATTTGTTCATTCAATAAAAAGTCTATCAAAAAGTAATGTTAACTAAAATAGAAGATATCATATTTGTTACTAATTCTCTTTAATTGCCACAATTCGAAAACGTTCGGAAGACTTTTTCAAGCGTTCGAAAACTTTTGGAATTGTATTGTATTCTAGTATCTAGAATTCACTATAATTATTAAATAAGTTTCTATTTTCAGTATCTCTTTGTACTCTTGTAATCAAAAGCTTTTACTTAAACACTCTCTCTGTACTTATTTAATTGTAATTGTAATTATTAGCCAAGTTATAAATGCATTAAGGTGTAAAAGGTAGCTTAAGTGGAATAAGATTAAAAAAAAGGAAAATTGGCACTACAGAGGATTCTAAAGTGAACTAACTTCTTTAACTAAGTTCACAAGACAAAGTTATTGTTTTCCGATTTTTTAATTATATTATTTGGCAATGTTTGGAATAAAATCTTCAAAATATTCGCAAACCTTGTAATAAACATTATACACAGAAACGATTTGTTAAAAAAGAAAACTTTTTTCGATAAGCTACTTAAGTAAATTCTTTTTATATCATAAATCTGTGTGCTCAGTGCGAGTTTCTTAATGTTCTCAAACTTCTCAATATGTAGCGTAAAAGTTAGCTCGTAAGCAGTTGGAACAGCGCCCCTAGCGGCAAACGTAGGCAAACGTTCCAGCTCCATACAAATTAAAATTAACTTTTACGCTATCGAGAACGTTAAAAAACTCGCACTAGACACACTGAGCCCCAACTATTTACTACCATAGATAAAACACCACAAATAATTTATACATAATATTTATGATAATATTAAACTACCCTACGTAATAGTTTATAAGCGCTGTTTAAATGTTTCCACTTGCTACTATGGCGCCACCTTGATTGGCTTCCTTACAGCGGACACTTTTAATACACTGAGAGTATGGAGGGTAGAGGTAAGGAGAACCTTCTCTGTGTGTGAAAAAGTGTCCGTTAAAATCTGCTAAATAAGGGTGGCGCTACAGTAGCAGCCGGTTAATTTAAAAAAAGGCGCTGAAAGTTATTAGAATAATATAGAGAAATAAAAAAGGACAAAAGAACTTCCGTCTCGTTATGGCGCACTTTTCAAAATAATAATAAAATGAAAACAGAAGTTTTTTAATTAAGTGTGTATTTATAATTTCTTAATGCTTAATCAATATAACATTTAAAAAGTAATACATAAATAAACAGTCCGAATTGCAGTTGAAAAAGTAGAAAACAAAAGTTCTTAAAAAGTAAAATAATAAAAGTATATTTTATAAATGAGTCGACTATTATCAAAGCCGGCAATCTGACTTTTGGACAATGATTGGTAAATCAGAAAAACGAATTATTGACTTTGTATTCCATTGGCAGTCACAAAACTCTTCGGAACGACATTTTAGATAAATAACGGGTTAAGTATTAACCTTTATTTAATGCAGGTTTTGAACCGTATTCTTTGAAGGAGACGATTATATTCAAATCAATCTGTATTGACACATAAATAAATTTTTTTTGTCCAAATGCACAGATTGCCACCTTTGATAATTGACGACTCAAATGTCAGATTTAAAATAGATGTAAAAATTCATGTTCTGGATAACTAAGACCATGTCTTATCACTAACTAAGTCATGTCTTATTTTCATTTATTTTCTTATTTTTATGAAAAATGATAATATGGAGTGAAATGAAATGAAGATGATTAATTTGAGACATTAATCAACTGAGATGAATGCGAGGAGCGATGGGAACGCGAGGAGTGAAGTTGTGAGATTTGTTTTATTTTGTCTGTTTGGTGTTTCTTCAGTTTCTAACTGTGTAATAACGGTGGTTTATTAACTGTTTAATATCTGTGAAAGTGCACAAATGTGGGAAAATGAAACAAAACCGCTGGACATAACTTCCCGGGATCCTCCAAAAAGTCAACTGAAAAAATCTCAGTAAATAACCAACATTTTACTGAGATTATATGTATTTCATCCCATGTCATCTCATTTCATTTAATTTCATCCCAGTTGATTAATGTCTCAAATTAGCCATCTTCATTTCATTTCATCATTTTTCATAAAAATAAGATATAAATTAAAATAAGACATCACTTAAAGGTCTTAGTTACCAGGTCATAAAATTCCATGTAAAAAAAATTTGGAACTTCTTGTGCTACAGCTAGGTACTCCACACTATGGAGGAACCCTCCATAACCCACACTTCTGCCCTCCATACATATGCAATAACGTTTGTTTGATTGACCAGGCAAAGAAAGCGAAAACCATATTGTAGAACAAAGACCCAAGCCATGTTTAGTGTATATATTTTTTTATGATTTACGGTTTACTGGTTGCCCAGAGACCTTTCCATTTTCACTAGGAAGGTGGGCGAGCAAAGCTCAGCCAGGCGGGGGGTTTTCTATTGTATAAATATATTGTACTGTATGGTAAAATGGAACCAAATAATAAATATTATTTAAATAATATCCATTCTGAGATTAAATGGAATGGAATTGTATGAGGTAAGATAACAACAACAACGCTACCTATGGTGATATGAAATAGTTCTCAGGTGGGAATTTCACAAAGGCACGACTTTTTGGATGCGGTTGAGGGAGTCCATTATAGAGTCCCTTCTTTATTTCGCCTTAGTCGTGTTTTATGTAATTAACACCACAGTTGAAACAATATAAATTTTATTGTTGTAGCGGCATAAACAATTCTAAGTAATTATATTACATTAGTTATTAAACACATTATAAATTATTTTTTACGTTTTAAATATTTGGCGGTAAAAAGGTCCCGTGGCACAGACTATATTTCTTTTTCCACATCTCGTGCGTTCCGGCTTACGCATCATAAAAAGTTGCATTCTTGAACGCCACACGGTTCATCAAAAAAGTCGTGCCTTCCTTGGAAGCTACTTACAACGAATCACTACTCCTGTGCAGTTTCAGAGTTGCTAAACGGTTAATAATAAAACTAAATTAACAAATTAAAACAATTCACAAAACTTCACTACTCATGTTCCGAATTATTTGAAAAAATAGGAATAAATATTCTGAAAATAAGTTTTATATAAATGGAACTTTTAATTTTAGCCTATTGCTTTGTTATGATCGTTTTTTTTTTAAATTTCATTATATTCATTAAAACTTCTTCATTACTAAAACAATACAAACTCTATGAATATAATTTAAATCAAATGTGTCAAAAAGAAAATACTTTTTATCACCTTTTTACAAATAATAAGTAAACTATAAATATATAAATATATATATATAAAAGTAATAAAAAAAATAAAAAATAAAAATGATTCTTTTAAATATTTAACTAGAATCAAAATTTCATTTTTATTTTCAAGAATTTATTTTGATTTTATTGAGTTGTGATGTATGTATGCGTTGGGAGTATGTTTCTGAACAGCTTGTGTCACTGCCTGGAACAATCAACAAACATTTGAAACATTTCCGAACGCAAACGATGCTTGACGGGACTGTTCAGTTGTTAAATATAGTGAACTTGTTTTGCTTATTCGCTTTCGAAGTGTTTTTAGTGTAATTTATCTGATTACTATTATGAAAGGTCAATTTAGACTATAGCAATGTTAAACCAAACTTCGACTGAAGCTTTGCTTTCAGCCGCTTATGTTGAAAACTACTTAGATTGCGTAGAAAACCTTCCAAATGATCTTCAGAGACATTTATCACGTATGCGGGAGCTTGACGTAACATATAGGGGTAAATCACACATTTGTTACTATATTTCTTCAAATCAATTACTAATAAACCCTTTTCAATTCTGAATTTATATGTTTGAAATGTAAATTTGTTTCGAAACAGCTTTGTTGACGTTTTCTTTCAACCTAATTACGTATGCATTCCTTTGTATATTTTATGTTCTTAGCACCGAAATAGCCCAGGTTTTAGTTTTTAAATTACATTTCTATCAATAATTTTCAGTTTGTTTCACTTTTCGTGCATTTAGAGGTTATTGCAATTTGCCTTCATGCCCCTAATTTGTTAGATACTTTTGCTCACTAATCGATTTTTTTATTAATTAACTAGATTGAACTTTAAAACTGAAGTTTAAATTTAAATAGATCCCTTTTAATATAGAAGTTCAACTCGGTCAAATTACTAATCCTGATTTGTATTTTTTAATTATTTCTTTAATAAAATTATGTTTCTCAACATCATCTACATATGTAATATGATATACAGTTCTACAGTCATTTGAAAATCAAGACAGAAGAAGGAAACAAAGCTGTTCTGTAATTGAAATTTATTTTTTCAACAGAATGTTTGCGTGAGGCAGAAAAGCATCTAAATATTTGTATAGGATCAAGCACAGAGGAACGCCGTCGAACCAGAGCTGCACTACGCCTACAAACAGTTTTAGTTGCTGCACAAGAGATAGGAGATGAGAAACTACAAGTTGTACAAATATTACAAGATCTCATCGACAACAAACAAAGGTCACTTGATTCTGATCACAAAAAATTATGTAAGTTAAATTTTGCGTTATGTAGAAATGTAATTATTTAATGTAAATCAATTTAATTATAATATGTTATTGGTCTACCAACAGTATCTTGTATAGAAGTAACAACAAATGGCACTACAAAAGAAGAGGTGACTCCAACTCAAGATGTACTCTCCAAGACAGAGAAGGAAGCCAGTGTGTTAACAACTCCTCATCAAAACATAGCACCACCGCCTCCGCCAGAAAGAACAAATGAGAAAGAAAAGGAAAAAGTTGAGAAGGAAAAAGGCAGTGGTAGATATCAAATGCTGAATAATTTATTAATAATCTCTTAATTTATTATTACTAATTTTTAATTAAATTCAATATTGATTCTACTCAAATACCTTGAATTACAGAAATCTACAAGTTAATTAAACTTTTTTTTTTATTGCTTAGATGGGTGGACGAGCTCACAGCCCACCTGGTGTTGAGTGGTTACTGGAGCCCATAGACATCCACAACGTAAATGCGCCACCCACCTTGAGATATAAGTTCTAAGGTCTTAAGTAAGTTACAACGGCTGCCCCACCCTTCAAACCGAAACGCATTACTGCTTCACGGTAGAAATAGGCAAGGCGGTGGTACCCACCCGCGCGGACTCACAAGAGGTCCCACCACCAGTAAAAAAGACTCCCCTCCATATTTTTTTACTGAGATGGGTTAACAACCTTATGATCCCCTGGGATTAAGCAAGGTGGTATTACTAATTTGTTTAATCTCACAATACCCTTATATGAGATGTAAGGATGTAAGGATTTTGCAAAAGTTTGAAGGCAATCAATTGTATACCAAACAAAAAATACAATCAGAAGACAGCTTCTAAATAAAATATTTCTGTTGGCGATGCAGCAATAACCTATTCTATATAATATTCTTATATAGACTATAACTATTCTACATTTATTGCTGTAATAAATTGCATCTTCTTTGTATTTACATATTGCAGTTTTACTATATTATCACAAGCGGTAGGCAGCGGCTTGGCTCTGCCCCTGGCATTGCTGAAGTCCATGGGCGACGGTGACCACTCACCATCAGGTGGGCCGTGCGCTCGTCTGCCTATAAGGGCAATAAAAAAATTTATCATAACATGAAAAATTAAAAAAAAAATCTAAAATACAACAGTTATGATAGATTTAGTCAATGGTAATCCATTTCACACTTAATTTCAGGTGAACGGTGGTCAAAAAGACCACGTAGATCAAGAACAACAGCAGGTGCAATGACTGATGGAGCAGATTCCAGTGAACGAGATAGTGAGAGGCACACACACAACACAACACATAAGAAAGGTAAACTGAGCAAACTAATAAATCTTACATTTTGTTAATATAAAAATACATAACATTTGCTTTGTTTGTGTTCCAGGTATAGGTAAAAAGAAAAAACGCAAAGTCCGACAAACGACGCAACGTTCGGAGACTCCACCGGAAGAGCCAGATGCCATCGACCCCGATGAGCCTCGCTACTGTCTCTGTGACCAAATCTCATTTGGCGAGATGATTCTCTGCGACAACGACTTATGTCCTATAGAGTGGTTCCACTTCTCGTGCGTTTCTCTCACAACTAAACCTAAAGGGAAATGGTTTTGTCCCAAGTGTCGCGGCGACAGACCGAATGTCATGAAGCCGAAGGGACAATTTCTTAAAGAATTAGAAAGATACAACAGAGAGAAAGAAGAAAAAGCATAGTCTTCAAAGAATCATTAATGTGGATTCAAAATAAGTGAATATTAATTTCATCAAGATTTTGGTTCTGTACCTATTTTAAGGTACTATACTGAATTATAATTAAAAACAAGAGTATGCTTTCCGGAGGATTATTTTATTTTCAAACCCCTTTTAAAATTAAAAACTTGTAAAGGTAATATTTACGTTATCATGTCCCACATGTTTTGAATCCATGATTGACAGACATTCGTCTAGAGCACTTGAAGTATTTAAATGTGATTTCACTTTTGTAAGAGATGATTAAAATTATTTTATACAAGTTGTGACAAATTGTTATTATGGCATATTCAGATTAAGAATGTGCCTATTAATGTGAATAACAACGGTTGTTCTTAATTTACGTAAAGCAGTTAATTAACCTCAAGGAATAATATATAATAAATGACTGAAATACTAACATCGGATTTCATCTCACAATGTTAAATAGATGCCAATTATTTTTGTAATTTCGATATATTATGTTAACTTTTCAGTTTTGGGCAGCGTATTTTATTATTTATATTAAGCACAAAAAACTTGCCTAGATGTGCTCTGTGATCCAGGGTCATTAAGAGTTGACGCACATAATTTTTCATGAGAACAAAAAAATTATAAACTGATAAAAAAATCATGAAGGTGGTTTTAGTTTTAAGAATACGGGAAAATAAAAAGTTATTTTTGGAATGTCGGATTACATTAAAGATTAATTTCAAAACTAATTTGTGCGTCTTAAACAATTGAGCGAAGCTCTACTGATTTCTAAAAACATTAGCTTGTTTTTTAAAACACCATAGTAAAAAATAATTACTACACTTACAAAATCGCAGTTATAATTTTAATTAAAATAATCTTTACAATAGAAATGTATTAAATTTGTTAAATTTTAAAACAAATCATCTCTAAGCATTATCTGCAACTGTTGTATAGAGAATTTTATATTAGCTGTTACAGATGTAATTTCCTACTATTTTATTAAGTTATGTTGAGTATAAGGATTGAGAAATATTCATTGTTTTATTGCAAAAAAAAAACCATAGAGTGATTTAAACTTTATTTTAAACACGAAGTAGGTATACAATTCATCTAAACACCATTAATTCATTCCGTACAGTTAAGTAATGAGAATAATACATGCTGAATATTTGATTAACATAAATGCCGTTTCAATACTCCTTAATAAGTAATCGATTTTATACAATATTGTAATGGCTAATATTTTCGACTAGATCAATTAAAATTATTGCTATATTGCAATTATAAAATATAGTACACTTATTGGATATAAATTAATAAACTGGATAACATTCCTCTAATTAGTACCAATATATCACGGTCAAATAACACACGCCTAACTAATGTTTCAACACAATACATGGAAAATGCTAAAAAAGTATTAAAACGAAATCTTAATACATATTCAATTTAGCTTAAATATAAAGTGATAAAAGGTTATTTTTTTGTCAAATATGACCGCTATATCGTACATTTGCGGTTCAATTTTTTTTTTTATCTTTAACCAATTTTAACAAATAAATGCATTGTATAAAAATGGTTCATAAATATACATTTTGTAATATTAGATGTAAAATTATAAAGGTATTAATTTTACATCATTCGTTTATTACTCACTACCCCACATTAACTTTAAAACAATCAATAAAATATAAACAATAGGGCAAGATGGTATAATACTTTCAATGTTAATAAGAACTTTTATTTATAGCTTTAGGGTACCTGAAAATGATTTGCACAGTTGCTATATTATCTACAATACTGCAAAAATAACTTTAAATGAGTTTATTATAATGTGGTTTACCATACATTTATGATGTTTGGGATTTTTTGGAAAATAAAGTTTCACTAAACTTACTCAAACTGCAAAA
This sequence comes from Bombyx mandarina, assembly GCF_003987935.1. Next base: position 3,406,304 of record NW_021011491.1, on the reverse strand, counting down.
AAAAAGTCATATTTGGTAAGGCGGCCTATAATATTTGGATAATAACTTAAATTAATGTAAATCAGCCATTTTTTATGTCAAAAAATGATTTTGATCACAGTAAAAAAAAAACTTTAATTACTGCGCGTTTTGAGACATCCCCCCCCCCAAGTCTTCTTCGTTCTCTTTGAAACTGCTTCAGTAGAGTTGAAAAAATGAGGTTAAAAATTAAAAAAATGAGCTCAATATTATAAACTCTTATTTACACTCAAATGAAGCCAACGTAAATGGTTTAAAAAATACGGTTCCAACTTAGTTTATTCAAGTTTCATGTAGGGGACGCGATATAATTTTTTTAACATGAAATCATTCTCTGGTGTGACGCCACCACGGAACAACTGTGAAAGTATTTTACATCATAGGGTGCAAAATAAGTAGTAAATGTGAGATCAAACCGTAAGTACTTTTTATCATATTATTAAAACTTGCTAAACTCGACAATATAAACTAACACACATAATTTGTGACAATACTCTTTAAATATGACACATATTTGAACACAAGTACTAATAAAATAAACTAAATAAATTGTTAAATTGGCTACTAAATACGGTTTTTAACAAAAATAATGCTGTATATGTAACTTTTTTTAAATATTTCGCTTAACCAGTAGGCTGCTGTTCATAATTTATGAACAATTTGCATGCGTAAAAACACGAAAAAGGTAAGATTTAAGTATTGAATATCATTTCGAGTTTATATATTATGCTGGTTGTCGTTATGGCGACATTGTATTTTACTGATACTGATATGATTTACACCCATACACCATGTGGATTTTTGTTTGTAGGCGCTGCATTTTCAAGCTGCCTCGGAGATCCTATAATTCTACGAGCGCTACCAGCTTTGCAAAGTCCTGAGAATAAAAATATTAATATTTAAAAAAAAAACCCTAGTAAACAAATTTTATAATGTGTTTTACGCGAGAGGACCGTGAGTCAATGTAAGTTAAATCAAGTGTAAATAAAATATAATTAAGCTTAATTTGCAAAAAATGCACAATAAATTTTGATATCAGTAGGTACGTTATTCGTACATAAATGCTTTTTGAAGTGAAACTTCTTTAGACGCGTCGAGAGTAAAATTTAACTCGCGACAGATTCGTTACGGCTAGAGAAAAAAAAATTTAGGAAGAATGAACATGAGAAAATAGACAGCGTCTCCCGAACCAGTCGACTTTGGAAAGAGGGAGAAAGCGAGCTTGGTCTCTTATACACATTCAGTTTACGGTCGTCGGTCACTACATGACTTGTTATTAGTTTCTCATTGCTCCTATACATGGCAGTAGCATATTGACTATCTTATATTTTATTTTAATGAAGAATTTTAAAAAACACATTATTTATTTTGCTAATAGGTTGGGGAAAAAGTATTTTCGCATTATAGTATGTAGGTATGAACTTGTAATAAAATCTCTTTGGCTATACTATTTGTATCTGGCCGGTTTTGGTATCATTAAGTTTAAATTTTAAACAAGATAATTCCTAATTTAAATTAGAAAAATGTGTGTAGAAAGGTAAAAAGGCACCCCGCGAAAAAAATCCGCGATATTTACGGACCTAGTGCAGTGTCTGTAAGTGTAGCATAAATTTAGTTTAAGCGTTTTCAATCCGGAAATTTTGATGTCAAATATGCACATCGCTCTGGTCGCCTTATTACGGATAAGATGGATGCCATTTTTTAAAAAAGTGGAGCAAGATCGGTATATCATTAGTTACAACGTAGCTGAAGAACTGGGAATTGACCACAAAACAGTTTTGGCGCATTTGAAAAAAACTGGGTACACAAAAAAGCTCGATATTTGGGTACCTCACGAGCTCACTGAAAGAAACCTAATGAACTGTGTACTCATTTGTGATTCTTTATTACGACGTAATGAAACCGAACCGAAGAAGCTAATAACTGGTGATGAAAAGTGGATCACGTGCGAAAAAGGTCGTGGTCAAAGGCCGGTCAGACTTCATAGACTGTGGCGAACCCGGGTTAACTCGCAACAATGTGATGCTGTGTGTGTGGTAGGCACTTTCGTTTAGTTTTCTATAAATATCGATGAGAGTTTGAAAACAGGAGGACGAAGAAAGCGTACCATCTAACGGGTGTCGTAGCTCATCCACGCTGCCGGTTAAACTTTGAAGATTTGCCTCTTTCATTTCTTGAACTAAACGCTCTACTTGCCTCTTTTTCTCCATTATAGCATTTTCTAAGACGCCCACCTATAACAAAATAATAATAATAGTGGTCCCTTGGTAGTCGAAATTCGACTATAATTAATTGAAATTATAAGTTTGTACATTATTATGATTCTATTGTCAAAGACTTATTATACTTCGAGAATTCACCAAGACTACACTTTAGACAAATATTAATAAAGACAAACAATATTAATCTATTGTCAATTTGACCACAGACTTTCAGGAATAACGAAAGTTTGACAATAAACAAATATTATGCATGCGTGTGGGTGTGTGTGTCAAATACATGGCAGTGTGTAGTAGTTTTTTTAAATTAAATTAATGTATTTTTTATGCATAATTTAAGAAAATATTAACATTCTGCACTCCTCCTGTATATTCTCTATAAGTGTGGAAAATATCATGCTCCTCCGTCCGCGCAATATTCGTAAAAAGGGGTACAAATTTTTAATTCACGTATTAATATATAGATAATCATAATTTTTCATACAATATACAAATTTAAACAAAATTTAAAAGTTTTTATAATTTGAAAAGTTGATCAGACCTCTCGTTTGAGATTCTCTGCAGTTAGGTGGTTGATTTCTGTAGCATGCTTAGCTTGTTGTATTTGACTCTGTAAGTTTTCCATTTCAGCCAACATTGACCGCTCCAGTGCTTGTCTGTAATAAAGTTCTCAATTTATTTCACTATTAATTCAACCTAAGTCTCAATTGACATTTTCTTAGAAAGAGAGAGACAGTTATCTTAGGCATTATGTGACACGCAGCATGTGCGTACATTGTCGCGCTAAACAAAAAGTAACTAAATCACAGAATTGAGGGATTACCCGCGCATTAAAATGTGGATGTGGGAGGCATGAACACAAGTATAGTTAATTGTTTTGATTTATTAATTGACATTTCCATTAATATAAAAAAAATACAATTAATGACTTCACTAATATTAATATTTTGTGGGCAAAATTCTGTACGCGTATTTTATTGTATTTGAATTCCAGCTAATGTTCAGATATCTATTATTTTCACTTTCAAAGAATATTCCTTTTACATTATTCGCGGGATTGATTTGACTAATTTCGTATGTTTTTTTTCTTCGGGGCGTTCGTAACAACTAAACGAACTGCACACAGCGAGCGCTTTAAGTCACTTGAGCTCTCTGCCAGTCCCTCCCAATGTTCACCCCCTAAACTCTTAGACAACAGTCCGCCCTCACCTACCTATTCCCAGGCGGGCGATCCGTTAATAGTGTGATTTAATTACAAGGCTACATATTAGCGTTAATCGCTAATATGTTACGAATTATTTTTCAAATATTGCGAATTTATTTATGTATTACAATGTTCTACACAATCAGACAATGAAATATCACGTGCCTACAATCCACATGATAGTATTATCAAAATTTATTTTGTTCACTTTGCACAATCTACTATGGAGACATATTTTATTACGCATAATATAAATNATTACAAGGCTACATATTAGCGTTAATCGCTAATATGTTACGAATTATTTTTCAAATATTGCGAATTTATTTATGTATTACAATGTTCTACACAATCAGACAATGAAATATCACGTGCCTACAATCCACATGATAGTATTATCAAAATTTATTTTGTTCACTTTGCACAATCTACTATGGAGACATATTTTATTACGCATAATATAAATATGTATTTAAATTCATAAGGATGTTTGTATGTTACCGTTTCTTGCAGAAGCAGGAAAAAGAAACTTAATTAAAAAAATTCACATGCAAAGAAATAATTTAACTTAATGATTTAAAATTCTTTGGTACTCAATACATATATTATTATACATACACAGCTGGAAAAATGTCAAAGACAATTTATAGACCCAAATGGTAATATTACATAACATATCATCCACATATCTGAGCACATCAGTAAAAATTTGTCGATAAAAAAATTTCATTAAACCTTAAGGCTAATAATCTCTCACTCTGACCTGTTTTCCTGCTGTCGACTACTGATAATCCTTTGTTCATTGTGTATTTCCTCCATTAATTTTCTTATTTTATTCTTACATTGCAAAAGTTCTGTCTCACAGTTGGCAAGCTTAGAGCGCATCAACACTATCTCAGATCTTAAAGTCTTTTCGTTTTGTTTGACTACCTCACTTTCTTCTTCCACAAAAGTTAATGCCTGTACCTGAAGTTGAAAATTAAATAACCAGGGTGTTACGTATTACATTATTGCTATTATCATATTTTCATATTATCATTGAAATGAAAACGTTTCAGATGTTTAAAAATATGCATACTAGGGGGGTATTGCATTTATTTTGCATATGAAATTAATGATGGATAATAATAATCATGCACTCTGATTTTGCCCATACCAAGTCTTTAAATAATGAAACACAGGTTTGTCTGTTGACCAGTGAGTCATTCAATGAAGTTAATTATGGTAGAGTAAATAAAATATCTTAAAATAGAACTCTATGAATGCTGTGATGATATTTAAGTTTATAACAAAATTTATTTCATTTACAATTGAATATGGAATTTCGAAAAGGGCACATATCTGAAAATGTAAAATGTTGAAAAAAAAACTGATTATTTTCTAAAGCAGTGTAAAATTTAAAATATTAACTTTTGAGATACATTTTAGTGTTAATTAGCAATTGAAAATTACTGGAATTATTATCTTATAAGTCAGTATATACATTTAATTAGATATTTTATATTTGTGAGACATATCCTATAAGGGCATATCTCTTTTCGAAATTTACGATATTGAATACAAAAACAAGAATTAATAGTTAAAAATGTATTTGACAAAATATGCGACATGTGCCCTTTCGAAATTGCATAATTAATTCACAGACTATATGTGAGTCGACTATTATCAAAGCCGGCAATCTGACTTTTGGACAATTATTGGTAAATCAGAAAAACGAATTATTGACTTTGTATTCCATTGGCAGTCACAAAACTCTTCGGAACGACATCTTAGATAAATAACAGGTTAACTATTAACCTTTATTTAATGCAGGTTTTGAACCGTATTCTTTGAAGGAGACAATTATATTCAAATCAATCTGTATTGACATAACAATAACATTTTTTTGTCCAAATGCACAGATTGCCACCTTTGATAATAGACGACTCATGTACCTGTTCTGTACTAATTCTCAGCTGATTGTCAGCTGAGCTGATCTGTTGTTGCAAAAGTTCAACCTGACGTTCTTGTTCTCTGCCTTTATTCTCCCAGTAACCAATTTCCGCATCATACTGTAAATTTATTGGTTCATCTTTCACTGGTTTTACTAAATTGGCACAATAGAAGAAAAACAAACTGAATGACTTATACTTCTTCTTGTCCNCCTGTTCTGTACTAATTCTCAGCTGATTGTCAGCTGAGCTGATCTGTTGTTGCAAAAGTTCAACCTGACGTTCTTGTTCTCTGCCTTTATTCTCCCAGTAACCAATTTCCGCATCATACTGTAAATTTATTGGTTCATCTTTCACTGGTTTTACTAAATTGGCACAATAGAAGAAAAACAAACTGAATGACTTATACTTATACTTCTTCTTGTCCTAATAATGCTAGATGGCATTGACTATTATCTAATTAATGCTTTAGAAACACAACTCTTCTTGGAATCAGGTCTGGGATCAGCAATACAAAAATTAATGCTAATTAAAAAAGTGAGTGACAGTGGTATCTAGAAAGAGATTAGGACATCGTATACATATCTTGTGATTAATACTTGAAGAGACTGTAACCATGTAACATTTAATAATAAAAAAGGTAATAAGTATGTCTCAACAGAGCCTTCAATTAAAACTCTATTTTATTTTGAAAAATGTGCATACACTTTTTCCATTCCATGTTATAACATGATTTTTCTTGTATGTTTTCTTTCTAAATCTATGAAGGAGCATTTAGACCAAAGGATTATGTTTTTTTACAATCATAATCATGATATGAAATATGTTATGTGGATTAATAATTACAATAGATTTTTCCAAACAGGTGCTGTATTATATAAGCTCTTAACCTACTAACCTTAATAAGATCAACCTGCTGACTAGAGAGCTTTTCTCTCTGATAGTTAACAAGCGACACAAGTTCCCTGTACTGTGTGTTGTAACTAACTGCTTCAGGGCTTCGATTCTCGGTGGATTCTTCAGTTAAGTTCACAGGTGACATATGAGGGCCTTGTAGAACTCTCATACGATTTGGAGATTTTTGGAGAGCTTGAGTTGGAGGTGGGGGAGAACGATATGGTGGGGGCGGTTCCCTATTTAATTCAAAAACAAATTAATTATATGTTTTCATATCAGAACAATAAACTAATTTCTTTTCCTTTAATATTTGATCTTCGCAGTTAAACTCAGATCCTTTGCAGAAACAGATATCTTAGTTATCAAATATGTTTCAATATTCATTAAACTATTAAGACTAATAATGTAGATAATGGAGAAAATGAATAATAAATAAAAATGTAATAAAAGGTTCTATCACTCTGTTTAGAAAATATTTAGATATAAAATTGCTGATTTTACAAACTAAGAGTTGAAGCTGTCCAAATTTTAAGTGACAAAAATTTTCAAAAAGCCCCTTTTTGGATGACAATTATTTTCATAAAAACTCTTAAAATAACATTAGCATAACATGCTGTTAAAACCAGCCTTGAAAAGTGCTCTTTGGTAACCTTGGCTTGATTGTGCCCCTAGTATTGTCATGAGTGAATAGTGATGAGTGTTGAATGATGAACCACTGACTACAGTTATATTCATATGATGCCAACAGTAGCAATAAAAAAACTTGGGACATCTATAAATAATAGAGATCCTCAAATATTTATAAGCTCAACTTGCCTGTAAGGGGGTACATCTTTTGATCCTGTGCTATCAGATTCCAGTGTTTTTGATTGCTGAATCCCTTTTACAACTCCTACAGGATTTCCAGGAGAAGTGTTGTTGACATTATTATTGTAATTTGGTATAGCATTTATTCTATTTGGAGAAATTCTGTTCTCCAGCATATTTGGATTAGAAGTGTTGTGACTGCTGCAATTAAGTTGTTGTTGTAAGTATTGGTACTTATTTTCCTTTTCATAAATAAAAACTTATTAAAAAGAGTATTAAATGCTGGTGTACAAAAATAAACGCAACACTGAACTGACACGTTACTCAATACATGCTTTTAAATCTGCGTTGAATATTTATTATTGAAAATTTATTTATATATATTTTACGTGTATTAGACTTTATTTTTTTGTAAATAGTAATAAAATGTATTTAAATAATTCATAATATATTTATAATAATTATGATATGTATATAACTTAAAATTGTTAAATAAATTAATATAGAAATAATTCAATGTACATAGAAATCAATACTTGTTTCCTCGAGACAACAGTTCCAGCAACACAGCCAAAATTTACTTTATACCAAGATATCCACTACCCACTTCTTTCACAAAATAATCAAGCATTATTGTTTTAAGGTTAGGACAGCAGCTACACAATACATCGGCCTTATGCCACAAGCTGGGGGACACCATTCACATTTTAATGGTGCAGGTACCAGTATCTACTTAACACCAGACGGGTTGTGTCATTTTAAAATATCAGCATTCATATTTATTCTCAACATAATAAAACTACTAACCTATTCCCAATAGACCTGGAGTTCAACTGTGGTGGTGAAGGCTTCGAGCTGCTGCCTGGTTCAGATCTCCTCAATATAAATTGAATATCATTTGAGTATTCTCCCCACTTCATCAAAATCTGCAGTTGAAAATTATTATAGAAAACATTACAGCTATTATCATAAATTTATCAGTGATATTTATGGAGCTTTTTGAAACATAAACTGTGACTGTCACCTTCAGTGGGAATTCTTGGGGTGCCAGAAGTCTCTCGTTGTTTCGCCATCGTTCTATGAGAGTGAATCTGCCGACTTTACCAGTGGCGTGTGCTAACGCGAAAACTACATCCTGTGTAAAAAAAACGAGTCTGAAGTTAAGTATTCATCACCTTTAAAATTTATAATTAGAATTGGGACACATGCGTGCGTTTTATAAAGATATAAAAGGAGAAGAAGCTCTGACCTGACAAGTTGTTGTCTCGGTGACCCCACAGACGATTCTTTGTATTCCCTCGACCCAGACCTTCAGCTCCATATAGAAATAATAAGCAACGCTTTGAAACACCTTTGACTAGGATATCATTTTATAAAGTTCTTTAACCAGCCCAGCATCTCCGTTGTGGGTACAGTGATAGGTAACGCACGTCAAACATACCAAAAATACTAAAAGAAAATAAAACCAATATATTGTACTAGTGATGAGCGATGCAGAGTGTAGCAGTTGCAAATAGCTTTTTTTTGACAGCTATGAAATATGAAGTCCACCGTCAAAGAGTATGATATTTTTATAAGGGATTTTATGACCTGGTAACTAAGATCTTTAAGTCATGTCTTATTTTAATTTATATTCTTACTTTTATGAACAAAGATCATATGGAGTGAAATGAAATGAAATGAAGATGATTAATTTGAGATATTAATATACTGGGATGAAATTAAATGAAATGATATGGGATGAAATATAATCTCAGTAAAATGGTGGTCATCTACTAAGATTTTTTCAGTGGATTTTTTGTAGGATCCCGAGAAGTTACGTCCAGCGGCTTTGTTTCATTTTCCCACATTTGTGCACTTTCATAGATATTAAACAGTTAATAAACTACCACTATTACACATTTAAACCCGAAGAAACACTAAATAGACAAAATAAAACAAATCACACAACTTCACTCCTCGCATTCCCGCCAAAAAGTCCCCAAGAGGTATAATAATACCTACCGTACCTACCATAGATTATACACTTAATAGTATTACAAATCATTATTGATTGGGGGTTCGAAGCAAGAGTAAATCAGCTAGTTACAAAAAAAAACCATATATGTGCAATAATAAAGATTTTATCAACTTTTTTCGTTTAAACGCTCCTCCTGTAAACCTACGAATTTGGAGTTAGCGTACTGTTCATTGGAGGCATCGAAATAGAATAGTGTCTGACTAAAAATATGGGATTTATTGAAATCGTTACTTTTTTGGAGGAACCTGAGAATCCACATCTGAAAAGCTATTCACCAGTTTTTTTTTTGTGGTGTCGTTCGATTAATTCCTCCATCAGACTTTTTGAAATGTCATCTCATCTCTTTTCATTTCATACTAATTGGTTACAGTTTCAAATGCATGTATATATTATTATTTTAATGATTGAAGGAGAACTCAAAACACCGACAACAATGATATCGCAAAAGCTGCCATCCGAGGAAAAAAATAAGCAAATTCGTCTATCGGACAATCTAATGGAACGTGGAAAGTAAATTTTTGATAACAAAGACTGTAGCTTTATCAGTTGTAAGAAATGAGAAATTAAACCACCTGAAACTAAATTCATAATGAAATAAAATTAAAGACATGAGAGAGGACAACATAGTAAGTGTTGATGAGATGAAATGAAATGCAAACTGCACTCAATCCGTTCTCGCGTAAAAACCTCAAGCATGGCACAAAAACGGAAACCTACTACTTAATTTCGTTACATTTCAAATATTCAGAAAGGTTTTTTTTATCATATACATATTTCTTTAATGACAGTTGGTATTATCCTGGATACTCATGAAATTACTTTTCAATAATGAAATAGCTTCAGATTATTATTTTAATTACTTGGATGTATGAGTTATATTCTCTTCGTCTGTCTTTAAGTATCTTTTGGACAGACCAAACAAAACATATTTATAGTTCCTCTATAAAATTCGTTGTTCGTCGCATGGAGGGTAGAGGGTAAGGAGAACCATCTCAGTATATTAAAAAGTGTCCACTGAAGGGATGCAAATTAAGACGGCGCCGTGGAAAGATTTTAAAAACAGCGCCATAAACTACCACACTTCTGGTTTATTCCGATTTACACTGCGAGCACTGTAAGGTGTTACATCAAATTAGTATACTGTGAAGCCGTTTCTTTACAGTACAGTATACTGTCATCGACGTTGCCATGGCGGTGTTTTCACTTCAACAAAAAAAATATTGTTTTAGTTATATTTGGAAATAGAATATTCAAGTTCTTGTCAGTTGAATAAATCGCTAAAAGTATTACATCGCGTGCCCTGCGAAAAGTTTTAATGATAGAATAAAATAATGTACTAGGACTTTGTAGAACACATTGTTATTTACAAAAAGTGTCGCGACAGCATATGTCTGACTATTATAGTTAAGCCGCAATAAGTGTTCTTTTATTTTTAAAAATAAAACATCTTTGAAATTTTTGTTAATGACCCGAGCGGAGCCGGAGCGGGCCGCTAGTCTATAATAACTTAATAACCGTATTATTGAATTGAGGTTATGCACGATAAAAGTGATGAAGTAAAGATTTATGAAATGATGTCTTTGAAATCAAATCAAATGAAATCAAATTTTTTTTTATTCAACATAAATGAAAGTGCACACTTGTTGAACGTCAAAAAGAACTACCGCCTTCCTTAAGTTACTGCGACTGTATACTGTCTGTAGCATCGCAAGTTCCCCGACCTGGCCGAAAACCAAATTGCGGGAATATTTTCAATATTGGAAGACTGAGAGCTTGCTCCAGGTGTTCACTTGAAATCATCACGGAGATTGTGTATGCCGATGATCTTTGCTTTGTTTCTGACAGCCCAGTTGGTCTTCAGGAACTTATGACCAATCTTAATAGTGCCTGTCAGAAATTTGGCTTGAAGATTAACATCACTAAGACAGAAGTCATGACTATGGACCGCACGGAGCTTGCTGTATCTGTCGATGATTGTGTGCTTAAACAGGTTGATAAGGTCAGGTACCTTGATAGCGTGATAACAAATAAAGGAGACCTCGATGCGGAGATAAATGCTCGGATTGGTGCTGCTTCGGCGGCATTTGGGAAGCTCCGGGATAAGGTGTTTCGTTCTCATGACCTTTCTCTAAACACTAAAATAAAAGTGTACACGTCAATTGTGTTGCCTAATCTGCTATACTCCTCAGAAACATGGTGTTTGTATCGTAAACATATACGCATGTTGGATAGATTTCACCTTAAATATCTCCGAGAGATAATGAACATATCGTGGTCACATCGTGTCAGGAATACGGAGGTTTTAAGAAGAGCCGGTATTGGCGGTATAGAGGCATATTTAATGCGGCGTCAGTTGCGCTGGTGCGGCCATGTGATGAGGATGTCCGACGAGAGGATAACAAAGCGCATCTTTTACTCTGAACTCCAGACTGGCAAGCGAAAAAGTGGCGGCCAATTCTTAAGGTATAAGGATGTTCAGAAGAGGCATATGAAGAAATGCAACATTGACACCTCTCGTTGGGAAGGTCAAGCACAGAATCGTTTGGAGTGGAGACGCTTGGCAGGGCGTGCATGTCTTTGAAAACGACAGGAGGCGTGAACTGGACGACAGACGAAATAAATTGAAAAATAGACCGCCTTCCACCATTTTTACAACTTCGTGGGTGGAGTTCTTACGTGTAGCTTCTGTTTGCGCACGTTTAAGAACAAGATAGGCTACCATAGCCATATTAGAGCGCATGAGAGGCGCCGACATTAGCTTTTATGTTATTGAACGGAAAATTTCGGTCGCCGTGGTCGAAACCGGCTTGGAACCATGATGATACTGTCTGTCCTTAACGTAACGAATATCTCCGCAGTACGAGCACTGAACAGTGCTCGCAGTGTAAATCGGAACATAGCCTTCACTGCAATCCTGCACACTTCACTCAGTGTAAAACTTCTATATCTCTACAAGATGGTGCTCCTTACCTCTAATCTCCATGATTCATCGTCGTCGTTCGTCTAATAAATTAATCTTGGTTTGAAAAGTATATTATCTATGTTCACACGAGATACCTAAACGACTTTTTAGTGGGAACGCGAGGAGTGAAGTTGTGTGATTTGTTTTTTTTTTTCTATTTAGTGTTTCTTCAGGTCTAAATGTGTAATAACGGTAGTTTATTAACTGTTAAGTATCGGTGAAAGTGCAAAAATGTGGAAAAATGAACAATGCCGCTGAACGTTACTTCTCGGGATCTGCAAAAAAGTCCACTGAAAAAATCTCAGTAAATGACCACCATTTTACTGAGATTATGTTTCATCCCATATCATCTCATCTTGTTTCATTTAATTTCACACCATAATATCATTTTTCATAAAACTAAGAATATAAATTATAATAAGACTTGACCGAAAGGTTTAGTTACCAGGTCATAAATCCCTTAAAAAAAGATACATATTGAATACATATCATTAAGGTAGATAGTAGATAGTTGATTGAATCTGTGACGCTGTGACTTCTTCCTAGCTATTCTTCCCACATGGTGGTGGGGTCAGTTTTTCTTAGTCTACTTCTCCACTTCGCTCTGCCTTCGACGTCCTCGTCAGTAACTTTGCATTCCCTCTTGTTCTTCAGCACTACATCTTTCGAACTTGTCTCCGGTGCGCTATGTCTATTAGGAGTGGGTAATATCGGTTTTGCCGCGTATCGAATCGTATCTATATATCGAGTATCAATATCGGATATTGAATCTATATATTTTCTGAATCTATATATTGATGGATGCTAGTAGATTTTCTCGATTCATGATATTTGAGATTTGAAACGATACGCTGATATAATATCGTAGTAGATATAGATTTAAGTCAACGTTATACGGTTGGTTTTCTGATATCAATTTATAATATGATTTTAAAGTAATAAAAAGAACATGAAAATAAAAATATCAAAAAAAACTTTCCTTCATGCTTTTATCATGCTTAGGACTGGCTACATTATTTTCAGTTTTTAGTATTTTGTGTCTTAATTTAAAATTACAAAATATACCAAAAGAGTGTAGATTTCAAAAGTTTAATACAAACACAAGAAATAAACTCAATTATTTGGATTCAACTAAAAATAGAAAAATGTGTACTTTAGAAATCAAACACACAAAACTTTTAAGTATTTATAAACACTTGTCCAAAAATTCTAGTTCAAGGTCAAAGCGCGTGAAATTAAATTCAACGATGCAAATAGGCTATACTGCATTCAAGTTAGGGTCGAAAGTTGAAAATTCTTTCCTAAATTGTATCCTGCTGATACGCTAAGAATAATCTACAGACATATGGACTTAAATATATGGTTTACAATTGTATGGATAATGCCTGTTTCTGTTTCATTCATCACATGATATCCCTATCGTGCTCACTCACTCTGGCCGATTCGATACGAACCAAACGAATATTGCTGATATTCACGAATCGGTACGATATGCCCATGCGCATCACATCGAGCAATATCGTGTATCGGCTGATATCGATATATAGATTTCGTGCGGGGCGATATCGGATTCAACGATATTGCTGCGATATATAGATATTGAATCTAGATACGATTTATATCACCCACTCCTAATGTCTATAACTAATTATATAAAAAATCATTGATTTCAGAAACAACTGTGTCATGTTTCATCACAATTGATTTACATATTGACACCCACATATGTTGGGGAAGTGTTTTCGCAATAAAGTATGTATAAACTTGTAATAAAATCTCTTTGGCTATACTATTTGTATCTAGCTAGTTTTGGTATTATTAAAAGTTTAAATTTTAAACAACATAATTCCTGATTCAAAATAGGAAAATGTGGTTTTTTTTTTCGTATTGTCAAGATGAGTGAATCTAATGAAGAAATTCGATACATTTTAAAATTTTACTACAAAAAAGGTAAAAATGCAAGGCAAGCCGCGAAAAAAATTTGCGATGTTTATAGACCTAGTGCAGTGTCTCAGTGTAGCACAAATTTGGTTTAAGCGTTTTCAATCCGAAAATTTTGATGTTAAATATGTACGTCGCTCTGGTCGCCCCATTACGGACAAAATTGATGCCATTTTTGAAAAAGTAGAGCAAGATCGGCATATCAGTAGTTACGACGTAGCTGAAGAACTGGGAATTGACCACAAAACAATTTTGGCGCATTTGAAAATAACTGGGTACACAAAAAAGCTCGTATGACGTAATGAAACCGAACCATTTTTGAAGAAGCTGATAACCGGTGATGAAAAGTGGATCACGTACGACAAGAACGTGCGAAAAAGTCGTGGTCAAAGGCCGGTCAGACTTCACAAACTGTGGCGAAACCCGGGTTAACTCGCAAGGTGATGCTGTGTGTGTGGTGAGATTGGAAGGTCATTATTCATTATGAGCTGTTACCACCAGGCAAGACCATCGATTCTGAAATATACTGCGAACACCTGATGAGATTAAAACAAGAAATTGAGAGAAAGCGGCCAGAATTGATCAACAGAAGGGGTGTGGTTTTTCATCATGATAACGCTAGACCTCACACATCTTTAGCCACTCAGCAAAAATTAAGAGAGCTTGGCTGGGAGGTATTAATGCATACGCCGTATAGTCCTGACCTTGCACCTTCAGATTTCTACCTGTTTCGGTCTCTTCAGAATTCTTTAGGAAGTGTCAGGTTGACATCGCGAGAGGACTGCCAAAACGAATTGTCGCAGTATTTTGATCAGAAGCTCCAAAATTTCTATAGCAATGGGATCATGTCCCTAACTACGAGATGGCAAAAAAGTTATCGAACAAAATGGTACCTACATACTTTAGTTAAATGTAAATAAACTGTATTAAAAAATGTTGTAAATTTTCTTAAAAAATACGAAGAAACTTTTTCCCCAACCTATTATTATAAAATATATAAACTAGTAGATTCCATCTATAGAAACGTCACCCTTTGCTGTATCGTCTTTTTTTCTTAGCTAAGCTGGTAACCTAGGGCTTATGCCAGCAGTAACAGTAGGTGAGCTCGCGGGGTTCTAACGTGAGGTCGTCGTTCACACTAGCCCTAACAAGAAAAGTTCTTCGCAGAATCTACCACCGGATCGGAAACGCGACTCACTGAGAAGAAACGGCGAGAAGCGACAAATATTTGTTTCACCTACCAGTCCGTGAGTAGCTGGAATAGCCCCGTAGACTACCAACGAATAGGCAGGAATTGAAATTCTTGAAATTCATCGCGAGCTACCTGTATTACGTTAATGGCACCAATGTGCTTAATGCGAGTTTTTTAACCCGATTCTGCAGGATAGCCATCGCACCATGGTTCCTGAGGAACGTGGATCTCCACGATGACTTGGAGCTCGACTCTGTCAGTAAGTATCTATAGTCGGCATCGCTGCGCCACTTTGAGAAGGCGGCACGACATGAGAACCCTCTTGTCGTGGCCGCTGGAAACTACATACCCGATCCTGTAGACCGAATGGTAAACCGTCGACGTCGTCCAAAGCACGTCATTACGGTATCCATTAATGGTGCTTTAAGGCACCACAAGCACCGTCACCGTTCTCGTCGAACCCGTCGCTTGCGACGAGCGAATTAACCCATAGACACAGCCCACTGAGTTTCTCGCCGGATCTTCTCAGTGGGTCGCGTTTCCGATCCGGTGGTAGATTCTGCGAAGCACTGCTCTTGCTAGGGTCAGTGTTAGCAACACTCTGGTTTGAGCCCCGCGAGCTCACCTACACATGTTAGGGTGAAGCTGAAATAGCATCTCAAGGCTATCAGCATAGTAGGAAAAAAAAATACGTTCTCGATAGCGTAAAAGTTAACTTAAATTTGTATGGAGTTAGAAGGTTTGCCTACGTTGGCCGCTAGGGGCGCTGTTCCAACTGCTTACAAATTTGAGTTAACTTTTACGATTTCGAGAACGTTAAAAAACTCGCACTACGCACACTGAAACCGTACCTACTCTAAGTGTCAATCGCCACTATGTTCAGTTCAGTCAGGTAAGCTGTGCTTAGAAACACGACCCACTGAAAAAAATCGTACAAAAACTAACTAGCAGACTGATACTATAACCGGCTTAGTATCCGGTTAAGCTGTAAAAGTTCTGGAGTTGCTTTAGCTACTGCTAGCGTTAAGTTCAGCGGTTACGACGATAAAGGGCTTGTGTATCGAAGTTTCGTTCCGTTACTGAAATAATAAACTTGCAGAAGCGGCTTTACATGGTGCAGTGTGCATTGTAGGCAGGAACAAAGGTTTTAGGAAGCGCCTCGGCACTTTCAATGAACCTGACATCCATATCTATTCCCTTTTGACTGCGCGATTATTAGAGGGCGCAAGAGTGATAATTGGACATGGGCACTATATGGGCCAAAGACACCTTTGTATTCAAGACTTAGTTCGTCGTGAAAATCTACATTCCTCACGTACCACGGTGCTTCGACGGTTAATTTAAAAAGATAAGATTGAAGCGATTGTACGTGTACTTACACGGGCCGCGTGATCGAACACCACTCTTTCGGCCACTTTCATAAAGCGGCACGACACGAGAAACCTCACATCGTGGCCGCCGGTAACTACATTCCCGATCCTGCGGACAGAATGGAAAGCAGTCGACGTCACCCCAAAACGTCATTTCGGATCCTCCCGATCCACTAACGGTGCTTTTAGGTACCTCAAGCACCGGTCATCGTTCTCGTCGAAAACGTCGCTTGCGACGAAGGGCTCGACGAGTAAATTAACCCTCAGACACAGCCCACTGAGTTTCTCGCCGGATCTTCTCAGTGGGTCGCGTTTCCGATCCGGTGGTAGATTTTGCGAAGGACGGCTCTTGTTAGGGTTCGTGTTAGCAATGTCATCAGGTTTGAGCCCGTGAGCTCACCTACTAGTTATGGCGACGCTGATATAGCCTCTCAAGGCTATCAGCTTAGGTAGGGAAAAAAAAACTCTTTCGGACGTATCCAAGTTTTGTGAAATGTTAATTTATTGGGAAGGGATAATTTACTCCGCTTTCAGATCGCGGGAATGAAGAACGTACATAGCGGCAGCTATTAAAATTTAGACCTTGACTAAATACACTTTAAGTGGAAACTTTAGTAATGTCCACGAAAATGTAGTCTGGAATATGCGTAAAACTTACTATTTTAATTGTCCATCGTCACCCCACGTACAACAAGTTACTTAATGTAATTTGAACGTCCAATTGCAAAGTATGATATGGTATCATCATGTGGGCGACGTTGGTGTATCTGAGCATCATTTACTACTCAACATCAGAGTTCCGTGTGCATCAGTTTACCAAACATCATTATTTAAAAAAACAAAATAAAATTACGAAATTCTTAAATACCTACAATTTAAATAAATATATAATTTAATTTCGATAAAATGAGTAGCCATATTACCTACTAAAATAATTAAGTTGTGGAATATTTTCGACAACGTCCTTATTTATGTGTAAACATAGTTACTTACCTTTTTTTCGAATCTGCGACCCAATACGACAAAAAACACGCCGCGCCGGTCCATAAGCTACCTGCGGAGCTTCAAGTTTAGATAAAATATGATGTCAAATCGAGGCATTAGCTGCAACAAGCTGATGATCTTGTAGAATAATTTACTTTATTTTGTAAGCAGAAGGCTACAAATTTAAATAAATCAATAATTTCCTCTTAATTCTAGGATTTTAGATTTAAATATGTATGATCGCTCTTTATTTTCGAACCATTTGAATCCGAAGTAAACAAAAAAAAAACCTGTGATAAAAAATGGCATTCCAAATACGAACCAGATTGTATCGTAGTTATCCGCGATTCACCCGTGTATGCCCCCAAGAAGGGGAATTCAGTCCATTTTTATATTTACATCGTGTCCCTCGCGACATGCGCGTCGTCTCTCCGCCAGTCTTGTTACTACAGTTTTACGCACGAACACCAGCGCAACGAAAGTGATGTAAATATTACTCCTACCACAATATTTACGCGCGAATTGATATTTTCAAAACATCAAAAGTAAGATTCATTGAAATACGAATAGTAGAAGCTAAAAAATATCTGGTTTCTGTGAAAATACGTGAAGTGCAATGTGATTTGTTTCGCTTCGATCCAAGACTGAGGAAATGCCACCCGATTTCAATGTGCCTATTTCAGGAAACGTTTCAGTAAGGAAGTTTTCGTAAACAACACTAGAGGTCAGTTATTATTAAAACGCGTTTTTAAATGGTTCTTTTCTCAAGCTTTTGGCAGATAGAAATGTACAAATCTTATTCATGTTTATAGATATGTTGTAAAGTTAATACGGCGTCCTTCCCTCTCAACCATCCCTTGTACGCCCTTTACGCATGATCGACCGGTAGAGTTTTGGGGTTCATTGTGAAGAGTAGGGTGCACGTACTAAAATCATTTTTTATTCTAGTGTGCGTACGATGTAAGCTTTCATAATGGGGTTCCCACTTATTAGTAAAGTTAAATATTCAAAATGTATACACAATTCAAGTTTTTATAATTATTTGAAAGAGAATGATCATGTAAAATTTCATTAGAACTCAAAAAATCTGTATAAAAATTGACGGCATCATTTTCTGAATATTTCCCTCATTACTATAAATTATAACTGTTTAAAAATGAAATATGGTATAGTTGGCGATAATCGATAGATAAAATATGCAGCATCAATTAAGGACTATCTTTGCCTTTTTTAAGCCAGCTAAAGAAATCGATAGAAACATTCAATTTACGGTATAAATTTCTGTCATACCTTGTATTGGAGAATGGGCACATACTTATATTGTATTAAAGATTATAGATTATTGACCATCGAAGAGAAAGATTATATTTTACACACAGCAGCAACCGGCAGGATACTGGCATGTACAACACGCGGCATACACCCGTGACGGATCACTGCATCTTGTCCGCCTAGAATACAACCATCCTGGAACTCATCCATCAGAGTGGTTCATTAGCGATCCGCGAGTTTAAAACTAACATTTCGCTAACATATTCACGGTAGGGGGTATGCAGAATCCACACGGGCGGGGATCATAATCCTGTCTATTTTTGACGGGAATCAATTATGCAGTCCGGCTTAAAGGATAGGATAAGGGTTACACAGTACTATTCAGACTTCAACCTCGGGATGGGTTGTGATGTCTATTAGCTTCGATGTCCGCTGTTAATATCATCTACACAATAAAGGAACAAAACAAATTAATAAGGTGGGCCATGAACTCGTCCGTCCATGTAAAGGAAAAAAAAAGATAACTTCTGATTACCTAATAGCAGGCAGATGATGACTAAAATTATTATGATCTTAATACTCATACTTAATAACTTAGCAAATCTATATTACGCCCATACAATTCTAATTATACCTACTTTAAATAAATTTACAAAAAAAAGGTTACAAATAATGAAGGTAACGTTTAGGTACGTGTACCTGTTCCCAGATCGGTGATTTTTATTTTTTTGTCACGCAAAAACTCCGTCATCGGCTGCTCGCTTTATTTTAGAGGTTTATGAAATATGAACAAATAATTGATTACCTAACTAATTAATAACATTATAAAGCTTATGTTGAAGTTTAAGAGTTTAGTGGTAGTGGTAGTCGGTAGTACATTATTCCCTTTAGTTAAGAGAATGATTAATGTAAGTACCTACTAACAGTTGCACCCGGAACGTATTTAATCTAAACTAGCTCAGCCCGTAGCTTCGCTTGCGTGGACTACACTTTATATGGCGTGGGTTATTATCACAATTATAGACAATACAGTTAAACACGGACGGAAACCCGTGCTCAGCAGTGGGATGAATGATAGCCTATATTCTTTCACAAGCCTCAAACTATTGCGATACAGAATTCCACCCAATCTCCTTTGTGGTTTAGTTGTAAAAACGTAACAGACAGTGTCACTTATAGACATACTGATTACATTACTTGCTATGCAACTTCTAGCATAGAAGTTTAAAGAAATTCCCAAAAATAATAATCTAGATTCCAGACTTTGTTCACACTTTAATGTAGGTAAAATGCACCCAAATAATTAAAACGATGAAAATAAACTATAAAGAATGCATACATGTAAATTATTTTGATTCAATAAAAAATTTAGTTTAAAATAAAAGAAACAGTGCGTGACTTGAGATGAGCCTTGTTCATTATATTCATTTGTGCGCAAGTGTGTTTCTTTTATATCTATTGGTGTGTACTGTGTAGTAGTAAGCGACATGTTTGTTTTCATACCGGTCCGAATTAACGTCGCTATTGGTTCAAAATCCATAACTGGCCTCCGAGAGCCAGGTGTCGTTCACACCGCGGCCTCGCGCCTCGTCTCGTTAATCACTCGCGTTCGCTATTGTTAAAACCGCGACGATCAGCCATCTTTGTCAATCTACTACGAATCAATTTTATTTAATTGTATGATAAAATACCTAATGTCACAAAACGCAGTTGAATTAATTGAGTGTATCATTGTGTATCGTGAAATCAAATTCACCGTAATCCGTAACGTTCTATAAGTTCTCTTTTGTTTCACTAGCAGCCGACGCTTCGATGAATGGAAGCTCGTTTTATACGACGGCGTTAACAACCAGTCCACCATTAAAATGATGAATGATGTGTTTTGCGCAAAGACAATCAATAATGACAGTTTTAGTGAAAAATAAAAAGGGTGATTTCTGTGTTTATGTTTGAAAGTGTTTGTGATTAAAACTGCTAAGTAATTTGTAAAATATACATTGCATAAATGAGTGAAATGGCGTTGCGGAGCGCGCGGGCCCGAGCATGCGCGCCTCTTTCCTCGCAATTGCCAGGAACGCACTAAATGTCCTTCGGTTACATTCACATCAAAATGGGAAGGTCGAGATTCCCTGGAAAGCCACTCAAATTTCAAAACAGAAAGCGTATCAGTGTTTTATCTGGGACTGTTTATCATGAGACTGCTGCAGAGGGCCCGCCAGCCCGCAGCGTTGCTGCTAATGATTTTGCTGGGGAACAAGAGGTAAAATTCATTGTTCACAACATAAGCGTTTATTATAAATACTCTTTTTTTCATAATTTTAATACCCGGATATGTTGTGTTTACGTAATATCGACAAGCAATAAATGTTTTGCTTAATCGCCCATAAAGTAAAGTATGTTGGATTGACATTTCAATACTCTACTTACCAACAAAACTGTTATGGCTGAAACGTGTTGATAATTTTGAGATTGTTTAGACCAAGACTGCAGTATGAAATTAAAATTTGTAAATAGAGGCAAACTCTACAACATAACCTCACTATTGTGTCTCCTCATAGAGAAACATAGTATCTAGTAAATGTAAAACTCAAAACTATAACATAAATCAATTTTTATTATTACTTTTAAATGAGTTTATGTAGTTTTATAAAAATAACTAGCAAATTTGCAATTGGAACTGATTAAGGTTGATGGTAGGCCAGAAATGGTAACAAAGGAGGGAGAATGTTTCATCTCCTAGTTCTATCTATTTATTATACAAATAATATATTTTGCAATTCAGAATTTTGTCAGTAACATTATTAAAATAAAATCAAGGAGTTAGAGTGTGTAGATTTATAACATTCTACTATAATATAATACTATAATTCACAGATTAGCAAGAAATGTTTTACTGCTAAAACATTTCTTGGTAATCTTCTCAAATATTATACTGTTCCTTACAAAATTTGAAATTGATTATTATATTTTAAACAGATGAACAGCTTAATAGGTTCACATTTTGATATTTGGAGAATCTGTTAAGTCTGTTTTTAAAGCAGTTCAATACTGCTGTTGATACAACACCTTGAGGCAGCCACTTTCATTCTGTAATTACAGTTTGGTAAAAATGCTTCAAAGGGCTCTGTTATGATGCGCCAGCTTAGTTTTCATGAACGTCCTTGTAGACGTTGATTCTTATTGTGGGTGAACAGATTCTCAATACTAGGAACCTGGTTTCAACAAATCAGTATCTTTATATGTTTCAATAACACTTTTCTCTCTGTTCACAAGAGATGTGAGGCAAAGGGCTACCAATCACTACAGGGTAAAATATCTTTATGTTCTAAAAATCTTTATCATTTTTCTCTAAACTTTCTCTAAATGGTCAAACTTTGAGTTTTTCTTAAACCAGGGGTTCCATATTCCAAATGCATACTTCAACAATGGTCTTACATACGTTTTATAAAGTTTTAATAATGATTTTGGTACAGCAGATACAACTTGAAATTTATTCTTTCGCAAGTTTAATTGTGTGTGATCCTGTTTCTCATCATTGCATAATATAACGAAACTTAGGTCCCCTGTGTATTTAATGGTATTTGTTTTTTGTTGCTTTGATGGGTCAATAAATCACAGCTTTTCTGTAAAAATTACTATCAAATAACTCTTGCCAATGAACTTTTGTAGTGTAGTGATGAATATTTGATGTATTAGTCATGTTGTAATTTAAGTTAAGACAACTCTTGCTTGTGACACTACGAGTCCACTAATGAATTTTTTGTTTTATTACTTGTAGACTTTGCCAGTTAAATTTTGGATTCATATTATTACTGAGAGAGGAATTTTGACCCTGGTGTAGGTTTAAGGGACCCTATCAATGCCCAATATTCTCACCTCTGTTTTCTGCATTTCTCTACTTGCCTGCCTACCCAAAATTGATAAGTATCTACTAGCGTACCTTAAGATGTTCATTCAAGTATAGAATTTCTAGTAATTCTTGACATGTCAAGGTCTTTTAGTCATAGAGAGATTTTGCTGGAAGAGGTATTCCACTTCAACAGGATATAAACTAACCATGCATGCACTTTTCGTTAGCTCGTAAGATCATAAAATTTTGATTCTTTTTATTGTGTGGTCTTTAGGTATATTTGTTTCACACCATGCAGTAAAATCTTCTACCCTATATGTTTGGTTTTCCTAGAAAAGAGGAACATATCCAGCTGAGAATATGAAACTAACATCCTCAGGGATTTTATAGTGTTTTTCATGTATGTCCATCAAAATAATCCAATTAAGTCAGTGCCTAGTATATCAACATATCCCAAGAATACACTGTCTGTTGATATTTTTGAGTCATGAGTCTATATATGGAGAGGTTGTTGTATATTATCTAATATAGTCTTATTTCTTTTAAAGAAAAACTCTCACCTAGAATTTTCAGATATAATTTGATTTGAATTGAATTTGAATTTTCCGTTGGAGCATGTTTGGCTCAAACTAAATCTAAAGGGAGCTTTAATAAACGTTAATAAACGATTGTTTAGAATGGTGCTAATCCAGTTCACATATGTGTTTATTATCTAGGTTAGAAATGTTAGAATTAGAATCTTTCCTAATACAAATGGCATTCGGCACCTTGGTGTTCTTGCCTTAGTTGTGTTTATTCTAACACCCATAAACACAGGAGAAGAATTTAAGTAAGGAGTGTTGAACTTGGAATTCTTCATTTCAACATTAACTTTGCAGCTTGCAACATTAACTTTTGCAGAATGATGTAATGTTTTTAGTAAAATATATAGTATGGAAGCTCAAAATCTATATATACTGCTACTCTTCTAAACATGTTGATAAATTAGGTTGTCACTTTTGAATGATTGCTTTGATTTGATTTGATTGATTTTTTAGTATTACTATATGTATGATATACTAGTGATTCAGGCGAGTGTGCACAACAATTGCTAATTTATTTGACGACTAGACAGGCTCTGGTTAGAAGTAATAATTTTAGGTGTGTTTCTGTCTATTGCTTTTACTTTTGTGTCCTCAAATGTTAACAACATCTTTTTCAAGAGCCAGGGATAATAGTTGTCTTTCCAGTATAATTAATAAAAGTGGTGAATATTATAATATTGGTATAAATATACCATACAGTGATGTATGAATTCAATAGACAACAATTTGTTATTGGTGACTCTCCTCAATATCTATAGCAGTTTATTCCCAGCCTCTCACTAAGCTACTTGCTATAAAGTTGTATATTGGATTAGTTCAGTTTTGTGTTCACTTTGTTTGAGATTTATGGATTTTTATTTTATTTTCATAAAGAAATTTATGGCCTGGTTCAATGCTATTGTCTGCTTGATTCTGATAGTGAGGCTTTCTAAAAGTCTTTTCACCTTATTTTAAGATTTAAAATTGTTACTAGGTACTTTACATATTACTTTTTTATGCTATAAACTACATTCATTACATTGGAAAAATTATGTATATTAAACACATATTACAAATATACTCTTAGATAAAGAAAATAAAACAATATAATATTAAGTAATTGTTTTATACTATGTGTTCATTAGTAATGTCTTATTTTCTTATTTTAGGAAGAAGAAAAGAAAGAAGCAAACAATGAAGTCAAAAATGAAATTGAAGCCACTGAAAACGAATTAAGTCAACCAAACAAAAAACAAGACTCTAAAAGTATCCATACATCAAAGTCTCCTGTGCGTACCCGGTCGCAAAATAAAATGGAGGCCACAAAAGCTGATAAACCTGTAAAGAAAACAGTAACCTTTGGTACTGTTGAAAGCTGTGAAGATATATTTTTTCCCCTAAAAAAGCTTCCTTCAAAACATCATGCTCCTCTTGTCCCTATTATAAAGAAAAAATCTTTATTGAAACAAACTGAATATTCAACATTCAACAGTATACTTAAACCCGCGAAACTTACTGATTTGAGCTCTAAGTCTTCATCAGAACATCAAGAAGGGTATTTAAGAAAAAATTTGAATCCTTTGTCAAAACCTATGAATAAATTTTCACAGCTGAGTGAGAACCGTTGTATTTCACCACCACCAAGAAATTCATCACCTGTTGAAAGAGATAATGGAACAACAACAAAATTTGTATTGCCTGTGAGAAGTGCCCATTCATCTCGTGTTATTAAACCCAATAAAAGGTTTATAGATGGTGAGGAGCCAACAGCAATAACAAGTATAATATCTTCAGGAAAGGTTCTTAAGAAACCAAAGCTAAAGAGATTGGTTTTCAATAATATACATAATGACGATGATGAAACTCCAGATGAAGATGAAATCAATAAAATTATTGAAGCAGAAAAAAATAAGGAAAAATCTGTTCTTAAAACTTCTAGTTTATTCAAAGACAAAACAACAAACTCCTTTTTATCTCTTAATAGTGGTTCACGAAAAGGAGTTCATGATCTGTTTTCTTATGATAAGGAACGCGAACATCAAGATGAGAATTCCAATGTAGAATGTTCAGAAAAGATGAAAACAACTGAATCAGCCAAGGATGATAGGTCTGGGCATGCTATGAGAAAATTAATGGACATATCTGATGCAAGTAGCTCAAGCAGCACCAGTAGTGGTTCTGAATCTGAAGAGAGTTGGGAGAGTGATAGTGCTGAGGGAAGTGGAGAAGAATTAGATAAACCAATTTTACCAAGTCCAGATAAAGACAAATCAGCTTCTCAGTTACTAAGTGGAAAAGTTATAATAAGGGAGGCTAGATTACAACTTAATTCTCCCGCTCAAACAACTTCTGGATTAGATGGTCCTTTCTCGATGCTCACATCAGCCTCATGTAAGTTAATTAATGAATAGCAGTACAACCTATGAACCACCTGAAAGTTATTTTATTAAACTGTATTTCTATTTCAGCAAACAATCCACCAACAACTGTAACTTGTGGAGTTTGTGGAGCTGTGAGGTTTTACAGATTTGTGAAACAAGCCAGAAAATTTGGAATTTATTCATGTGAATCTTGTCGCAAATTTATCACAAAACTCTTGAAAAGAGATAAAATGGCTCATAGAATGGGTCCTGTCTCAATGCACTGCCTAAAAGGAGAAGGTATGAATTAGATAAAATTAAAATGTAATAAATAAAATAAAAATAAAAATTTATTCTTGTTTCAGTTAATTTGACTAAAAGCAGAATAGATGTCTTTTTAGTAGCAACAGAACTGTTAAAACTCCTTTTTTTTGTGATTTTTGTAATAGTTCTTAAAATAATTTACAGGAAATTGTCATGTGCCACCAATAGTTAGATCACAACAGTGGAAGTTATTACGATGTACAAATAAAACTAGATGTCCTGCGTGTTGGCTGAAAATGTGCTTAAAGGCTTTTCAAGTACCACCCAGCATTAGAGCTAGCCTTACTGCTATGTTGCCACCTAACATGAGGCCAAGTGTTAAGCCTACTCCTTTATCACCAGCGAATCCGCTAAGAGTGCCTACTACAAACGCTGCTGTAACCAGTCAGCCTGTTTTTGGGTTAAGTGCGAATGACAATGAAACAAACATATTTGGTACTTTGAAGTCAACCAAGAAAATAGTAGATGAGCCAGAAAAAGTTGAGGTTTGTTTACATTTAATTAATTCATATTTCTTAAAAATATGTCATTGTTTATTAAATATACATCATTTCTGTATTTTCTCTTTATATAGAATGAACTAATCCAATTTTATATTAAATTTTAAACCATTGCACATGAGGACCCTTTTGTTTGAGATGAATTTGATTGAAATATTGTAAAAAGTTTTCGAATCATCCCACTGCACAGTGTTCATACTGATGAAATATGGGGAGATTATAAATGATGTATACGCCAATAATGTGACTTGTGTTCAAATTTGCTTTCAGGAGAAGGTTTTAAAGGAACAATCAAATACAGAAGAAAACAATGAAGATTTTTGTGCCAGTAGGAAGCGCCAATTAACAAGGATAAAAGTTAGGAAAAAAGATAAATCAGAGGCCAAACAAATTGAAGACCCTAAGAGGCAAAAAATGGAACTCAAAGGTCCAAGAGTTAAGCATGTCTGTCGAAGTGCATCCATTGTTTTGGGACAGCCTATTGCTACTTTTCCTACTATGGAAGAAAAAGACAAAAATGACAAAGTTATCACTGAAGAAGATAATACTGTCTCTACCATTGATAAAGATATTGAAGCACCTGATTTATCAAGTGAAGAATCTGAGGTAGATCTGGAGAACAAAGTACCACAGATAATACTTGAAGCGGTTTCAGTAAAGGATGCAGAGGAATCCCCTGTAGAACCAAAGAAAAGAAAAGTTGATCCATTGCTGGCTAAACAGGGTAAAGCAGAATCCAGTGAGGATGAAACTGTAATGGACCTCATACCCAAGAAAACTATACAGAAACCTTTATCCAACATCACTAATGTAAGATGATTGTTTAATAGTGATGTGGACTAATTTTGTTTAGCAAATATGGTTCGCAGTAGATCAATCTGTAATCTGTGTCCTCACAGTGTAGCTTTTTTTTTATTAGATGGTTGGACGAATTCACGGCCCACGTGGGGTTTAGTTGTTACTGGAACCCATAGATATCTACAACGTAAATGCGCCACCCACCTTGAAATATAAATTCTAAGGTCTCAAGTATAGTTACAACGGCTGCCCCACCCTTCAAACCGAAACGCATTACTGCTTCACGGCAGAAATAGGCAGGGTGGTATCTACCCGTGCGGAGTCACAAGAGGTCCTGCCACCAGTAAAAAAGTACCTGATATTAAATAATTATGAGAGTGTGCAGAAGTCACTATCTGATTATAGTACTCAATCTTAAGGACATGAGGTTGGAGTCTTAATTGTATGTCATAACAGCTGATCTGATTCTTTATTGTGTATGAAGTTAAACAAGCATTTAGTTCAACTGATGACGAGAGAAGTAGACCAGATATTGATATTACATAGCATGCAGTACACTCTCAACATGCCCTATGACCAGATGATTTTATTTACCTTTTAAGTACATGACATTATTCCTTAAATGTGGAGGTAATTCGTGAATACATGAAATAAAATTTTAATTTTCGGGTGTTACAATTTGGAAAAGAGAGATTAACAGAAAATGGTACAACAAGTATTAACTAGTAAAATATTTATATTTACCTGAAAAATAAGTATAATTAAAAAATTATTAATGATTAACATTGCTAATTAATCTTGAATTGCGCTTTATAGGTCCGCGGGCGCACACAGAAATGTGGACAAAATCGACCAGAATTAATATGTGTCGATTTTTGGGAGAGTTACGACCCTGATGAAGTATGCAATTCTGGATTTGGTCTCATCGGCACTTTACCATTCACTGTTGCCAAATTGTGTTTCTTATGCGGAAGTGCTGGCCAAGAAAAAGTAAGTCTCCAGAAAACCAGCCACTGTCTTTTAAAGTTTAGTGTACAGCTATCTAAAATACAAAAATGTGTGTTGAATCTAAAGTCTTGTTGTTTATACTGAAACCTAATCAGTATTGTATTTTTTCATTGGTTCACCATACCAAAGCTAACACAAATTAAAGCTTTCAGCAAGCCTAACTTTTGAATGAGTTTTGAATAACCTGAAAAATATAAAATTGACATGGTTTTAATTCAGCAGTTCTTCTAAAGGAAAAGTAATGGATGTAGAAATGAATAAAACACAATAGTTTAAAATTTCTATGTTTTTTTTTTTCAAAGCAGATGGTAGTGTGCTCGAGCTGTTGCGAGTGGTACCACACATGGTGCGCGGAGGACGCGAGCGGCGGGCGCGGCTGGCGGTGCGCGCGCTGTGCGTGCTGTGCCGTGTGCGAGCGCGCCGCCGCCCGTTTACGATGTCGTCTGTGCGCTGCGCCACATCATGCAATTTGTCTGCCCGCTGCACCTCCGGACCATCGTAGTGACTGGCCACAGGTCATTGCATTTATCATATTTTTAGCGAAGTAGAATACAAAAATATTTTATTGGTTTAGAGGAGTAGTTGCTCTCACAACCAACCTGGTCATAAAATTAAATATTTTCCAGATAACCGTCACAATGCGAATGTCGCCACTCGCCTCGAGACATGAGAACGTAGTCTCAATTGTATTGTACTGTAAGGATTTCCCACATTTCAAACTGGAGTATGTACTACTTTGTGGTAGTGACGGGTGGTTATGAGCATGCTTAAATTAAAAATATCCCAACTCAATGAGAAACCTTTCCCTAGGTGGTTTGAGTGTAGGAGTGAAATGATATCCACTATAAGTCTGTATTATATCAGATTGCTAACGTCCATCAGCAGTGGTGACCACTTATCATAAGGACATGACATGTTCGTCCGCTTTTAAAAGCCTTTACGAGAATATAAGAACATCTTAGAATTATCCGTATAATAAAATAACGTTTTTGTCTCTACAGATCTGCAGTGCGTGTCTGAAATGCAAAAGTTGCGAAAGTACTCGCGTGAGCAAGTTTGTTGGTAGTTTACCTTTTTGTGGTCCATGCTTTAAACTTAGACAAAAAGGAAATTATTGTCCACTCTGTCAAGCGTGTTACAGAGATAATGATTTTGATAGCAAGGTAATTTTGAATGGATATTTATTTTATTTGAATTTTTATACATAATGTCAGTTTTAAACAAAATCTCTAAATAATTTCAGATGATGGAATGTGGTTGGTGTGGCCGCTGGGTACATGCAAGTTGTGAAGGTTTATCTGGAGAGGAGTACCAACTTCTTTCCGCACTTCCGCCCTCGATCGAGTATATTTGTTGTAAATGTATGCCTCATGATCCCCCTTGGAGGAAAATGCTTACTGAACATTTAAAAGGACGACTTTTACATCTACTCAAACTACTTGCCAAGAGTAAAAAAGCTTGTGCATTACTAAAATTGACACCACACAAAAATACGCCGATCGCTAACAAACCGTACCGCATTACATCACCACAGGCTATCAGAAAACTACACTTTGAATCCGAAGATGATTCTTTGAAAACAACTGAAACTAAAGTCTACAGAAACAGCTCTAGAGGAAAACGTAATAATGCACAAACCAAAGATGATACAACCGAGTCGCAAGTATGGCGTTGTTCATCGCTGTTAGCTGATGTCGATATGGAAAAGGAAGACATTCCACATACTTCTCATAAAGTTGTAAATCTTCAGGAACCCTTGATGCAGAATAAAGAGGTCTGCTTTTCAACAGGTCTTTATGGTACCAAGACAGAGTTTGATGCCCCTTGTGTTGAAGTACACGAAAATTACCCTTCTCAGAAACAAAACGACAAAGCAACAACAATGCTACCAGCATCTCCTAATGTTGAAAAATATTGTGATGATGAGACAGTGAGGAGCTTCCCACAAGCTCGAAGTGAACAAGACTTGAGCCCAGCCATTGTAAGAATTAATGATACAATAGTTGCTGAAATGACTGAAAATAATAAGATGGTGTCACCATCTTTACTAGACATAAAGAAAAGAGTCAATAATGATGAATATGTTTCTTTAAAAGATTTTAATCATGATATGAAGGAAGTTATTACCAGGACAGTAAATGACGACTTGAAGAAAATTTACAAAGATTTATTCTCAGAAACATTTCCCTGGTTTGACTGTGAAAACAATTGTCTTCAACCAAATTTGGAAGTTGAGGGTGAACTGGAAGATAGTGAATCCTTAAAAGATGATGACATGTCTGATAATAAAGGGCTTAAAGCTTCTGCACAATCAATCGAAAGACCCCAAGATCAGATAGTTCCAAAAATTGAAAACGATGAAAATAAAATAGAAGAAGATTTGATAGACTTTTATCCAGTTTTTGATTCTAGAACTTGTGTCTTGTGCAAAGTGGTCGGTGACGCTACTCCGTCAATGGAAGGACGCTTGCTTTATTGTGGTCAGAATGATTGGATTCATGCTAATTGTGCTTTATGGTCAGCAGAAGTGTTTGAAGAAATAGATGGATCTTTGCAAAATGTACATTCAGCAATATCCAGAGGAAAAATGATTAAATGTGCTGCATGTGAAACAAAAGGTGCAAGTGTCGGTTGTTGCGCTAAAAATTGTAGTGAGACCTACCACTATGCCTGTGCAAGAAAACAAACTTGTGCCTTTATGGATGATAAAAGAGTGTTTTGCCCTACACATGGGAAAGATGTACCTAAGAAAAGTTTACAAAAAGACACAGATTTTGAACTAACAAGACCTGTTTATGTTGAGCTTGACAAGAAAAAGAAAAGGTATGGTGAAATTAATAAAGTTCAATTTATACTTGGATCACTAACAGTAAATACTTTGGGAAAAATTGTACCTTCAGTATCAGATTATGAAGAATTCTTAATCCCTGTTGATTTTTCTTGTACCCGATTATTTTGGTCTTGTAAAAAACCTACGAAAATAGTGAGATACACAATCAAAACCAAATTGATACTAGCAGAACCTTTGCCTGGTTTTGACTTTGGAGTTAATATAACCGTAGATCATAATTTGGAAACTCATGCAGTTGACAGAATGATGGCTGAAATTGGATCATGGCATGAAAGTTTGCAGAATGGGTCCAGTAAATCTGCACTCATGTTATCCAACGATAAGTCCCCAACAAAACAAGGAAATTCTGTTACCTTAGAGGATTTAGCAGTACAGCAAGTGGTTGAACATTTATTAGATAATGTTTGCAAACAAGAACAACAGGATGATGAAGAACCTCAAAATACTGCCGACTTATTACCTCCTGAAGTAAAAGATGCTATTTTCGAAGATTTGAACCATGATTTACTGGATGGTATATCCATGCAAGATATATTTCAAGACTTGAGACATGAATTTTACGGTATAGTTGTACAATCCGAAGACAAAAGTAATGATAAATCAGATTTGCGTCCTACTGATATCATTGACGAATTACTTAATGCAAGATTTGAATCAGGAAGTAAAGAATTGAAAAGAAGTAAATCTGAGATGCTGCTTCAAACTCATGGCCTCAAAAATTTGACAACTGGTCGTGGTCAACAAAGATCAAGCAGTTGGAACAATAAATTTGATACAAGTTTATTGTCATCTACTATAAAACGATGTAAAATTGGAAAAGCATCTACAGTAACAGAAAAACTTAATCCTGCCCAAAGAGGAGGAATAGTAGTTGAAAACCAAACTGTAGCAACAAAGGAAGCCGAAAGTACTAATTCGAGGTCGGAAGAAAAAAAAGCGAAAGTAGATCGTTGCTCCAATAATGTATGCGATGAAGTGCCTCACACGTCTGGTGTAAACTACCGTGAAACTAAAGAAAAAGAAGAATCTACGGCAGTAAAAAATGATAAAACCGAAGGGTACTTTGCAGATGTAATAGACTTCTATACAAAGATACAGTGTAGTCCCATAGCACAACTAGATGGTACTGAAGATTGGTCAGGATCTGAGAGTTCCTGTGGTTCACGTCCAAGCAGCCCCCGAGAAAATGATTTTTCTCCTATTCAGCAACTAGATGGCGCAGAAGATAATATTCCAGGTGATACACAGAGAAGTCAAACAAATCAATTTATGTATAGAGCCAGTGGGACAGAGAGTTACACAGTCACATTTGCTGGGAATTCGGTTAATGGGCAATCAGAGCTTGTTATGAGATCGTTTGAAGATCCTTCAGGGACGATAAATCAAATGGAACAACCCGTGCGATGTGATAGATGTCAATGCACTTATAGAAACAAAGATTCTTATGACAGACATGTGCCATCTTGCGACATGGTGTCAACTAGTGAAAGTGAGAGTGAAAATCCTAAATCGCCAGAAAATCGAACATTAACAACCCTTCAAAATGCTTTTCAAGGTGCTTTTGCACAACCAATGATTATTCATGCAGGAGTTGTCAGTGGCTCAGAAAACACTGTAAAAGCTGAAAGCATATCAGCCAGAAGAACATCTATCAATACGAGGCAAATTACCATTAATGGAACAATTGTGGAAACACCATCTCCAGGACCTTCAAACGAAATGACTATGACAATTACAGAGCAAATGAAATCTGGAACTGTAATATTTGATCAAAGTAAGACTACTAACGTTCAAGTGTCCACTAATCAGCAAATGATGCCATCGCCACAAATCGTTGTTACTCCTCAAATGCTGCTGCCCAACAAATCGAATTCTGGGGCAGGAAAAATGATGACACCTCAAATTATTACACAGCCCGGAATTTTACCATACAATATTTGTGTTAAACAAGGAAACACTAACATACAACAAATTCAAGGAAGTACAGATATGACACAACTTTTATCTGGATCAGGGGGTATACAAGTTATATCATCGAATTCCAACCAAGTACTTACAATACCTTCAAATCAACAGGGTAATATTACTCCCATTATCCAGGGTAAAAATCAAGTGGCAAATTTCCCAAACATGGCCAGTGCTTCGTCAATAGCTTTACCTGTTAATTCAATACAAGGAATGCCAAATTCTTCTATTATTCAAAATATCCAACCAATGATACGGCCATCTAATCCAACCATTGTTGTACCTGCAGTGTCGGCACAAAGACTAGCTTCACCAAACACACACAAGCAACAGATTTTAATGCCTGGAACCCAAAAATCTCCAAAGAAACAACCGACTCCCGTTCAGCCTAAACCCATTTTTCAAACAACGAATAGGCCAAGAGGTCGACCGATACCCAAACCCGCTTCAGTAAAACGACACACTAAACTAGAAAAAACTTTCACGACAATCAATCAGACACCCATCGGCCCCGGAAATACAGTGATTCAATTACAAACTAACAATCAAACAGGTCAGCCTTCTATAATTGTGCAACCTGTAGCCAACCAGAACATTATGTCGGCCTATGTTGAAGCACTATCTCAACAACAAAATCAAAATATGCAATATATCGCCACAATTGCACCTCAGGGAGATTTTAAGACAGGACCGACACAGTTTATATCACAAGGTGGTCTTGTACCTCAAACGTTCCAAATACAACAGACTGAATCTGGAGGATTAGTTGCTGTGCCTAGTGGGGGAATACCAGTGTTACTGCCCCAAGGAAACGTCGGAATCTTGCCACAAACTATACAGCAGGGAGCTACTATCTTACCTCAAGGAGCAATACAGACACAAGGAATAATTTCGCAGGGACCAAATGGACCTACAATTTTACCTCAAACGATTCACACCCAAAATGGTGCAACATTAATACCACAAGGTACACTACAAGGTTTGGCCCCCGGGAATATTACAACGCAAACCGCAACGCTGCTCCCAAATAATACATTGCAGACGGCAGGTGCTACTGTCGTACCGCAGAGTGGAATTGGAAATGGCCAAACCACTATAATACCTAATGCGTTGCAAACGCAAGGTAATACTTTGACAGGTGCAACTATTCTACCACAAGGTACGCTTCTGCCTCAGTTCTGCAACGATCAAGTTTTGCTCGGATCGACACCAACACTGGAAATGGTGACGGATTCATCTGGATGCATGTATTTAACTACGACGCAACCTGTCTATTATGGCTTAGAAACGATTGTGCAGAATACAGTAATGTCATCTCAACAATTTGTTTCGACTGCTATGCAAGGAGTGCTCGCACAAAACAGTAGTTTTTCCGCAACAACTACACAAGTGTTCCAAGCCAGTAAGATTGAACCTATTGTAGAAGTACCAACAGGCTATGTTGTTGTGAACAATGTCGGAGATAATGTTTCATCGTCGACGCCTAACGTTGTAACGGCACAATCGGTTCAGTCTTCTCCGGCTTCCATGAAGGCAGTTAAAACTAGCGTTCCCAATCTTACACTGCAACCATTAACCGAGAAAGCTTTAAATAATAGCATCCGTCAAACACCCAAAGTAATCCATATGAGTTCTTCACCTTTAACAATGGGATCGCAGTCGTGCCCTAACTCAATAATGACTGGGAGACAGACAATAAATCCGATAACGTCGCAGATTCACAGTATGACGCTGTCAAACGCTTCGCATAATATTCACCGAGCCGCCAATGTGACTAAACAAAACGTGTCGATGTCTCCTGTCACTCTAGTTTCTTCCACTGGACAGCCCGTTCTGGCAATATCTCAATCGACTCCAAACTCTACGACAACATTTTCAATGCAACCTATACCGCTGTCACAGCCTATAGTCACAAGCTCTATAGCACCATCTTTAAATAAGAACAATGTTAAAACAGAAAACTCCCATGTCATTGAAATTAGTGGCAATTTGCAAGACAATACGAATTCGTCCAATGTACCGACTATAAGTGTGGCACAGAGTATTAAATCACCAACACCTTGGAGACAAATAAGTACGTTAACCAATAATGCTCATACCGAAAACAAGATAGAAATGCAAGGAACAGGAAAAACGAATATTATTACACCATCAATGACCATACAAAGCAATAATATGCCAGGAAGGTCACATTTACACAATGAACATGAGAAAATAAATCAAAGTTGTCTTATGACAATGTCAAATAATGGTAATGGTTTATCAAATGTCAATACACACTCTCATCAGTATGAGCCTAATCTCAATGTGAGCCACCATCAGTCCCATTCGTCGAACAATGTTATACATATAGCAGCGGGAAACATATATCCACCTGTATCAGGTATGAGCACTTTTGATGCTGACACGACATTGAAATTGAGTAAGATAAATGCTCTTTCGAAAACTGAAGGAGGTCATCTGAATTTCTCACAAGAAATAATGGCTTCACACTCGCAACATAATGCTAATAATGAAAAATCTTTCCAAAATTTGGGAACAAATGACAACAAACATAATATGGATTGCATGTCGGGTCAAATGAATATACACAAATTAAACAGTTGCCAGATGGCTGGCAGCATGAACAATGCTCCTGCCATTAGTATTATACCTCACAATGTCATGCGTCCACAATCACAAGGTACTCAAAACAATCTTCCTTCCAACAATCAAAACCAAATGTGTTCGATTTCAACAAGTTCTTCTCACGGACAAGTGCAGCTATTGAACTCTGGAAACAATTCTATTCAAAATATAAACTTATCTTGTCAGGAAGCTGTAAACAGTAGAATGAATATTGTTTCATCCAATGATAACATGCAATTGAATCATGAAATCACAAATACATCTAATATGCCTCATGGAAATATGCAAATAGTTTCTCATGAAAATAATCAAATGTCATCATCCAATCAGATTCACATCATGAATGGACAAATTCAACACAATCGTCAAATTGATACTAATAATCAACTACAACAACAAATTAGTCAAAACAGCGCTGGAAGATCTTTCCATGAAAACATGATGAGCTCCCAGCAAAATCACAACCAAACCATGATGTCCATCCGTAACACTCCTGACAATAATGATCTTATAAACCAGTCTATGAATATGCACAATTTAAGCAGCAATGCACATCCGAACAGATCGGAAATAAATGATCACAATCATATGCAAATGCAGCAAGCAATGTCAAATATGCAAAATAATCGAATATTAATGGATAATATGCAACCTCACAATTTGAATAACCATAACCACACCATACATTCCAATCGAGGGATGGACAACATGCATAATACACAATTGCAAAACATGCAACAAATAAACCATCATATGAATAGCAATAGTCGTTCTTTGATGGAAAATAATATGCATGTAAACCAGCAGATGAATATGCAACAAAACAGACAAATCGACAGTTCAGGCATGCATCATCAACATCAAATGCCCAATGTCATGCAAATGCAAAATAATCGCCAACACAATGAGAACAATATGATAAATTTGCATCAACATGTAAATCAAATGCATAATAGACAACAAATTGAAACTTCTATGCATATGCATCATATGCCAGGAAATACAACAAATATGAATTTAAATCAGATGGATAATTCTGGCTCACTACCTTACATTCACGGGAACAGAAATGATAATAATGCAATGGCAATGCAAGGGATGAATGTAATGAATCAAATTCAAAACAATAGATGTGCAATGGATCATTCATCAATCATGCAACACCAAATGAATAATATGAGTTCTATGAATAACATGAACATGCACAATAATCTAAGTAATGCAATGCAAATGAATAACGTAAATCATCAATCTATGAATACTTCATTGATGCACGTTCCTAACATTCCGGATATTAAAACAGAACTTCAAAATTCATGCAGTGGAAGTTGTTCTAGCAATAGTTCTCTCTTCTCTGCAAATCAGAATTCAATGGAAATCTGTTCCAACATGAACACTCCCAATATGACAATGGGTTCAAGTACGATGTTGCATGGTATGAATGCAAATAATCCAAATTTGTCTTCTAGTAATATGATGTTGAATAATATAAATAACAGCAACAATATGTTTGCAACGGGCGCTCAAAACAATATAAATAGCCACGATATGTTGATGAATTGCACCAACGCCGCCGATCATAGTGTCGCTGGCCTGTTGTCTGGAACACCTAATCATAGTATGATGATGAACAGCCCTCAAACTCATGCAACAAATAATGCAAGCCAATCGTTAAATACCCAAATTAGTAACAATTCCCAAGTGAACCTGAATAATTGTAGTATGGCTGCTAATAATGCGCAAAACCCAAATGTACCAAATATGGAGGGTCAATTAAACAGAAACAATTTACCGGTGGAACCACCTAAATTCACCCAGGAACCACTAAGAGGCAAAAATATGATGAGCTCAGCAACAAATAATAATATCTCCATTCCTAATATTCCTAACAATGATTGTGCTAAAGTTAATATCGTCAACAACGACAAGCCGAATCACAACATTTCCGTAAATAATCAAATCGGATATATGCAGATGAATTCACAAAACAACAGAATTATAAATTTACCAGAGAGAAACAACAGACTAAACAATACAAGTATAGACAGCAATATTTCGCAACATGTCCAACAACAGCACAATATACGTGTGGTTACAAATAACAGCAACGGTAATGTAAGCGGAATTGCAAACGATCCGATATCATTCCAGCAGAAGAATGAAAGTTCTGGAACCACAATAAACGTACCTTTTCAAGCTATTCCAAACAGTGCCCCGATGAACATCAACGTGAATTCTAGTAACAACACTGTTAATATAACCGTACAGAATAACCTTGTCGACCCTAAAATAGCTTCAAAAGGTGCTGCGGATATCAGTTTTCCATTGCAAAACAATGCGAATATTTTGCCAAACCAAAATTCCACAAACAATATGATTTGCATTCCAGTACAGAACAATACTATAAATTTACCAACACAGAACAGTTCCAGTATCACTTTACCTAAAGCACCGCCAACTCAACAATCCGGTATACCGACAAATGTTGTGAATCCAATGTCCATGCGACCCATGAACAGAGTATTGCCACTACACAGGGACTGTCAAAGCAAATCGGCTACGAAATCGTCACCTTCGACAAAAACTTTACCAGTGCCAAAACAGAGACCAGTTAGTCATGATATGCCAGATCTAAATATAAAAGACGAAACAATTGACAGTGACCTCGAAAAAGCCATTGAAGAATCCAAGCGAATGATGGAACTTGAAAGGGCTAATAGAGAAAAAGAAGAAAGAGATGCCACCCAAGCTATGCAGCTATCAACCGAACTGAACAGAGCGAACACGAGCTCCGCTTCAGAGAACGAGACTATCAGAATAAATGCTCCAGCTGAAATTAAATCTAAGGAATCTTCATTACCAAGCTTAGATGCAGAGATGATCGAAGTTCAACCACCAAGAATATTGATAGAAAAGGACAGAAATAAAGCGCCTGCACCGACGAAATTATCGACCGCTACAACGAAGCTGTTGAAGAGACCTATACACCACTCGGATAAGAAAAATGAAAATGAAACAGTGACGAAGAAGCCCAGCAAGCTTTCTAAGGAAAATAAACCTACTCNATTACCAAGCTTAGATGCAGAGATGATCGAAGTTCAACCACCAAGAATATTGATAGAAAAGGACAGAAATAAAGCGCCTGCACCGACGAAATTATCGACCGCTACAACGAAGCTGTTGAAGAGACCTATACACCACTCGGATAAGAAAAATGAAAATGAAACAGTGACGAAGAAGCCCAGCAAGCTTTCTAAGGAAAATAAACCTACTGTGTCCAAGCCGGGTCCGGATATTCCAAAAGATGATGGGCCCAAATTGATTTATGAAGTCTCTTCAGAGGATGGATTTAATTATACATCATCATCATTGAATGATCTTTGGGCAAAAGTAATTGAAGCTGTACAAAATGCAAGAAAACAGTCGGGACTACCACTTATACAATATAATTTACCACCTAGCACATCCGGAACCCATCTTTTGGGACTCAACAATAATGCGCTAAGATATCTTGTTGAACAACTGCCTGGGGTAAGTGGAAACGTGTTTTTCATAATTATGAAAACGATTAATTGATTAATTGAATTTGAAATTGATTAATTTGTATTGTAAAAATAAATTGATTAATTGAAATTGATTAATTACGAAAAAGCAGTATTATTAACATTCTTTTATTTATCTAGGCAAGCCGTTGCATCAAATACAAAACACGACAGGGGCGACAATTGAATAGCTTGGATACGGATTTAGACCTTAGTGAAGGATTCAAAGAGAGCCCCTGGGGAAGCGCTAGAACAGGGCCCATAGCGAGGAAACCTAATCACGACATGTTCAGCTGGATGGCCTCACCTTTCAGAGAGGAACCGCCTCCGTTTGGTGGTCAAGAGACTGAGAGCTCGATTTCTAGGTAAATGTTTCATTACGATCACTAAATATGTTCCACTCTCAATCTCGCAAAGATTTAATGCGAACATTTTGTTTGTCACAGACGTTTAGCGACTTTACCGCCGGCGATGAGATTCAGACAACTGAAAGAAACTTCTAAGATATCAGTCGGCGTCTACAGGTCGCACATTCACGGACGTGGCTTATTCTGCAAACGTGATATCGAAGAAGGTATGTTGAGGGTAGTTTCCATTCAACGAATAACTGTTCGCTTTTTCGGAATATTTTAATTTAGGTTTGGGAAAATACATTCCGAACCTAAATTCTGCAATGAATAACTTATCTCTATGGTAGATTTACGGTAATTAAATACAAGTGATGTTGGATTTGACTGAGACAGCTTGGTAAAACCTGGTTAGCTATTTTTGTTGTATTCCAGTGTTATTATTTTGTAATCGACGAAGCCGAAACGTCAATAAAGCATCAGTGTAATTAATATGTAAACTATTTCTAAGTGGTGTCATTCAAAATAAATTCTTACTAAATATAAGTTGTATATATATACATAAAGGATGACCATATAAAATATTAATATCGAGTATATAAATAAGTGATATTCCAGCTTTTGCGACTAAAATAGATAACGAAGGCACTCGACTTGCTTCACGACTAGTACTTTCGATGGAACCTCAGATTGAAAAATAAGATGAAACTATGTACTATCAATTAACATAGATGGATAAACCAAGGTAGTTGAGGCAGAAATGTACCGATTCATAGTCGATTGTCACACATCGCTTTCATATATGAATTAAAACACTTAATTAATTAATAAGTATTATTTAATATGAGCGCACACTTAACCGAACACTTAGGAAAAGACAAGAAGGAAGTTGAGTAAAGAGCGAGATAGCTACATTTTAGGATGACAGGTCGTCTTCTCGCATTAAAACTGTATAATCTCAAAACTTACTAATTTTACAGGAGAGTTTTTTAAAGGCTTAACATGTGATATTTTTAATATAAATCATTTTTGCAACATTTTTTTTACCAGTTACACTATCTGTCTTTTAAAGTAAGAGAAAATTATGTATTAATTTTTTTAATAGTAGTCAAAACATAGGTAAACTAAAAAAAAAAAACTAAAACTAAAATTCGCTCTTTGGACAGTATTCATGAGAAAAATACTGGTGATACCAAATGATTCCGCATATTAATTCAATTTCGAATATTTTTGGAAATGGTACAGTTTTAATGCGAAAAGACGAGGTGTCGAATGCGTTTAGGAATTGGTTTGATATCTCACAATCGCCTTGCATTTGTGTCTGTTATAAGCTGTTGTAACATTTGGCTAGGTGATATGGTGATCGAGTACGCGGGAGAAGTGATCCGCGCCGTGCTGGCGGACCAGCGCGAGAAGCGTTACGAGGCGATGAGCGGGCGGCGCGGCGTGGGCGGCTGCTACATGTTCCGCATCGACGACAACCTCGTGGTCGACGCCACGCTCAAGGGAAACGCAGCGAGATTTATCAACCACTCCTGTGACGTGAGTTTTAGCATTAGAAAATATGTACTTAACTAATGGTCACGATCGACTTACACAGTGAAGGGGAATAACATCGTGTTAAAAAATCAAACCCGCAAAATTATAATTTGCGTAATTGCTGGTGGTAGGACCTCTTGTGAATAAGCACGGGTGAGTACCACCACCCTGCCTATTTCTGCCGTGAAGCAGCAATGCGTTTCGGTTTGAAGGATGGGGCAGCCGTTGTAACAATACTGAGATCTTAGAACTCATATCTCAAGGTGGGTGGCGGCATTTACTTTGTAGATGTCTATTGGCTCCAGTAACCACTTAACACCAGGTGGGCTGTGAGCTCGTCCACCCATCTACGCAATAAACTGTTGTTACGTTTGTATCCAATCGTTACACACTTAGGGGTCATCCATAAATTACGTCACACGTTGATGGGGAGGGGAGTATCACCGAAATGTGACATAGTGTGACAACGGGGCATGGGGGTCAATAGTTTTGTGACGTCATATTATTATTATTTTAAAATTTAAAATATTAAAACACGAAATTTAGATGTGAATAAACTACTTTAAAAATCTACGAACTTGAACTATAGTTATTAAT
Organism: Bombyx mandarina; assembly: GCF_003987935.1. The sequence goes on along the minus strand of NW_021011491.1, from coordinate 3,364,615 downwards.
AATTTAGCATTCTCGCTATGAAATTATCTCTGATGCAACGTCATTTAACTTCTAGAGCGGCGTCGTAATGCAAGTGAGACACTCAAATTAGTGGTTTATTGCTTTCGAACTAGTCGTTTGTTTTTTCGGTTATCTGAAATATTGAACAGTATCTTGATTTTATTAGATTATTTAATAAAAAAAAATAAAAAAACAGAGTGAGTCTGCCTGTCCAACGAGGCAACGTAGCCAGTATCTTGGGGACTGTGCCTCCTTCAAGCGCATTGGAAGATCTGTTCTACTGTGTGGCTTGAGTTATGTTAAATTATTTTGATTTGACTTTTTGTTAATAATAAAATACCACAAGTCGTCAAAAAAAAATAAATGAAAATAGCTATTTTCTCGCGATTATTTTTAAATCACTACATAGTATAAAACAAAGTCGCTTTCTCTATGTATACTTAAATCTTTAAAACTACGCAACGAATTTTGATGCCGTTTTTTTAATAGATAGTGATTGAAGAGGAAGGTTTATATGTATAATAACTTAAATAGTGGAGAAATCAATAATAAATTACAGCTTCCAAAACGAAGCGAGGGCGGGTCGCTAATTTATTCATAAATTGAAAAAATGTGTGACGTCACATCACATCAGCGGGGTGGGGTTTTCTAAAAATGTGACAACCTCTGACAAGGACGGAGGGAGGGGTTCAAAAGTCCTAAAATTCGTGTGACGTAATTTATGGATAGCCCCTTACTAAATTTTCATACCTTTTTCAAACTGTTAATGTCTTTTATTTATTGATTTATTCTCTTTTAGCCGAACTGTTATTCGAGGGTAGTTGACATCCACGGTCACAAACACATCCTGATCTTCGCTCTGCGTCGCATCACCGTGGGAGAGGAACTCACCTACGACTACAAGTTTCCTTTCGAGGAAGTGAAAATTCCATGCACTTGTGGCGCAAAGAAATGCCGCAAATATCTCAATTGAAAATATACCGAGAATATTGAGTGTGTGTTTGGTTTGTGTCAATTATACTTGTTTTGTGAAATCGACAAGTTATAGTGTTGCGTTTGATATGAAGTACCGTACTCTGCCCAGAGAAAAGGACAACGGACCAGTGCAGTGTATACTGTCGCTACGAGCCCTACGGCCCAGCTAGTTAAGGAGCATAATATAATTAAATATAGTACATACTGATTAGGCATTAAATAATAATTTTAATGATGAGAACCTTACAACTTTGAGCCAGCTAGATGATGGATCTCCTGAAAAATTCTAAGGCTAGAATTATAGTGGGAAAATGGAACGTTTGACAATGAATACTGGGTCGAGCACAATTCGTTACATGTAAATAAGTATTTAAGACAATAAGTCAAATTTACATATCGTGTTTACTCCCACCTGTTGACATCTAAGTACTGAAGAAATTCACATACAACGGAAATGTTACATAATATGAATCTTGATATGATCTCTTAATTGAATCTGCCCAGTGTTTTATTTTGTTGGAGCTTAAAATGAATTTTATATTTTTTTTTTACTTGAATGTATATTATTTTTATATAGGTTTTGATACGTTTTGTACATAGTTTGTTGGTTATGTAGCGTTGGTTCGCGATCGGCTTAAGTGTTTACACTTCGGATGTGATATGCGCTCAGCCCCGATGCCTGGGGCATCAAAACGGTTAGTGCGTAGGTAATGTATATTTGTTCCTCATTATGTTCTTATTTCTTGCACATGTGATCAGTTAAGTCCCGACTAACAGCGCATACTTGTGTATATAATAAGTGTAGTCTTTGTAAGTTAGTCAATAAACGGATAATGGTAGTGTATCGATAAAGGGTAGCAAAGTTTCAAGTACAATGTTACTTTTTAATTATTTTAATGTGTATTGTATAGAAAAAATTGTATATAAGAGGAATTATGGCATAATAAGAGTTTAAACGACAAATCGTTTATTTGTAGTCATAGTAGTAGGTTGTACTTTTTAAAGTATATTTTACTGTGTTTATTATAAATGTACTAGTGCGCGGCCCGCGTGACCTGTCAGAGGGCTCGTGAGAAAATGGACCCTAATATGGCGTTATTCACACTGTAAAACATATTTAATTACTTACTTCCTATTAGTACAGTTAAATATTGCACATTTAGCTTTAAAACTTCTCTCCACCTCCTCAGATTATTTTATAGCTAAATATATAAATTTTACATTATTGAGTTAGTGCATGTCACTTCGATCGGCAGTTTTAGCAGTTTAGCATTCTATTTTGTTTACGAGGTTATAGACTGAGTATTACATCACAGCGCAACTTACAGTCATCACATTTATATCTGAAAGTTTTAAAAAAAAAACAACACCTACACTTTTTAATATAGTTTTACGATATTAGTGACACAAACGCGACTATGCATCTAATATAATTTATACAGCGCTAACGCATGCTATTAGATTCGTATAAATATTTGTTTTACTCTTTTTACAACACTTTTTACATATAGATATATCAAGACAGTACAATGAAATAAAACGTGTACTATGAAATTAATCTTGTTTTCGTTCAATAAACACGAAAGTCTATAATCATGAATTTGTTTCTTAACAAAAAAGCGTTATTAGCTAAATTTATTTTGCTTTAAAATGCGTTTTATATTATTTTAATTTGTATTCTTATTTTGGTTTGTAAGTCTTAATTATATTGTCATTACACATCACTCACAATAGAGGTTTAAATTTTGTTTTGTCTTACATTGGTTTGATATTCAAGCTCCAGCTGCAATATATTTTATTGATGTAGATATTTTCTGTTAAAAAAAAACTAAAGTCAGAACACCATTCATTATTCTTCCCATAACTAATTGCAGATCATTGAAAATAAACATTTTTTGTACATTATAACAATAATGCCTGTATGTATAGTAAGTTTTAGTGAAGCTTTATTTAAAACACTAATACTGTTCCCAATGTACCTTGCCATTTATACAAACACGTAGGAATCAGATAACATTCAGTAGTCACATCGGTTTGTATCTTTTATATATTTTTGATAGTTCATAGCATTAATACATCGTAAAATATTTGTAAAATACCAGTGAAACCAATTTAGTAGCGATATTAGCACTCTTTGTAAATTAACTTTTAATTAAGTACGAATATCAATATTCATTGGCGTTTCTTACAGCTACAAATTTTATTTGCAAGATACAATTTCACTCAAAAACTAATAAATTGGGCATTTGATTAAACTATACAATATATTAAAACATATAGATATGTTTTAAAAGAACCCTGAAATATTTTAAAACTAGAATGGATTTTTATGAAGTCAGATGTGTTAAATCAAAACTATTGGACTGTTCATGTGACCAAAAGCGTTGATGACACAATCTTAAGTATACTGCGATAGATTGCAATGACTTCATATTCAAATGCAAATTTACTAATTTTGTGACGGACATCACATGACCAACAACAACACTTTTGAAGGAATATCCATCAATTAAAATTTTACTAGTACATATATACTTTTTTTTATAAATAATTGTTTGCAGTTTTTAGCAATTCGTAATGTTTTCAATACTCAAATACTGTTGTCTTTTTTATCAAAATACATTTTTATGGTGATCTTTTTAATAGGGAAGTATTTGTATAAAAATTACTTTGTGACGATTTTAACGCAACATGTTCATAAAAATCATTGAAGTAACATAATCAGTTAGCCAAAGGCATACGGCCTAAGCATTGCGACGTGTAAAGAAATGTAAGATAATGTGAATATACTATTTCGTAAAATGTAGATTAAAAACAATGTACATTGATCAAACTGCGTAGCGTTTGAGTCCAAAATTATTTATTTGAATACTGATCGAATGTTTTTATTATTTTAATTCGCTATTATCTAAAAGTAGTAGTGTAGTAGTTGTGATTTCGTGATACAAAACGTCGATCGATTTATTTATAGCTGTCAGTATGTGTAGAGAACATAGTTTAAAAACACATCATTAAAATTTTATCAAGGTGTTATTGAATACTTTTAATAATTAAGTTATTGAGCATAACGTTGGACTCGTGCGCTTTTATCAAAATCATCTAATAATAATCAAGAATTTTAGTGGAAGGTACAAGCTTACATCTCTTTTCAAGTACAGTTTTATTTAATTTAAAAATAAGAATGGCTATTATAAATGTATTTGAATATTTTTGTCATATTTAACACCAGTTTATTTTTCCTGTTCTCGTGTGATCTTTATTCGTAATGAGATGATTCGTAATGTCGCAGAAAAGGATTTTAGGAAAGGAATTTAAGTTTATTTTTACGAATGGCTTAAGTGAATTATTTGATAGACACGGAAAATGCTTTAAGTACATTATGCATTTTGTTAGTCTCATAAAAAAAAACAAAAGACTAAGTCACCAAGTGATGAATCAATTTGCGTTATTATTATTATTATTATTTTGCAAATCATCTGCTCTTGATATTATTTGTGTTATAAATAATGCTTCTATTTTAATGTACACAATGCCATTTTGCCTAATATTATTATAAATTATATGAAGTTGCTTTAAAAGCACCAATTTTACAATGGATTACTCTATGACCTGTCTATACATTTTATTACTTTATTTATTTGTATCATTATTTTGTATTGTGGTAAATTTTACCAAAAATAAAAATACTAAAATGTGCTTTACCAAATTGTTTTATTTAAGCTGGGTATACTGCTTCTGCGAAACATTTCGAACACCTAGTCGTCTCATCATACATTAAAAATAACGTTATTCGCCGTGGGTTTCTATATTTGAAGAGCAAGCGCCCATATATTCACAATGCAATACATATACTTATTTTCCCAACGCACTGTGCACGTGCCATCTGTAGCGATGTCCCAGTAGTACGCAGCGGCTGTATGCAAACCGGAACCATTCTTCTGAGTTATGGTAATTCTCACTAGCAAAATTAATATAAGTTCTTAATTGTTTTTATTGGAATTAAGGGTAAGGGGGGCTTAACATCATGATTTTTAGTGTCATTGTATCTGTGGTAGTAATATTTAAATTTTTTATTATGATTAAAAGTAAGAAAATAATTTAGTATAAAATAGAAAATTGAGTCTTATATGTACATATTCTTATTATTTTTACATATCTCTCCCATCACTCTCCTAAATTGCCGTTTTTGGCACATCTTCGTCTTTCAAAAAAGTTGGAATTTTTTTTTTTAGGGGTGTTAGATTATTTAATTTAGAAAATCTAAGTATACATAGCGGTTGCTTATTTAGCAATAGCTTACCTCATATCACATATGTATTGTGTCGTTTCAGTCAGTTTATTTATTACACACCTTTGATAGTAAACGTGTGTACAATCGACCTGTTGGTAAGTGATGGTGAATTTTTACCGTCTCTCATAGACATCAACAATCCAAGCGACAGCCACGGCGCTGTCGATTGTTTTTATATCTACAAATCCGCTATTTTATTTTGGACATGTAACATAGAGCAGGCAGACGAGCATACCTGAGCCCACCTGATGGTAAATGGTTACCGTCGCACATGGACAGCAATGCCAGGGGCAGAGCCAAGCCACTGCCTACTGCTAACTGCTATTTATTGTTTGATATTGAACATACTATTGGTTCCTCAGATTAGTTCCCTCATAATACGATATCCTAGTGCAAGGAGCTTAATTACCCTTAACCAATTTGTTTGAATACAAAACAATTTTTTCTGTTAAAAAAATGCTCTTGATAAAACTTGGTTAATAATAATTGTAAATAGACATGATTTAACAAAAACCGACTTCAAATAGAAAAATAAGATATTTCAAAACAAATTAATATACACTAAAAACAATCATCATCGAAATCGGTTGGCGTAATATCGAGTTATTCATCTATATTTTGTCGCGCACGTACCTACTTAATGCAAACTTAAGACTTTTAAGGTTTTCTCATGGATCCCATTATCAGAACTGGATTAAATTGAAATGGGACGGGGTGCGTCAGCTTTCTAATAAAAAAAGAATCATCAAAATCGATTCACCCAGTCAAAAGTTATGAGTAAACAAACATAAAAAAAACAAGCGAATTGAGAAACTCCTCCTTTTTTGAAGTCGGTTAACAAAGCTAAGCTAAGCTTTAGAACATTTGTAGAATGTATACTGTTAAAATTATTTGTCAACAAAAATCGATACTAAGACTTACTGATATATTTGTAAGGCTTGTTTAATTTATTCAATCGAGCTAAGGTCTTCTCTGTGATTATAGTTATCCACTGTGGCGTTCTTGAGTGACTATAAGCGTTCCCGCCCAAACACAACTCTACATTGTCTCTTACTATCTGTTGCACTTCATCGACGTTAAATGTTAAATCCTGAATTTATGTAAAACGGTGTCTTTGTAGTCAGTTTACTGTTTTTTTTTATAAAACAAATACATTCTTAAGCTGGCATTTTAATACTACGAATACTACGAATTTTACGGGAGCGACAGCATTCACTTTGCGGTGTCTTATTAACTTCAAAAACCACTGAACAACAGGTAAACCATGAGCTCGCCTTACAGTAGCAATTTTTTCCAACAACAATGTTTTTTGAACTGTAAATTCAGACTAGGAACTGTTAAAACGTGTCTTTCGCATTATGTAAAGTATTTTTACCGGAATTCAGTCTTGAAACATTTATAGAATGAATAGCCACAGATAGGTAGATGGAACTCGAATGCTCTTTGGCGTATGTGGTAACAAAAAGAAATCCATTTATATCATAACGTGACTGCTACTGCTCAAGCAGTTTGGGACATTAGGTTCTCTTAAAAATTGTATTTTAATAGCCCCTGACAAACTAGTGATTTTTTTTTTGCACAACAATAAAACACTGCAGTTGTGGTCAAGTTAATAACATAGCTAGGTATTCATATTTTACTAAAATACCTCTTCGTCGTCCTCTTGAGCCATTAGTTAGAATTAATTCCTTGTTGCGCTTAACTTGTTTACAATGATGTATTTTGTATTTTAATTAGACTCAATTACAAAAAGATTATTTAATTTTGTTTAAAGGAATAAATAATTTGCAATATAATATTCGTTTACGTCTTAGTCGTGTAGTGGATGCGTCAAATAGAATTTATTCAAATGGTCGTTACGATTCTTTATGAAAAGAGATTTTAATAACTTTCTTGGCATTAGCAAATAGAATAAAATGAATAAGATGGCCTCGCCCACCTGTCCTGGTGAAATCGAAAAGACTTTCAATCATTCCTTCCTAAAAAATAAAAAACAATGAATACCTAAGCTCGCCATAATTTTTCGACTTCAATTCTTGGCATAAATGGGAAGAATGAAGTCGATTAAATTAATTAACTTTCGGCTCCGGTAGCTGGTCACGAATGACTGTACTACCAGATCAAACTCTCAACCCGCTGAGAAGACCAAGTGAGAAACTGAGCAGGCTGATGCTATGGACAAAGTGTAACGCCTTGATTCCCGATCCTTCGGACCGAATAGTAAACAGTCGACGTCGTAGAAAACACGTCATTTCGGATTCTCCCCATCCACTAACGTAGCTTTTAGGTACCCCAAGCACCGGTCATCGTTTTCGTCGAGCCCGTCGCGTGCGACTAAGGCTCGGCGAGTAAATCTATCGAAGGACACAGCCCGCTGAGTTTCTCGCCGGATCTTCTGTGGGTCGCGTTTCCGATCCGGTGGTAGATTCTGCGAAGCACTACTCTTGCTAGGGCCAGTGTTAGCAACACTTAGGTTTAAGCCCCGTGAGCTCACCTACACGTCAAGGAGATGCTGAAATAGCCTCTCAAGGCTATCAGCATAAGAAGGAAAAAAAGTCACGCCTAAATCTTCTACAAGCACATTGGCTTGTGTTTTAACCGGTGCTAGTGTTGAGTCCAACAGCACCGAAAGTGGATCAGGTGTATCGATCAAGAAGTGTCTAAAATATCGACGATGGCTGATTGCCCCATTACTCCGTGAACTGGGTCAGGAACAGAGGTGTAGTTAGCTGTGGTCACGATACCCTTATCGTGACCACAGCTAACACTATAACCCCTATAACACTATAACACTATAACCCCCTGGTTATAGTGTCGCAAGGAAGATTTCCGATAATGGCTATATAATATTCTGTAGTTAAGGCTGTGTATGAGACTTATATCTAGAGGTCTTCAAGAGTTGAATTCTTCAAGGGCCAGATTTCTACGGTTCACCTATAAAAACAGGACTGTAAGATTTGAATGTTAAATAACACATGTCCCAGTAAAATGGTGGGCATTCAATGAGCTTTATAGAGAAACCTAATAATCCTAGACCAAGTGATTTTGTTTCATTTGCTCTCATTTGTGAATTTTCACAGACTACAGTCATTAAGCCTCCATAGGAACTACCTTTCATTATAAAATTAAAATAGAAAGTTCTAAAATTATTTGTGGAAACCACATGCACTCAGGCCAAAGGAAAATTCAATTGCAATTTGTTTGATAATTTAAAGCAACGTCGACCAAGTGATCGATTGCTGGATCACAAGCACTAGAGAGGGAAACTTTCTTGATACCAGGTTCTAAGCTGAAAAATTTTAAGCGCTCTATTAAGAACGTAAGTGCACACGTAGATTTCATACGTTTAAATAAAAAAAGATGTTTATATTTGTATAATTTTATTTGTCATCGAAATTTCATCATAATCATCAACAGCCCACAGTCGTCCACTGCTGTACATAGGTCTCTCCCAATCCACACCACTGAGCCCGGTCTGCGGCTCTCCTCATCCACTTCTTGCCGGCCACCGTGCGGAGGCGTCCCACGTTACGTCTTCCGCTACGCGGTCTCCACTCGAGAACTCCATCGAAATTTTAATTAATAGATATGGATGTATCGTTTTAAAACATCGATTTTTTCTGAACTGTGTTTCATTCTTAAAAATAGTACCTGGTCTATAATTATTGCTATTTTTTGTTTATTAAGGATATGATTCGGACCCTTAGCAAAAAAATTAGAGATACAGCAGTCTTGTACGTAATATCAATAACATGGCCTAAAAGGCTTGTTACAGAACCATAAAATCTTCTAGGCCAAAAATTAACAATTATGTATTTAAAGTTCGTCACACGACAGAAGTCCCGCAAACGCAGCGCTGCAGTCCTGCGACGAAATGTCGCCAGCAGTTAGAGGACGGAGTGCACGGAGCAGGTAGTAAATAAAATTGAACAATTCGCTATGTCATGATACACAAAAGAAAGAAAACACCGTAAATAAAATATAATTTAAATTATATTTTGAAAAAAATGTTGAACCTTAAATTGAAATTGAAATAGTCTTAGAATTTCGTGGTTGTAGCTTTTAAAAGTTCATCTAGGGCATAAGTTGGTTGTCCTTTATTTTGTTTAATTAGATAAAACAATACGACTTTCATCCAGGGCAATTCAAAATTAATATTTTTTTCATGCAACCACTGTTGCATTTCACTTCTTAAATTTACCATTGTTGGCGCTTTGTTTAGCTGTGTATTAATAGAGCTTTCTCAACAAAACCATTTTCAGATCCAGCATGAGCAATTATCCATTTACTCCCAACAGACTCGGAAGTGAATAGCCCTGACTCTTCTGCACTTTGCCAACAACCTTTGGCATGGCATATGTATTATGGATTTAGGTTTCATCCAAGAACATCACGGTCTTGACGGTTCGATTTTTTACCATCTTTTGCGCGCCAAGCAGTTATATCGTATCGTTCCATTAATAACTTCCTTTTTGACTGGCATCGTTTGTATTTATTTAAAAATATTTTGCAGTGTTCTCTGTAGCGTGACGCGGCTTCCTTCAAACCCAATGTTTTATATTAGCACTGCGAGTAATTTATTTAAAGTAGGGAGTTATTTTTTTTTACCGTATAAAGCTGGTGAATTTTATGAAGAATAGCACATGGATCGAATCCATCCAAATCAATTTTTTCTGCACGTGGGCGACTCTTCTCTGGTGTGATATTCCTTTTCGAATTACTAGTCGCTACTTTTCCTTCTTGCGTTATCCTCGAAACTGTTTTTTCAGACACATCTGCAATTTTTTTTTAATAGGCACTTCAGAATTTTCAATAGTGTTGATAGGCTTTAATGAAATGTGTTGGAGTTTCAATATGTAATCAGGCAACACTTGTCACATGTGAAGTAACAGTTTTCGAATATTAGAATGCTTATTTAAATGTTTAAAACAGAGTATTGTCTTCTCTTCAGTTATGACTAGGAATTCTCATCTAGACACGGACAGTGCAACATCTTAGGGTTTTATAAAAATAAAATATTGTAATGAGTTTGCAATATTAATAATTTTATATATAAATATTACAATTTAATTATATTATATTAAATATTCATAATTATGTTAACCATGAAGCAGTGTTTTTAAATAGCCCCTCACTTACAGAACCCAATCCCCTCAAATTTAACCGTCCAACAAAATGTCTAAATCTTAAACAATAATAAAATACTTTAATCTAACAATAAGTACGAAAGCATAAACAAAGTCCGAAATAAAATGGTAAAAATCACATAACTGGTATCCCAACTAAGTACCTGTCATGGCCACTACTCTCTTACGAACATTGCTTATTGATATCAAAACCCCCTGATTCTTCTGTTTTGCTTCACAAAATCCTTCGCCTTCAATATTATTTCTCGACCAGCACTTTTTACAACTTTAGGCATCGTAAATACTAGTTTAAATACGAAAAATGAATAAAAAAGGCAATGGTAACGAACACAACAGCAGTACTTGACAGCAGCACCTGATAACAACAAACATGGCCGACCTGTCATTTTAGTTCATTTATCGCCGTGGGACTTCTTTCGTGAGATGAACTCTACCACCTACCACAGATTACTAAGAGGTGTGTAGTAGGGATGTAAGCCGGTTCGAAGAAAACCGGAGAAAAACCGGTTTTTATACATACCGATAAACACCGGTTTTTATTTAAGAATACCGGTTTTTAATTACGCGTTATATTCACAGTTCATACCAGTGCTACCAGATCAAATATACAAGCTACCTAAAAAAAACCGTGTTTCAGATTCAAATTACCGTGCATTACATTGACAAAACAGTACATTACATTATTCCGAACGCCACGGCGGCCGCAGTGAATATAGTGCGAATGTATATTGAGACTGAAGCCGCCATAGGAAACCACACCGAAATTGCTGGCACTTTTTGGATGAGCAATAGTCATTTAAGGCCTTTAAACAAAATAGTATTTAAATACCTATCAGTCCCAGCAACTTCTGTGCCTTCCGAACGTTTGTTTTCGACGTCGGGGTACGTGCTAACATCTAGTAGGAGCAGGCTTCTGGATGACGCAGTGGACCAACTATGCTTCTTGCATCACAATTTTGATTTAATACAATAGTATTAGATCAAAAATAAAAAGCTTTTTATTATTGGATAATTTAATATGATCGTTAAAAGCCCATATAAAATATGCTCACCTAATTAATTGTATGAAGAAAACTCTTCGATTGTACGTAAATTTAGTGATTATTTAGCCTTTATGGAAAAAACCTAAAAATACCTAAAAAAAAACGGTTTTTTTAGAAAAAAACCGGTAATAAACCGGAGCCAGAAATTGTAATCGGTTCACATCGCTAGTGTGTAGGTCTTGAGAAGAAACTAAAATCTGCTGTATGAAGTTAGATACAGGCTACATGTTTTTTTATGCTGGCATCCAGAATTACTTTCCAACAAGGTTATAAATTGCTAGTTTCATGGTCAATTGCCAAAACCCTTCCCTGTGCCCGTGACGATTGAATTTTTATGGAATTTTTAGACAACGACAAAGAAAAGTCCACTTTATTCGTACGTTCGTAATACATAGTTTTTGAATAACGGTGTCAAAGTTACTCCAACTCAAAAGTAGAAAAATCTCATTGTGATAAAACTTAGGTATTGAAAATCAAAATGTCAACTCCAGCAAGAAGACGCCTGATGAGGGATTTTAAACGGTATGTATCCAAAATAGATGTTTATTTCTGTGTACATATGTTCTAGATATTTCACTACAAGGTTTTAACAACACCTATTCTCCGAAAATAAAAGTGGATTGCTGATTCATCAAATTACATCACAATGATTTCAATCGATTTCTACTATGAACCACATTTTGATGTAGCATTTTGTATACAAACTTATAATGTTCGTCAGTGTTCTTGTTGTTAGTAGTGAAATAAAAGGTAGCGAATATACGTAAGAGACAGCTAAATAAATTAAAAATCTTAAATATAAGACTTATGTTATCCCATTGCTCCTAATATTGCACTAGTTAGTGTAGTTTGAATTTCGATTTCTATTTTTAGTTCTAGGAAAATTGTCTTCCAATTAGTGAAAAAAAAATCTGTTTGAATCCAGAAAAACTAGATATTGTTCACTAGAAGTCTTTAAATTTTGTGTTGTCGTTGTGACCTAAATTTTAAATCTACTATTACTTATAAAAAATTTAAATAGACAAAAACCTTTTTGAAACATATTTAATTAATTTAGTATATTAAACTTATAATTGTTATTTTCAGCTTACAAGAGGATCCACCTACAGGTGTGTCAGGAGCTCCAACTGATAACAATATTATGATCTGGAATGCTGTGATATTTGGCCCTCATGATACTCCATTTGAAGATGGAACATTCAAACTCACAATAGAATTTACAGAAGAATATCCAAATAAACCCCCAACAGTACGATTTGTATCAAAAATGTTTCATCCAAATGTTTACGCCGATGGTGGAATCTGCCTAGATATCCTGCAAAACAGATGGAGTCCTACTTATGATGTTTCAGCTATACTTACTTCTATACAGGTAGAATATGTATTCAGAATTGAAATTTATTCATAAACTTGTAGAATTGAAAATTAAATTAATCAAATTAATTAATCAACCTAAAAATATGTGTCCAACATATTTTTGATGGGATCTGAAGGAGTCATATAACTCATACTTTACAACATTTACAATCAGTAATTAGTACATTAAACAAAGTCACAACTGTACAGACTGATATGTGCATGCATTCCAAAGTTGTGCACATTTTAGAGGTATTCAAAAAACATTGATACTGATTGTACAAAAGTTTTGAAAGTAATTAATGACAAAGTCTGCAAACAAATCAGTATTTGTTTTCTTTATTGTATTTTGTTCATTTCTAACCTTTAGCTTAGTTAAGTAAAATCTTAAGTTTAATAGGGAAAATGTGGGTTATGTTGGGCAAATCAATTTTGTGATAGATCCCACAAAATAGTTTAGCTGATGAATATAATTTTATCAATAGTTTGTATTGACAATTGAAAACTCTACATTTACTTTTTCTATGAAATCCTGTTATCAGCTAGAATATATGTATATGGATTGTTCATCTTCTTAAAAGCTTGCAGCAGAGTGAAAATTTTACCAGAAATATGCATGCTTTATTAAGAGAAAATTTAGGATGCTAACCAATCATTGCTCAACTGCTGCCCCGTGACCTCGTTATACATACTGTTAAGCAAGAGAGTTAGATTCAACAAGTCTTATGAAGTATGTAGTGATAAAGCCAAATATTCCATCATAAGATCTGAAAAAGGGAAAACAGAGTACTTGACAATTAAGGCTGAGGCATAAAATTCCACAGGACATCATACAACTGTGCTGTACATTAAAGGGTGCGACCCCAGCATCAAGTATAAATTCATCTCCACCCATTATTCAACATTCTGGAGAAATCAGATCAAAGAGAAAAGAAGTATTAAGCAAAAACAATTCTGTGTGAATTGCTAACTATAAATTTGATTTACACCACACAGGGTGTAAGAGAATCGATCCTGAAGCTGTAACTAATAATGTGCCACCTTAGCATAAAAATGTATACAGGAATCTTTATTAATTTGCTAAGCTGAGCAAAATATGTGAAAGCAGCTGGCTGATGTTCTTTTGCATCACCGTGCTGTTATCAGTTGCCTGAAGGATCGGTACCATGCATCAGCATGTTAATTATATGTTTTCCCTTGTAACAAACCTATTACAATGCAGTCCACATGAACTTATAAGCATTATATAAAGTAAGCAAACAATAATAAAAACAAAATGAAATTCTGCTTGGAAATAAGTTGAATGTAACTATTTTAATGTCATGCTAGACATCATTTGATAAACGTTGTAGGTTTCTAATTACATATATTCTTAGCCAAATAACAGTAGTTAGGTTTAATAAACAAGGCAATTCTTTATTTATTTATAAATATTCATGGAGTATTAAAAGTTTTATTTTTTTACAGTCATTATTAAGTGATCCCAACCCAAACTCTCCAGCAAATTCGATGGCCGCACAGCTTTACAAGGAGAATCGACGAGAATACGAAAAGAGAGTGAAAGCATGTGTAGAACAATCATTTATTGATTAGCAGGGGACACTACTGACTTTATTTGTCAGCGTCACATCAACAGTGTTGCCGAGGAAACCGGCGTATACATGCATTCATTGGAATGAGAGTGTAAATTGTAAATTTTATTANTCTCCAGCAAATTCGATGGCCGCACAGCTTTACAAGGAGAATCGACGAGAATACGAAAAGAGAGTGAAAGCATGTGTAGAACAATCATTTATTGATTAGCAGGGGACACTACTGACTTTATTTGTCAGCGTCACATCAACAGTGTTGCCGAGGAAACCGGCGTATACATGCATTCATTGGAATGAGAGTGTAAATTGTAAATTTTATTACTTGCATACTTGTTTGGACATTTTCAGTCAAAATTTATAGCAAATAAATGTTTTCGTTTTGTTCATATTAAATTTATTAGTGAGAGTCAATGCAATTGGTGTAAATCCAAATTGGGTTTATAAACCAAATATTATCCAATGGCAATAACTTGAAAACATTATTTAAAATATACCAAGTTATGTATTATAAATAAAAACTACAATAATATGTACAATGAGCAAATCTTTCATTAAATCACATATTTTCACATTACAGGAAAACACTGTACATATTATTAAATAGTTGGAACGCGATTTTTCTAGTTTATCCTAAAACTAGTTTTAACCAATAATTACTTCATAAAACAGTAAATTTTGCATGTAATAAAGAATTTAAGTTAAAACTAGTTTTAACTAGACAAAACAGATCTAACTTTATACCTACTAAAAATCATCAAATCATTGTGGTATCGTAGATTTTACCCTTGCACTATAGTAAATTGTGCTTAATGAAACTATAGCTTTTTGTGGAATTCGTTCAAGCGTTTGAGATTATTTTTTTAGTTAAATAATTTCAATAATGCTGCAAACAAATTTGGACTACATAACTTTAAGATTAAATATTATTACGATTTTTGGATTTCAGTAATATGGCTTAGCAGAAATAACCCATATTTTGAAATGTGTAAATGATTACCATAGTGTGTCTACTTAAAATATAATGAATAGTACAAGGTAACTTCTTTCATTTATTAAATTCATAACTCTGATAAAACATTCATAATCCCAAAGCGTCTTGTTTTGTTTAAAGTGTTTTGTATTATAATGCAAGAAATTTAAATCCTTTTATATTTAAAAAATAGGTACATTGTACATGTATTATTGAATTTTCATCTTCTACATAGTAAAATATTATTTTCAGTTTAAAAGTTTTTTTTTACTTATACCTGATATTCCTAATGCTCAAATTATCTTATGTGATGCTTCCGAAACAAAATTATTAAACTCATAATAATATACCGGGTGTTCGTCAAAGGGTTTAGGAAGCCAAAAACTAGATAAGAATAATAGATTCGACAAAAAGAAAGTTTCCAATTAAATAATTTGTTTCGGAATAAAAGTATTTGAACATAACGAACAAACTATTCTTTTGCCAACCCTTGAATTTTGTTTTAAGCAAGTTGCGGAAACTATTAAAGACGACTTAGATTTTTTTACCATTTTTAACGTCTATATTGTTGACACCAGCTACATTTCGGCTTGATATACCGACAGTTAATCACCTTCTTAGGTGATTCTAACATTTCGTTAGGTTGGTAGCGTAGGTAATCTGTCTGGATCCCCTGTGACTGAATGATTACCTCTAACCGTATCAGGGGTATGGCAATACATCAGATATAGACATTTAAATTACCTTTATTTCGACCTGCTGGCAAGGAAGCCGTTGCATATTATACGCAACAGAACACAATAAAGTGGATAACGAATCAACTAATTTGGGAAATACACTCAATAGTTATGGATACAATATGGTGTTTTTCAAACAAGTAATTTGTTGGCTGTAAGACATGTTTAATTTTTCCCTTCCTATTCGCTGATATTCTATGCAGTGCTTTGCCACCACCACCACAATCGACCACCGGATCGGAATCTTGATCAACTGAGAAGATCCAGCGAGTGTTAATTTCTGCCGTTCTTAACTTGCTGCGGCGATATGTGGTGTAAGTGTTCGGTTAGTGACTTTTTCTTTAATTTTTAACAATAACCCACAAAATTACAAAACTAAATACACTATCGATAACGCTTATCGACAACAATAATGCGCATTACTATGCTCGTCCATAAGGCTCGTGAGTGGAAGAGAGAGCGAAATACTCGCTTCACCGCTCCGATTTTTTATGACTCAAACTGCACGGACAAAATAATTCTACTATAGTAGGTCTCAAATATATTAAGTGTATAATCTATGGTAGGTGAGCTCACGGGGCCCAAACCTGGCGACGTTGCTAACACGAACCCTAGCAAGAGTCGTGCTTCGCAGAATCTACCACCGGATCAGAAACGCGACCCACTGAGAAGATCCGGCGAGAAACTCAGTGGGCTGCGTCTGAGGGCTAATTTAGTCATCGAGCCCTTCGTCGCAAGCGACGGATTCGGCGAGAACGATGACCGGTGCTTGAGGTACCTAAAAGCACCGTTAGTGGATCGGGAGGAACCGAAATGACGTGTTTGGGGCGACGTCGACTGCTTTCCATTCTGTCCGCAGGATCGGGAATGTAGTTACCGGCGGCCACGATGAGAGGGTTCTCGTGTCGTGCCGCTTTATCGAAGTGGCGCATCGACGCCGACTGCAGATACTACTTACTGATGGACTCTAAGTCCAGGTCGTCATGGAGGTATAAAATTTGTTTCGAGGCTATACTATATATATTAAAGTAAAACGCACAAATAAACGCGCACAGACACACACACACACACATTTGTTATATATAATTGGTAGTATTGTGGTATATAAAGCGCTTTTATGGAGGAGCGGAGTCTCCTAGTACAGGCTTGCACGCTTAAAAGGATACTCCAATCATTGTATTGTTTTGACAGCCGTGTGCTCTTAACATTGTTAATGAGCAACCGTGACCACTTCCGAATCATGCCACATGCAATTAGACCTCCCACGGATCGGAAAAAATAAGGGTTAGGCACTTGGTGTGTTACCGAAGAGATCCGGATTTGATTCCATTGAAAATGATTTCCTCGATAACAGCCAATTCGTCACTTAGAAGCGAAAAATTAACAATTTTGAAAGTTCGAAAATGCTATAAGAATGTAATTTAAAATCATTTAATTCAGATGTTATCGTACCTTGTAAAATATAAAATACAAAACTCAGGGTATATTCCATAGAGTAGATTAAAAATATTTTACATTTATATTTTCAAGAAAAAACAAACTTCTAGAAATTATCTTTTTTTTTTTATTGTTTGGATGGGTGGACGAGCTCACAGCCCACCTGGTGTTAAGTGGTTACTGGAGCCCATAAACATCCACAACGTAAATGCGCCACACACCTTGAGATATAAGTTCTAAGGTCTTAAGTATAGTTACAACGGCTGTCCCACCCTTCAAACTGAAACGCATTACTGCTTGACGGCAGAAATAGGCAGGGTGGTGGTACCCACCCGCGCGGACTCACAAGAGGTCCAGTAATTACGCAATTTATAATTTTGCGGGTTTCATTTTTATTACACGATGTTATTCCTTCACCGTGGAAATCAATAGTGAGCATTTGTTGAGTACGTAATTCATTAGAAAAATTGGTACCCGCCTGAGATTCGAACACCGGTGCATCGCTCAACACGAATGCACCGGACGTCTTATCTCTTAGGCCACGACGACTTCGAAATCTGCTGAGAATATGAGTCATTTCGGACTTATTTGCTCTGTAATCAAACCGAGACTTGTAATTTTAGAATGTTGGCACAATGTATTTATTTTGTACATTAAAATCTTGTAGTACTTAAAGTAAAACAATTAAACATACATACAAAATATATTCAATACAATATTTTTACATCATGTAATGTAATAATTCAGAAACAGTGACTTTCTAAATGTTTAATATTCCATCAAAGCAAATGATTAATTGAGTAATTCATTTAATTTGTTGGATCAGTGACAATGTACCTAGTTCTAATCAAATTAATGATATTGCAATACAATGCTATATTTTTCCCACAACTTAGTAATTTAATTCACCAAGACCCAAAATTAATCTCAAAGTAAGCGAGCTAACTTACAATCATCTTGTTTTCAAATACTCTTTTAATTTGTAATGAATTAATTCCATACACACGAGTGCATCTTCTGCACTGTTGTGCCCATCTACAGAATTTTGTATTATCTTCTTTAAATATTCAGAAGATAGGTTTCTTAAAGCTCTTTTATATGGTGGACCCATCTTATGAGGGAATAAAACACTTGTATCTACGACTGTATCATGAATAAGTTTTAAAGCTTTAAAATCTGATTCTAAGCTGTGACCTATCAATATTGTCTTACTATTGAACATTGTTAGAAGAGTGGCCTGAACATCTAAAAGAGTTGTCTTTACTTCAGCCATTTGTTCTTCAGTTATTCCTGAAAATCTAGTGTTATAGTCAATTATAGGGTGCAATGGTTTTATAAGAGTTTCATAAACGACTTTACATTCTGCATTAATTATAGTCACCCTAGTCAAGTCTAACCCATGGGTAGTATAACACATCTCACAATCTAATGCATACACTCCATAATCTTCACACTTATTATCTGGAGGTAATGTTTTTACAAACCCTCTCAAATTATCATAGTCTACATATTCATAGACATGGGTAGGTGCTATACAACATCCATCAGATGATCCATCCTGACTACAACATTGATATCGAGCTTCACCTCGTATTCTGTATTTATTATTAGGATGATAAATGCATTCCTCTTTTACAGCAGGAAAACCTTTTTTGTCCACAGTATAATCTTTTTTACATCTACAACATGTTCTTATAGAGCCTTTAGGGGGTTTTTGTTTTTGTTTTTGTTGCACATAAATTGAAGCTCTGCCTTTTTCCCCACTTATGTGTATTCTAGGAAATCCATTTTCTTGAAGCTGCTCTTCAGTCAATATCCATTTTTCAATATTGATATAAAATTTAGCACCTGTTAATTCTTTAGATATCTCATCACTTTTTTTATTTCTATTCTCTATGCTCCATGAACCTGTATTCTTAGCATCTACTTTTCTACTTGAATCAGAACTTGATTTTTTCTCACCATTATTTTCCTGTAATTCCTTTCTTAGTCGGTTGACTGTTAATACTGCAGAGTTTTTATAAATAGAAACCGTATTACATTTCTTGCTCGTAGCTAGTTCTTCATGTTGAGCTCTAGAATACGCATCAGTTGCGGAAAGGTAAAGTTTCAAGCATTCATCTATCATAAGATTTAAATAAGTAGATCTAATATTTGCTGGTATTTTTGAAGCCAAAGGCTCTAAAACACCTGGGCGATCTATAAATTTCTCACTAGGCATGTGTGCTACCCTCAGTGCTCCTTTCTTTATGGTTTGGACAGTAGTAGATGAATTAGAGCCGGCGGGCAAACTGTTTTTTGCAATGTCTTGGCTAGTTGAAATATTTCTTTTGGCATTTATCAATGTTGAGGCATATGGTACATGAGCAATACGAATTTTCAAATTACTAGAGTTTACTGTACTAAATATGGATTTCTGAAGTTCCCTTTTTGTTATATTTGTATTGTCCTCACCTTTACTTTCATTTTGCAGAGAATTATTAACTTTTGTGCTATGAAACTCTCTAACCTTAGCCAATCTTTCTGCCATTGCTTGGGCAGCACCAATCTTGTAATCTGGTTTTATTTGTCGTTTTGTTACAACTTTAACATCTACAGCACGTGATACTCTCTTCTTTGTGGGCACATATTCCTCATCTTGTGTTTCTTCTATAGCAGGTTCATTTTCCTCTGCAACTATCTTTCTGATTGGAACATATTCATCAAAAATCTTCTTGCATTCCATCGCTATAGTCTCTTCATCAGGCTCCATTTCACTAGTATCAGATTGGTGATCTACATCATCAGTGTGAGGTGGATCTTTACTCTTACTTTTTTGTCTGTCTCTTGAACTTTTGTGTTTCTTTTTTCTATGTTCCTTTTCTTTGTATTTGTGATTATTTGAATCAGACTTGGATGATCTATGACTTGATTGTTTTGAACTTTTATCAGATGACTTGGATTCATATTTATTTTGCTTTTCTTTTTTCTTTTCATGTTTTTCACTTTTACTTTTATATTTGTCTTTATCACTTCCTTCCTTCTTACTTGATTTCCTATTAGGACTCTTTTGATCTTCTTTTTCTTTTAGACTTTTTTCTTTCTTATGAGATTTATGTTTCCTTGTTTTATTTGTTTGGTTTTTCTCAGGGCTACATTTTTTACTCTTTGAGTCACCATTATGATTCTTGCTATCAGACTTTACTTTATCCTCTTTATTTACTTTAGTTTCCTTATTGCATTTACTACTATTATTATTTTTACTTATATTTTTTTTATTAGCCTTGTTAAGTATTGTTTTACTGTCTTCCTTTTTGTTTTCTTCATGAAGTATTTGATCTAATATGTCAAACTCAGGGCCAAGATCATCAAGCCCATTAAGGTCACTTGATAATTTAATTTTCTTATTATCTGGTTCATCCTCATCACTTGAGAAACATGGAGCTAAGAACTTTGGTGTTGGTTGATATTTTACAGCAGGTTCATTTCTTGTCGAAACTTTAGAAGGTTTATATTCAAGAACTTTATTTTTGCTCGAATTCCTGTCCGAAGGAATGTAATTTCGTTTGTTTGTAGTATTTAGGTCTAGTTCACAAGGCTGATATTCTTGCAGTTCTTTTTCAGAACCTGGATTATAGGTTTCTGTACTTGCAGATGATCCAGGAGGCACGTAACTATCACACTGTACATTCTCGTTACTCCCAGGAGTGTATGTTAATGGCGGAGGAATGTAAATGAATGGTTTAGATGTATCCTGCGACTCAGGTATCCTCAAACTTGCACTGACTGGTTTTCGTGGGGTATATGGTACGGGAATATGACGTTTTCTTTGTTCGCTATTTTCGTCGTTATTTTCTGTTTCTAAATGATTTATCTTTTTAAGTTCCGATATTGGTGTAGGGTTGTAGGTTGGTTTACTAATAGATACAAGATTGTCATCGAGATTATTGTTTACTGTCTGTACACTAATTGCGGACCCAGTGCTATCAGTTTGTTGTAGAACCTTTTGTACAGCTGCTGAAACAAGTTTTTGTAATATCGCACCGCTTTCAATTCCATCACTGGATGAATTTTGTAAATCTCTTTTTACATGACGAAAATGACAATACGGTCTTTCACAAAGGCCATTGTCGTAAAAAGGACAATTAATGGCGTTAAAATATCCCGTTGAAGGCAACATTAATGTTAGTCCGACAGTATCAATCAAACACTTCTAAGATTTTGGGAACATTGGATGCATTCATACCTTACCTATGTCACATCTATGATTTTTTAAGGGATTTTATGACCTGGTAACTGAGACCTTTAAGTCAGTCTTATTTTAATTTATATTCATATTTTTATGAAAAATTATATTATGGAGTGAAACGAAATGAAGATGATTAATTTGAGACATTAATCAACTGGGATAAAATTAAATGAAATGAGATGATATGGGATGAAATATAATCTCAATAAAATGGTGGTCATTTACAAAGATTTTTTCAGTGGACTTTTTGGAGGATCCCGAGAAGTTACGTCCTGCGGCTTTGTTTCATTTTCCCACATTTGTGCACTTTCACAGATATTAAACAGTTAATAAACCACCATTATTACACATTTAAACCTGAAGAACCACTAAATAGACAAACTAAAACAAATCACACAACTTCACTCCTCGGGCTCCCGCCAAAAAGTCCAACATATATTAAGTGTATAATCTATGAGTCCAACATCTATGATTGGTTGGATGGAAGCACTCATTTATTATACATTTGAAACAGTCGGTTTTCATGTTTCTACATAGACGGCTCACTGAATTTGGCGCCCCTTTTTTTGATTTTCAGATTTTTTTATTTTTAATTATTTTTTCGTCGTTTGTTCGTTAATGTTTGTTTGTCTTTTATTTATTTATAGCGACCCGCCCTCGCTTCGCTTCGGAAACATTAAAACACACATGAAAGCAAAAAAAAAATATAATAATANTGAAACAGTCGGTTTTCATGTTTCTACATAGACGGCTCACTGAATTTGGCGCCCCTTTTTTTGATTTTCAGATTTTTTTATTTTTAATTATTTTTTCGTCGTTTGTTCGTTAATGTTTGTTTGTCTTTTATTTATTTATAGCGACCCGCCCTCGCTTCGCTTCGGAAACATTAAAACACACATGAAAGCAAAAAAAAAAAAAAAGTAGCCTATGTTCATCAGGGACAATGTCGGCTTCTAATGGAAAAAGAATTTTTCAAATCGGTCCAGTAGTTTCGGAGCCTATTCGAAACAAACAAATCTTTCCTCTATATAATATTATTAGTATAGATAATTACTTAAGCAAATGATCACCCTTAAGTTGGCCCTCTTTACTAGATATCTTTATTTTAATCGCTCAGATTAATAAATTTTAATCAATTATCGTTTGTTCGACGACTATTGGTGATTATTCGATCATAAAAACAATTAAATTCCCAATTATTAATTATTTTATATCTTATAAACAAACCATCACCTCACGCCTACATTGCGCATGCGCCGGTTTTGTCAGTCAGGGCAATGATACCTACTTATGCAGCTGTGAATAGCACGTAATGTTTGAAATATCGATGCTTACTAATTAGCTAATAAACGCATATATATACCTCCACACTCCTAATTAATGGATAGATACAGAGACTGAAAGTCACATGTAACAAAGAATAGCCCTCTTTTGTTACCTGATGAATTCTATGAGTCAACTCCGATCTCAAGTCACGCTAAGGAACTACGTTGCAAAAAAATGTATGTGCCTAGTTTCTGACGACTTGACAGCTACGCCATGTCTTATTTTGATCTCTGGTACTATAATGATATTTATGAGCCCAGTTTTTTTGATCATAGACGTTTATTCCTGGCCGGTGGAAACGTATTAATTAATGTTCTACAAATTAAAAATTGTCGTTTTAGTTTTAGCTCTATGGCTCGCACTAGAATAGAAGGAGGTAGGATATGTAAAAAAATATAGAAATAAAGAGTCCCAATAGCCCTCCCTTTATTAGGTGAATGAAGTTAGCCCCTCAAAAAAATTTTTTTTTCCTATTTTATACTTATTTTCTATTAATTCGTTTGTTCATCATTTGTTCATGACTGTTCACTGTTAATAATTGTTTGTTCTGCAGTTATTTATTTTAAAAAAATATTTAAAAATATACCTACAAGTTAGCCCCTCTAATGCAATTTTTTATATTTTTTCATCCTTAATGACTCGTAAATATTCATTTTCGATTGTTCTTATATAAAACACGTTTGTTCTCTTTCGAAATTACTCGTTTTTAGTTTAATTTACTATTTTTATTAGTTGAATAAATGTATGCAAAAATGTGTACTGCGCATGCGTCAACTATAATGCCTAAACTTTCTACGCGGTTTTAATCGTAAAAAAAAACAAACATAAATCCTGAAGGAGCAATTAATTGGTATACAGTTTATTAAAAAAAATAAAAAATAAAAAAATGAAATAATGTGCATTGGCGTTAAGATAGACCAAATACATTTTTTCCATCCTCTTACCTATCGTATTAAAATGTTATTTTACTAATGTTAGGAATATAATTTCGACTGTGTAAAAAAGTTATTATAATGTATACCTATATTATCTCTTGAAAGATAAATAATGAACATATTTACTTATTTGTTTATATTACCTATGTGAACTCCCTATCTTTTTTATACCTTCATAACGATAAGTAGGAGGATGGAAAAAATGTATTTGGTCTAACTTAACGCCAATGCACATTATTTCATTTATTTATTTTTTAATTTTTTTAA
>NW_021011491.1:3327924-3340149 GCF_003987935.1 Bombyx mandarina | reverse complement strand
GCGTTAAGTTAGACCAAATACATTTTTTCCATCCTCTTACCTATCGTATTAAAATGTTATTTTACTAATGTTAGGAATATAATTTCGACTGTGTAAAAAAGTTATTATAATGTATACCTATATTATCTCTTGAAAGATAAATAATGAACATATTTACTTATTTGTTTATATTACCTATGTGAACTCCCTATCTTTTTTATACCTTCATAACGATAAGTAGGAGGATGGAAAAAATGTATTTGGTCTAACTTAACGCCAATGCACATTATTTCATTTATTTATTTTTTAATTTTTTTAACTAAACTCTATACCAATTAATTGCTCCTTCAGGATTTATATTTGTTTTTTTTTTCACGATTAAAACCGCGTAGAAAGTTTAAGCATTATAGTTGACGCATGCGCAGTACACATATTTTGCATACATTTATTCAACTAATAAAAATAGTAAATTAAACAAAAAACGAGTAATTTCGAAAGAGAACAAACGTGTTTTATATAAGAACAATCGAAAATGAATATTTACGAGTCATTAAGGATGAAAAAAATATTAAAAATTGCATTAGAGGGGCTAACTTGTAGGTATATTTTTAAATATTTTTTTAAAATAAATAACTGCAGAACAAACAATTATTAACAGTGAACAATCATGAACAAAAGATGAACAAACGAATTAATAGAAAATAAGTATAAAATAGGAAAAAAAAAATTTTTTGAGGGGCTAACTTCATTCACCTCCCTTTATTAGTCGTAGCTAGGCATGCAAAGTATGAATGGAATGAATGAAAGTACGAGATGAATAAATGCGAGAACAGGTATGATAAAGAGGCTCGGAATTTTTAAGACCCTTATGGGCAGGAGTATCAATTATAATTAAAATTAAAACAAAAAATGTAAATAAGAATCTCTGGCTTTGTTGTTTGCTAGAGGTACGAACCAAAAAATTATAATAATTAAAAAAATAATAGAAGGAGGTAAATCATAGATAATATTTTTGGAGTTTCACTTTGTTGGAGTTTGAGTATAAAAGTAATAGCCGGCAACACTTGACACATATAAGATTACAGATTTCGAATATTGGAATGCTTTTAAATGTTTAAATCAAACGATTGTCTTCTCGTCAGTGAAGACAAAGACAATTAAGTGTATAATCTATGGACAAAGACTTCTCAATATATTAAGTGATCTTTTATTATTCTTTGATTAAATCTATGATCTAGACACGGACATCTAAGAGTTTTATAAAGATAAAATATTATAATGGTGTAACAGTGTTCAAAGTATTTGCAATATAATTATAATGAAATAGTGTTTTCTAAATAGCCCCTCAACACCTACAGAACCCAGTCACCTCAAATTTAGCCGTCCAACACACTTGATAAAACACTACTATAATAAAGCAATGTTTTCAAGACATAGCATAAAATATAATAATGATAGGTGGTAAAAATGACAATGTGTTCGAAGTATATTTCAAAATAATCGAATATAGAAAAGAAGGTTACAACATTCCTCCCTATCTACATCTCGTTGATCAGACGGCGGGGTGCCTGTATACGTCGATTACTTCGACGCGGAGCAAATGGCACAGGAGTGGAGACCGGAGCAGGTGAGGAGTATAATTGCGAATGCTGTGAAGGTGAATTTGGAGAAATTTGTACATTTGTAGGCGACTGCGGTGTAGGTAATGGTACAGCTGCCGAATTCTTGTTTTTAGTTAGCCTTTCGCTAATTGTTGTTTCCATTCCAATGTCTGGAGAAGCAGTCGCCGCCAGCATAGAAGAATGCGCCCTTTCATTCCTCGGGGTTTCTGAGGTGGAGGACTCGCGTGGCCTGATGTGATCAGCATGTCTTCGTTTTTCTAGTCCTCCTGGTGTTGAAACAATATATGAATATTTATGTTTTCGGGATGTAATTACCGCTGGTTCCCATATTTTATCATTGCGTGTTTTAATATATACTTGGTCACTTGGTCGGTAACTCGGTGATGTGGTACGAATATTTTCTTTTACTTGTAAATACTGCATTAATCTTCTTTTGTCTGGCCGAATGTTGGAAAGTATGCAATTCAATTGTCTTCCAAACATCATCTCAGCTGGAGATTTACCAGTGGACGAGTGCGGAGTGTTTCTGTATGTAAACAAAAATTCTAATAGTCGGCGCTCGAGATTTGTGTTGTCTACCGATGCCATTCTATTTTTGAATGTTCTGACTAAACGTTCTGCCAGCCCATTTGTCCGAGGATGATATGGAGATGATGTGACATGTAAAATAGACTGTTTTGTGCAATATTCTTTAAATTCATAAGATGTAAATTGAGGTCCATTATCGGATATAATCATTTTTGGTAAGCCAAATGTACAAAATATGTTATCTAATGTAAGACAAAGTGATCTNATTGATAAATTTGTAAGCTTATTTGAATATTTGTATCCAGATTTTGGAGGCGATTAAACATGTTGGAGGATATAGCAATTGATTATTCAACATATTTCAAAGTGGACGTGTTGGAAGGATTTAAAACAGTTCAAGATGTTGTTGACAACATGTTAACGAGGCTGGAGGAATTGACGAGTGTTCTTCAAATGGTTAAATTAAAGAACGGCGATTGCTGCAATATTGTGACTGAAGATATAATAAAATATCGTAGAGAGATAAATGTGCTAGGGAAAAGGATTTCGACCCTGTCCAATGTATTAATGTTTTTATCAAATAATGTTGATACAGTTGAAAAACAAGTAGAGAGAGCTGAAGGTTTTTTTGGAGTACAAAATGATAACAAATTAAAAAGTCTTCTCAAGCCATTCATAAAAAGAGGTAGGGAGACAATACCTGACAATAGTTTGCCTCCTCATCATAAAATAGATTTGAGTAGTGTAATGGACAATTTTCAAAGCATGTAACATGAGTTCAAGTTTTAAAAGTGATACAATGCTTAGTGCATGTTGGGATAGAAAATAATAAATGAATGTCATAGGCACATACCTTTGTTTCATTTCGTAAAGCACTGCCTAATTATTATTGTTTGAATCACTTAATATGAAAATCAGCTGAAAGTAGAATAACAGTTTGTGAAGTTTTATACTTTATTTTGTTTATTTATGTACACACAAAAAAGAAGACAGTACAGAGTAATAGGAAAATTATGTACAAAAGTACACTTGGCATACTTGTAATTTTTTGAAATGACCACTAGACCATTCAAGTTAGAATAGGGAAAAAAACCGAGAGTATGAATATAAAACATGAATCGTTTGGATCTAGAAGGACTGGGTGGCTCAGTTTTGTAGTAAGTTTTACAGAGAGTGCTCTAAATAAGTTTTAGATGATTTTGTCACCTTGTTGCTAACATTACACCAGTCTCCTGTGTGCTTAGCCAAAGTATATCCTCAAAGCCCTTTTTTGTTATACGCTTCCTACCTGGATCTGAGATAAACCCTCCAGTATTACTTAATGTTATGACAACCTACTTCCAATGGTTGTTTTAAGCAGCTGTGCCTTTAGGCAGTATGGATGTCCAAGTTTGACAGTACCTAGCCACTGCATTAGGTAGATCAAATTTTACAGAGATTGCATGGAAGTTTTTTTTTATTGCCTATATGGGTGGATGAACTCACAGCCCACCTGGTGTTAAGTGGTAACTGGAGCCCATAGACATCTACGACGTAAATGCGCCACTTACCTTGAGATAAGTTCTAAGGTCTCAAGTATAGTTACAACGGCTGCCACACCCTTCAAACCGAAACGCATTAATGTTGCAACGGCCGAAATAGGCAGGGTGGTGGTACCTACCCGTGCGGACTCACAAGAGGTTCTACCACCAGTAATTACGCAAATTAAAATTTGCGGGTTTGATTTTTATTAAACGATGTTATTCCTTCACCGTGGAAGTCAATCGTGAACATTTTTGTTAAGTACGTATTTCATTAGAAAAATTGGTACCCGCCTGCGGGATTCGAGCATCGGTGCATCGCTAGATACGAATGCACCGGACGTCTTATCCTTTAAGCCACGACGACTTTGAAATACCTAGGTTTATCTAGGAACTTGCTTTACAATAACTAAAGTTAAATATCTTTCAACCCTATGGAGTTAACAAAAAGCAAAAAGTATTAGAATTGACTTTTTCAAGAGAACAGATACACTTTGGCAGGTTTTGAAATTTCTTAAGGGCTAGGAACAGAGTGATTGTTCATTTTGAATCTAAGCACATTTCAGTATATTTTGCCTTGCAATACAATAAACAGCAAAACCGTACATCGACGTCCATAAATTGTTGGACCTATTTGGCATATTGGTGACTTAAAGAGCAGTATCACACTGGATAGTCAGTTATCAGACGCGGGTTGCAATCTTGCCAACTATGTGAAACTGCCAGACGTATTACTTTCATCTGAGCCTCTGCAGAGCATTGTTAGCAGCATTATTAAATCCCTACCTACTTTACCCACTGAAGTGTAAGACCTATAATGTACTTTACCTGAAAGCAACCCAAGATATGGTTGTTGGTATCCAAGAATCCTGATTTTGCCAAGGTTTACCTGTTTAGACAAAATAATTGTGACCCCTATGCCTATAACAACATAGTCTTTTGTAGATAATAGACTATATTATACCACCCAACTTGAATAGCAAATATTCTGCTGGTGAAACTGGAATGCATATAAGAGAGAGAGAGAGAGAGAGAGTTCTCTCTCTTTATTGCACACCAAAACACAATTTACAGCAAAATATAAGCTTTGTCATAAGAATTTCACGGTTGGTGGTAACCACATCCAGATTATCAATATTCCCTACCACCAGTACATGTTAGTTAATTGCTGTTACTTGTTCTCCAGCAAATCCCTCTTTCAGTTTACACTTATTCACATCTGCAAAAATTGATGGAATGGTACTATGCTGACACTATACTGCCAGTAGCTGAATGAAGTAATTGAAAACATTTAGGAAAAAAGCAATCTGATACAAAAATTCTGTAAAAATTTCAGTTCATTTATTTGGTGATGAAACATTAAGTAGAAATATCATTGATAGATAGCTATACAATGCAACTGAAATTGAAAATGTTTCTAAAAATTAGTTTAGACTGTTTTTCGTACACTTTTAAGAAATTAAAGTTTACATAAGTTTATAAATTGCTTATAGAATAGATAAAAAAAATATGAACAAAATTGAAGTATTTCTCAATGCTTTCTATTTTCTATTTTTTTCCTGTGGAGCCAAATCCACCATCACCCCTTTGAGTTACAGACAAATTAGCAACTTCCTGTAACACAGGATAGTAGATCTTCTCACAAATAAGCTGTGCAATTCTGTCTCCTTTTTTCACACTAAAATCTGTGTCCGAGTGATTAAAAAGAACAACTCCAACATTACCTCTATAGTCCTCATCAATAACACCGGCTAGAACAAAATTTTACAAACGTTATGTAGTTAGTTGTTATAAAATAGTTTGAAAAAAATTGTGGCTATGAATGAATTAGGGACTTACCACCAACATCAATGAAATTCTTCAGAGCTAAACCAGATCGAGGTGCTACTCTACCATAACACCCAGGCGGTAGTTCTATTTGCAGGTCAGTTTTCACTAATTCTTTGCCTCGAGCAGGAACAGTGTAATCATATGCACTGAAAATACATTGACTTGTAAACGTGCACTTAGTGTTACGTTACAATGTGTGATATATCAATTCCTCTTACCTCATTAAATCGATCCCAGCTGCTTTTTCAGAGCCTCTGACTGGTTGAAAAGCATTTTCACTGAGTCTAGTAAACTTTAGAATAGGTTGGATTTTACCAGACATTTTGAATATTGAATAATAATATTGAATTAATCTTTAAAGCTAAGATACGCTTAACATCAAAAATGAAATTACTAGAATGTAAGTTTATGATAATCTTAAATAAAATTATTAAGCACANATCCCAGCTGCTTTTTCAGAGCCTCTGACTGGTTGAAAAGCATTTTCACTGAGTCTAGTAAACTTTAGAATAGGTTGGATTTTACCAGACATTTTGAATATTGAATAATAATATTGAATTAATCTTTAAAGCTAAGATACGCTTAACATCAAAAATGAAATTACTAGAATGTAAGTTTATGATAATCTTAAATAAAATTATTAAGCAAGTGCAAACATTTAAAATAAAAACAAAAACGGTAGTAAGCAATGTTTGAAAGGAAGAGTTATTGTAAACTAGTTACTTTATATGATATTCCTTATTAACAATGAAATGGGCAAACTACTTTTCAATTTTCGTCGGAAGGAAATTAATCGCAGCTGTTATTCTCTTAAGACAAAAACATCTAACATTAATGGACAATAGTATTTGTTTGTGGCGGAAATTGGCGCGAAATGTGTACTAACAATCAGTAGGCGGAATTGCCAGTAACGGTTTTTTTTTATTTGGACCCAACACCAAGTGCTATTTGCCACTTATAAAATAAAGGTTAGGAAGCAAAAAGCAAATCAGAAAAAATAAAAGTTAGGTAAGGTTTAGGCAGGAAAATTGGATTAGGATTTTAGGAATAAATAATAAATATAATTTGAGGTTAATACTGTTGAAGAATAAGATAGAAAGGATACATAACTTAGTGATCATAAAGAATTTAAAAAAAGTGAATGAACAAAAGAGGACATGATAGGATAATGTGATTTAAATCACCAATGCCCGCGCCGCATTCACACTTACTGCTATCCAGCATTTCGATCGTCGCTAGATGTGCCGGACTACATGCGTGCCCTAATCTCACGTTTAAATTATCATTTGTTGAACCATGGTTTAAAAGGAATGGCTGGTTGTACTTTTCGGTGATATTTGGCTTTAACCCCATTACACTGCTGTGCACTCCAAG
Source organism: Bombyx mandarina (assembly GCF_003987935.1). The sequence continues at coordinate 3,333,296 of NW_021011491.1, read as the reverse complement.
CATTATTTAAATATGTTTTAGGAAGGCTAACCAAATCATGACTATAATTTTTGAAACAATATATATTACCACAATTTATAGCCTATTTCAAAGTGGGTGGTGCCATTAACAGTAGATAGTGGTTAGGTGGTTACCTTGAGCTCGTCCACCCATCTAAGAAAAGCCTTTCTTTAGATATATATATAGCGTTCTTTCGTTAATGAATCACATTTTTTTGAATCGATGTTGAATTGAAAAAAAATATTAATTTAAATAATCGCATTAGTAACAGTTTTGTTAACACATTACTAAATAAATAATTACTTAGCTCATTGATAACAAATGCTACGTCAACCAGCATATTGTTTTAGCATCGGCTATGTAAATTATATTAAAATGCTATGTAAATTATATAAAAAAATATTATTAAATGTTTTCCGAATTAGCCTATAATTTTGCTATCTGGCTTACTTTGATGTTTCAGAGACTCGATACTGACAGAAATGCATTATGTCAAATGGCAAATAGTTTTAATAAATTAAGTTTGATTTGTTATTTTAGTTTAGATTTAGGTTTAAATGAGTAAAAATTTCATAAAGTACAATACTTTGCACCATTTTGCTGTAAGGTTACTTTTTAATTACTTTTCAAATTACTTTTCATATGAGACCTACGGTGCTATTTTTGCTAACCTGACTTAATATCGTCTTCTTAACGTATTAACATATGACATCTTAACGCATTTCGTTATTCTTTAATCAAATTATTTCACTTTTAATTCAATACAAATATTTAAAGTTTTGTTCCAAATAATAGAGCGTGTGGGCTATATTCCCTTTCCTTATCTAGTGATCGTTTAAGAAAACTGCTCGTCAAACTGATAAACGTCACACGTCACAATAAAAAAATACAAAATGTCAGAGTAAAGTACATAATGCCTACATAACTACATAAGTTCTTATAAAATAATCAAAATAGTAGATAGGTACCTACTACACATGCAACAGAAAATATTTAAATATGGAAGATCAAGGAGCTAAGAAAATTTTATTTAACAAATCAATGGTTAGTTTTTAAAGTAACAGTATTGCATTACAATTTTATGAAATATTTCATAAGTATTTTTTTGTGTATCTAAGTTTAAATCATTTAAACGCTTTTCTCCAGGTCTTAGATATAAATTTAACATATTCACAGCATTATTGTTATCACGACGATATAGATTACCAAAATTACACATGATTTGGTAGTATTCAAAGATAAAATTTTCTTATATCATTGTTACATCCAAAGTATACCTCAAATTCCTCAATGTATCAAAGATGTTATTCTCTTTGCAATTAGAAACATTTGAATAGCTACAGCAGCTTAAAATAAATATAGTGGTCACTTTTTCAATATAAGAGTTGAACAGAATATAAAAAGTTTAACCAGCAAATATAAATAAATAATAATAACCGGGAACTACTCACATATGGTCAGATAGCCCCAAATTAGGACCCCCTGTATTATGGGAACCAGAGATTGATATGCATACTTATATAGTATTAAAATAATATCTTAAACATATAAAGATAGTGAAAATAGTAAAAAATCCAGATAAAGGACAAAAATCCTTTTCATTATATTAATACTTCCCTGATGTGGAAATTAAACTGTTGTCCCTTGGAACAACAAGTAAGGATCCTAACTGCTGCACCACAGATTCAGCTCGCTACTAATGTTCTTGTGTAACTAAAATAAATTTAAAACCAAATTATATGACAAGTCTTAATATAATTGAGTTTTTTTTTTATTGCTTAGATGAGTGGACGTGCTCACAACCCACCTAATGTTAAGTGGTTATTGGAGCCCATAGACATTCACAACGTAAATGCCCCACCCACCTTGAGATATAAGTTCTAAGGTCTCAAGTTTAGTTACAACAGCTGCCCCACCCTTCAAACCGAAATGCATTACTGCTTCACGGCAGAAACAGGCAGGGTGGTGGTAACCACCCGTGCGGACTCACAAGAGGTCCTACCACCAGTAATGTTTGTAATCTATATATCTATAAAAATGATTTGCTGTTCGTTAGTCTCGTTAAAACTCAAAAACGGCTGGACCGATTTGGCTAATTTTGGTCTTGAGTTATTTGTGGAAGCCCAGAGAAGGTTTAAAAGGTAGATAAATAGAAAAATGCTCGGAATTAAATAAAAATAACAACTTTGTTTTTCTTTTGATGTGCCCCCCGTCGGACGGATTCCTGTTGTTTTTTTAAGTTTATTTTATACAAAAGCTTAGATCTTTTATTTATCGATTGAGGCACTACAAAGTCTGCCGGGTCAACTAGTGAAACATAAAAATTAATAGTACAATATATTAATCCTGTACTATTTGTTTATTTATATGTAGCTATTTAGCCTGAAAGCTGAGCTACTGAGAAAACAAGAAGAGGTTCTTGTGAAGAAGCAAATGCCTCAGCATAAAGCTGAAAATTTCAAACCACCTCCAGTAAAAACTGACAAATCAGAAAAATCAGATAAAAAATCTTTTAAAGAAAACTTGAAAGCTGTCGACGTTGAGGAGTTACAAGCAAGTAGAAAATCAAAGTAATGTTTTGCAAGAGATCATTATTATTTCTGTTAGCCTTAATTCATACATATATGTAATTGCGATGTGCTTTTGGTCTGTTAAACTTTTGTTTGTTGCTGAAATGGTCAGGATGCTGATCCATGTTCTAATATAAACAATATTAGATTTGTATCTAAGTCTGTGAATACAACCTAGTCAAACAATGAAAATTGTGTAAACTAAAACATTTTTCTATTGTTGCATAGATGGCTGCACAAATTCACTGCTGGTTTATCTGATCTAGACGATGGGTCAACACAAAACGGCACTCGCTCAAATCATCTTGTCGGATGCCCCTGATCCACTCTCAGTGCTTTTAGGCTCTTCAAGCACCGGTCACCTCACGTCCGTCGTGCTTGTCGACTACAACGAAAAGTTTGACGAGCGAATTAACCCATAGACACAGCTCACTGAGGTTCTCACTGGATTTTCAAAGTGGGGGCTTCAAATCGGTTGAAGGCAAATTCTGCAAAGCACTACTCTTGCCAGGGTTAGTGTTAGCAAATACTCTTAGGTTGAGGCCCTGAGCAGACCAACCTATCTGCACATGGCTGGAACAGTCCCTCAGACTACCAGTGACTAGGTAGGAAATCAAAATGGCTGGTGGCTCATCCGGTTATTAATTTCTAAACATTTCAGGTTGGCATTGGAGAAAAAAGCTGAGCTTTATGAACATTTAACAGACAATGCTGGCAATTCGCAGCTAGCAGGAAGATTCTTGGTAGATTTCAGTACAAAAAAACAGCAGCAACAAGAATTTACTAAGACTATCGTAGAAAATAAATCTGGAGATGAACAAGTTGAGGCAAATGACAATGATGACAAAGATGAGAATGAGTGGTAAGAAAAGTTGTAATAATATTTGAATAAGGCAAGGTAAATCTCCTGAAACATTACACAGCAGTGCTAAGTTAGGTACCACAATTTTTATATGAATTTTTATTAGTCACATTACATGGAATTTAAAATCAATGGACTGAAATTAGAATATCTATTTGCAGTATTCTTTGTTATTGCTTAGATGGGTGGAGCAACTCACGGTTCACCTAGTGTTAGGTGGTCACCGGAGCAAATAGACATCAATTCCTTTGCTGTGGAAGGTATTCGTGAATAGTTGTTAAGTCCATACTTCATTAGAAAAATTCTATTGTCTATTAAAAAAAGTTACTCAAGATCTCGAGGGTTTTTCGATTGGTACAACATGGCTGAAGTTATTACATTAAAGTTAACATATCCTATAGCTATCCCGATCTGTCAACGTAGCAGTTCGGATTCAGAGAGGGCCGCTCGACCATCGACGCGGTGATGCGCGTGCGCGCCCTCTCTGATGAGGCTGTCGGCCGGGGCGGGGTTGCACTGGCGGTGTCCCTGGACATCGCCAATGCGTTCAACACCCTGCCCTGGTCGGTGATCGCAGGGGCGCTGGAGTATCACGGCGTCCCTGCGTATCCGTCGGCTGATCAGGTCCTACCTCGAGGACAGGTCGGTCATGTGCACCGGGCACGGTGGGGCGGTGCTCCGCTTCCCCGTCGAGCGCGGTGTCCCGCAGGGGTTGGTCCTTGGCCCTCTCTTGTGGAACATCGGCTACGACTGAGTCCTGCGGGGTGCCCTTAGCGCTCCTCTCCCGGGTCTGAGCGTAGTTTGTTACGCGGACGACACCTTGGTCGTGGCCCGGGGTAGGGACTTGCGCGAGTCTGCCCGTCTTTCCTGCGCGGGGGTGGCCTTCGTCGTCAGCAGGATCCGAAGGCTGGGTCTGGAGGTGGCGTTAGATAAATCCCAGGCCCTGTTGTTCCACGGGGCCCGGAGAGCGCCGCCTCAGGGGGCCCACCTCGTGATCGGAGGCGTTCGCGTCGAGATCGAGGCGACCGGGTTGCGGTATCTTGGCCTCGTACTGGACGGTCGTTGGAGCTTCCGTGCTCACTTCGAAAGATTGGGTCCCCGACTGATGGCAGCCGCCGGCTCGCTGAGTCGGCTGTTGCCGAACGTCGGGGGTCCCGACATGGTGGTGCGCCGCCTCTACACGGGGGTGGTGCGGTCAATGGCACTGTACGGGGCTCCCGTATGGTAGGCCACGCCCTGACCCGTGACAACGTCGCAGCGTTGCGACGTCCGCAGCGCGCGATTGCGGTCAGGGCGGTTCGTTGGTACCGCACCGTCTCGTTCGAGGCGGCGTGCGTGCTCGCCGGGACGCCTCCCTGGGACCTGGACGCGGAGGCGCTTGCTGCGGATTACGCGTGGCGATGTGAGCTCCGCTCCAGAGGAGAGCCGCGTCCCGGCGCGGCGGAAGTTCAAGCTCGGAAGCTTCAATCTCGGCGTGCCGTGCTCGAGGCGTGGTCTCGCCGCCTGGCGGACCCCGCCTACGGGCGACGGACTGTCGAGGCGATCCGCCCGGTCCTCTCGGACTGGGTGAATCGCGACCGAGGACGTCTCACCTTCCGAGCGACGCAGGTGCTCACGGGACACGGCTGTTTCGGTCGCTACCTGCACCTCGTCGCCCGGAGGGAGCCGACGCCGAAGTGCCACCACTGCAGTGGCTGCAACGAGGACACGGCGGAGCACACGCTCGCGTACTGCACCGCTTTCGCGGAGCAGCGCCGCGTCCTCGTTGCAAAAATAGGACCGGACTTGTCGCTTCCGACCGTCGTGGCTACGATGCTCGGCAGCGACGAGTCCTGGCAGGCGATGCTCGACTTCTGCGAGTCCACCATCTCGCAGAAGGAGGCGGCGGAACGGGAGAGGGAGAGCTCTTCTTCCCTCTCGGCGCCGTGCCGCCGCCGTCG
>NW_021011491.1:3054814-3325808 GCF_003987935.1 Bombyx mandarina | reverse complement strand
GTTTGTTCCTAGTATTTCTATTATGTATGTCCGACTTTTTAGGAAACTCCTCAATATGTTTACGAACATACATCAAATTTTCAAAAATGTACTGGGATGGCATAGTGAGAACTTTAATTTCTTTAAATTTCTCCCTCAGGGATTCCCTTGAGTGCATGTTATAAATAGCGCGTATAGCTCTTTTCTGCAGAATAAATATCGTTTCTACATCGGCCGCATTGCCCCATAGCAAAATGCCATAGGACATGACACTGTGGAAGTAACTAAAGTAAACTAAACGAGCCGTGTCCGCGTTTGTTAACATTCTAATTTTTTTTACTGCGTATGCTGCAGAGCTGAGCTTACTCGCCAATTTATGAATATGAGGTCCCCATTGCAGTTTGGAGTCCACTGTTATACCAAGAAATACGGTTGACTCAACAAGCTCCAATGATTCCTCAGAAACAATTACATCACTATCCACTTGTCTCACATTTAAAGATGGTTTAATACATTTTAAAGTAAATTTAATACATTTAGTTTTCTTACTATTCAATAATAGGTTATTGATACGGAACCAATGAACCACACACGAAATCGCATCATTCACTTCGTCATAGACTTGTAATTGTCGTTTAATTTTAAATAATAAAGATGTATCATCTGCGAATAATACGACCTCGTGTCGGGACTCAATAAAACTAGGTAGGTAAATTGTATAGTCATTACACAAATCATTATTTTGCGGGTTCGGTTTTTATAACACGGTGTTATTTTTTGATTGTAGATAGAAGTGATTCGCTTCAACAATATATTTGATTCTCAAAAGCGGTACCCGCCGGCGGGATCTGAGCTCCGCCACTGTCGCGTCACTAGGTACCAGTACTCGGGCGACTTGTGCTTTAGATCACGAAAGCTTCTGAGCTTAAATTATTTTAATACTCACATATATACAGGAGATGTATAATTATTTTTATCACACCTATCATTGTATCAAGATATAACGAAAAATTATGTTACTATATAATTAATCATGCAGTAAATTAATAATTATAAATTATGAATGATGATTGATTAAATAATTCATCCCTCCCAGATCCTGAACGATTACGTAATTTCTGACGACATTCTCCGACTCGCACGTAGACACAGATTCTGCTAGACCTTCTCCCGCAAACTTTCCATGATGAGGTGATACCAGGCTGCAACTGCGTACGTGATACGGGAACGGACATACGTCTTTTAAATGCCGAATTTAGCCATGTCCGGTAATCTGGAGGCCGGAGGAAAAACCTCGCATGGCGAGTCGCCGCCAACGCCGTCTTCGCGTGGACGGATATCCTCAAACTTCGGTCGATCTCGAACCCCAGGTACCGGACGCTGGATCTAAACTCTACGTTGATGCCACGGAAACTGAGCTGTTCCGGGACTGCAGACCAGGCCGATGAGGATAGCCGCGGTCTTCGCCAAGTTAACCACGACCCTCCACCGGTCCAGCCACTGGAGCACTACGTCCAACAACCTCTGCATCCTCTAAACGGCCGCAGAGGAGAAGTTTGATGATGCGAATTAGGTACGGTCATCGACAAACAGCGCCTACTTCACGTCGGTTTCCCACGCTCGGAGGTTCCCTTCGAGTGTGGGAATGTCGTTGGTGTAGAGAGCGTTTAATTAATAACTTAGGTTGGTTGAGGATCGGTTAATTAATAACTTATTATCGATTAATAACTTAAAATGAACAAATATTTTACTAACCAGCAACGCTAATCTGACTGTGGCCTGCGCCCCACTCGCATCGAACGACACGTCGGGGTGTCCCTCCAGTATCTCATGAATCTTCCTCACCAGCTCAGCCTCGTTAGAGTCCTTGCCTATGAGAAGTGTGTAGTCGGCGCCTAGCGACTTAGCGAAATCCAAACGGCTCTGAAGGATATCTGAAATGAAAATGATTTCAAAGGTAACGTAATTGCAACAATGCAAGGAAAGACAATGAAAAAGCAATATTATTTTGTTACATCCTTAAAGATCACACGTTTCGTTAAATGACATATCTTTATTGTAAGGACTTTGTGTTTGGATGAATGTTTACTTAACTTAAGCTATGCGTGGGCCACGTTGCCTTACTGACCTCCCGGTCTAAGTTAAGTACAGGTACAGGAATCGTAGTGAAGTCGCGCGGTAAAAACTATTACTAACAAACAAATATTGCTACCTATTATGAGTACTTTGTGTGCTCCAAAGGCTTTGGCTGTGAGCATGGTAAGGAGGCCGATGGGTCCCGCTCCCAGTACCAGCACCACGTGTCCCGCCGAAACTCCGCCCCTCTTGCACGCGTGAATGCCCACCGCGAGGGGCTCCAGTAGCGCTCCTTCTTCCATGGTCACGTGATCAGGAAGCCTGCGAATGAGATCGATCGTCAAGCCTACGCTCACAAATGAGCAAACAGTTTAAACATAAGTAGATCTTAGAATTGCGGTACAAATATGTATTCTTTTTGAGCATACGTTTACGATTTATATAGAAATTACTTTTAGCGCTTATGGCCACATTTTCTCTGTACGGCGCTGACCGTGCCCCCAACAGAGCAAGCCGTCGTGGCCTAAAGGATAACACACTTGATTCGTTAAAATCAAACCCACAAATTTCATATTGCGTAATTATCGGTGGGAAGGCGTAAGTGGGCCCCGCATATACCACTATAACCATTTAACACCAGGTGTACCCTGAGCTCGTTACCTTATCTGTGCATAAAAAATAAGACCATGTAAACAAGCGTTTGATATTATTCAAAAATAATAACTGTCCCTCAGGTGAGGCACTTGTGAAGGTAGAGTCGGACTACACATATCCTACTACATAACATGAACGAATTCATTTGGTTTGTAAGAGAAAATAGATTTTAATGCCTTCATATTGTGGTAAACGTAAAATGACAAAGTTTGTTGTCCAATCTTCGTTCTCACGGGAACTTTGAGAACGCAATTCCTTGCGAACACTTACTTGAAGCAAAAATCGGCTGCGTGCTTGTAATATCTGACGAGGTTTCCGTGTACTGGGGGCGTGGCGCAGAAGATCATGTCGGGGCATAGGTGGTATCGTCCTGNAGATTTTAATGCCTTCATATTGTGGTAAACGTAAAATGACAAAGTTTGTTGTCCAATCTTCGTTCTCACGGGAACTTTGAGAACGCAATTCCTTGCGAACACTTACTTGAAGCAAAAATCGGCTGCGTGCTTGTAATATCTGACGAGGTTTCCGTGTACTGGGGGCGTGGCGCAGAAGATCATGTCGGGGCATAGGTGGTATCGTCCTGTCTTACAGAACTCGCAGTACCGACACGGCACGCCGGGCTCTATGGCCACTCGATCACCAACTGTTAGATTCTTGACTTTCGAACCGATCTGCAACAGAATTGATCCAAACGTGAAGTTCCTTTTGTTGTTCAGATGCTTACAACCCATCTGCTGTTAAGGGATTATTGAGGCATAAGCTGTCCCACCCTCCAAACCTAAATGTATGACTGCTTTGCCATATAAATAAGTAGGGTAGTGATACTCACGCGTGCGTCACGTTACAATATGGCACCTTTACTAAATAGCCAAACATATTTGATTTCTTACACGATGCTATGTCTTCATCAGGGAAGTAATTCAAGAGCGCGTATTAAATAAGTATTTTTTTCACCTACTTATTCGCTGGCCTATTAGCCTGAGAGGCTATTCCAGCTACGCCCTGACGGGTAGGTGAGCTCACGGGCTCAATCTAATAAAATTTGCTAACACTAGCCCCAGCAAGAGCAAGACCTCTTGTGAGTCCGCACGGGTAGGTACCACCACCCTGCCTATTTCTGCCGTGAAGCAGTAATGCGTTTCGGTTTGTAGGGTTGGGCAGCCGTTGTAACCATACTGAGACCTTAGAACTTATATGTCAAGTGGGTGGCGCATTTACGTTGTAGAGGTTGTGGGCTCCAGTAACCAATTAACACCAGGTCGTCCACCTATCTAAGCAATAAAAAAAAAAAAAAAGTCATTTTCTACCCCACTGGACCGCACCTTAAGAGCATTAAAATAATTATAAAATAAGACACCTACATTACAGATAAACAAAGCATGCACTTATCAACGTATTATCAGTTGAAATGGCTTTTTGGTTTTACGATGAGTGACATTGGGTGATAAGGAATCGTGACACAATACAAAACTAATATTACTGCAGCTTTAATAGCCACGGGCGTTATGGTAGTTAGGATATAGAAAATTCCGCTTCGAAGCGTCCGTATAAGATAAGTCGACCGCTGTATTCCTATCGAGTGATGCGACTTTGCTGGGTTGTACGATGAAGGACAGCGTCGTATTGAGAGCTCTGTGGGGCAAGTGAAGAACTACGTTTCTCAAAGTTGGGTACCAAGTCGTTGTGACGTTCGCGGGCCCCAGTAACCGATTATTAGCAGTCGGGCCGTGAACAATAATACTACCAGCGCGTCACGAATCCAAGAAACCTTCCCTAAAATAACACCATTAACTGCCAAAAACAAATCATAGATCAGCCAGCAAACGAGCCCTGTTTTACTGATAAATTATAAATGACAAACTCAGTTTGTTTGCTTGTTACACTTTCACGTCTTAACTACATAACAGAACACCGTGAACATTTGTTTACATATACTTAGGGGTACAGAATAGAAGATAAGATGCCTTTCATTTGATTAGTATCGGAAAATTTTCCGAGGGATATAGTATACATTTCTACATTAACGCGAGTGAAGCCATCGATAAAGGCTACTATATAATATAACAAATTGAGCTATTTATTGAAAAGACTCCTACGGTGTAGTATAATATACGTTCGTGGTAAACATATTCTATAATAGTATTATTATATTAAATATATCCGTGATGTGTCCACGGGAACTGTATAGACCAGTTGGTGACCGATTTTTTCAAACTAATATACCAGCAAAAGTTTTTTTAACAAAAAGATAATAATGTATGATAGCTGAGGTCAAATATAGCTCAAATATATCTGAGCTCAAATATATCGAAATGATAAACAAAACCGTGACCGATAAGAAATTTTGCAAATTCTTGGGTCAGAGATTGAAGAACTGAAGTCTGTCGTAGAAAGAGACTAAAGGATTCCGAGGATGGGCACATACCATTTCATGATGGCTGGTCAGAGTCGCTCACTATACCAGCGAGCGCGCTGCTGTCATCATCGCCATCAGCAGCTGATATTTTAAGATCGCACGGGTAGTTTCTGCCATTCTGCTTATTGCTCTATTGTCTCTATGAGGTAGCTCTATATGCAATATAATTGAGATTTCGATCTCATCTCCAGACGTGTGGTGACGTCCACATTGTGATGTCCTTGTAACTCCGGTTACCACTTTAAAGTAGATGGTTCGTGAACTCGTTTATGAATATATTCAAAGATGAAATGTATAACAAAGAAGCATAACTTATTAGTCGGTCAATAAGATGTCCAAACCCAATTGCACCACATACAGTTCGTGGTCTATAAAACTCCAAATATAAAATTTTGAATGTAATTTAGTTTAGTTGTTAAGCAAATATTAAATTATTCGTCTGCGATAACATGATAAACTGTGAGTATGTATGTATATTTATTTACCTACTTCGTCGTAATATTTTTATTAAACATTTTATCTTTCTCTTAATTAAATAAACATTTGCTGATAAACTTTGAGCGGCACTGGAAAATTCTGGAAATCAAGGTGCACACTAATAAATAATATTTTTTTTATTTACTCCGTAAATGGGTACTCTTGCTCACGGTCTACCTGATGATAAGTGGTTACTATAGCCTATAGACATCACAGCATGAATGCCGCCATGCCACATGAATGCCACTTTGAGACGTGAAGTCTTTGTTTCAATTATTTATAATTACGCCTGTTATAATTTTTCCAGCTTTGATTTTTATTGTACGATGTTATTCCTTCGTCATGAAAGTCTATCGTGAACATACGAATCATAAATATAACTATAACTAGAAATATAACTACAATCAGGGACGTCTTAAATTAGGCTGGGGCCCTTGGGCACACAAGAATTTGAGGCCCTTTTGGAAAGTAAAAAAAGCGAATTATAATAACATTTTTTTACTGAGTATGACCATTTATTATAGGTAATCAAATACGGTATGATATAATATGTCATTAATGATATTAGAATGCTGATGGTTTTTTGGTAAACGATCACGATAACGGAAACCGAATAAATGTGTGAGAGAAATTGTCGGTCCTTAGGGGCCCCTTAAGAATGGGGGCCCTGGGCACGGGCCCCGTGTGCCCTTATGGTAAAGACGGTATTGACTACAATGAAAAAATCGTGACCATTCGCGTCACTTTTTTTATATTTTTTTATTACTTATATGGGTGGACGAACTCACAGCCCACCTATGGTTAAGTGGTTACTAGAGCCCATAGACATCTATAACGTAAATGCGCCACCCACCTTGAGATACAAGTTCTAAGGTCTCAAGTATAGTTACAACGGCTGCCCGACCCTTCAAACCGAAACGCATTACTGCTTCACGGCAGAAATAGACAGGGTGGTGGTACCCACCCGCGCGGACTCACAAGAGGTCCAACCACCAGTAAAACAAACGTTTCTAAACGAACAACAAACACGCTATTAATACTGTTAATACCTACTATAATAGTCTGCCATGGCTAATCAGTGCCAAGAAACTNATAGTTACAACGGCTGCCCGACCCTTCAAACCGAAACGCATTACTGCTTCACGGCAGAAATAGACAGGGTGGTGGTACCCACCCGCGCGGACTCACAAGAGGTCCAACCACCAGTAAAACAAACGTTTCTAAACGAACAACAAACACGCTATTAATACTGTTAATACCTACTATAATAGTCTGCCATGGCTAATCAGTGCCAAGAAACTTATAAAATGCTTTAGTCATGCTGAGACTGCTACAACTCACGTGCTAAAGGTCACCTCGTCCCAACAAATGTCCGAACAGCCTAATTGTTATATTCAGGGAATAATTGTATTTTAAAAATATTCCCTAGAAATTTAGCTAATTATTGAAGAATTTGGCAAATGGAATTCATGTTATTCAAACGTGGAGGTTTGAGATTAAAAAAATTGATGACGCGCTCGTTGATACAACTTTAAGGAAAAAAAACAAGTTTTACCTATGTACATTCCAATATGAATGTATGAAGCCAGTACAACGCGCTACAATAGCGCAAACATAGAGTGACATTTATTTCCTCGAAATCGTCATGCGGGCAAAGGTGTGATAACCAGTTATTTTATACGTAGCTAAAAGCACACCTCCAAAATATCAAACGTGCTATTGAATTAATTAAAATATTATCGAGCGTAATTTATACAAAAATACGAACACACCTCCATGAATATTTAAATTCACGAAGCTAGTCGAGCGATTTGATTTTTAAATTACAGTGTATAATAATGAATACGCGGTGAAATGGTAATACGTGTAGTTTGTACAAACTGTACGCTATGGTTCCACCATTCTGTCTGGTTCAACTACACAGCTATTCGTTACGGTTTCTTATATAACCAACGATAGTATAATTAGTCTTTTTTTCCTACCTATGCTGATAGCCTTGAGAGGCTATTTCAGCTTCTCCTTGACGTGTAAGTGAGCTCACGGGGCTCTAACCGGGAGTGTTGCTAGCACTGGCCCTAGCAAGAGCATTGTTTCGCAGAATCTACCATCGGATCGTAAACGCGACCCACTGAGAAGATCCGGCGAGAAACTCAGTGGGCTGTGTCTATGGGTTAATTCACTCGCCGAACTCTTCGTCGCAGGCGACGGGTTCGACGAGGACGGTGACCGGTGCTTGTGGTACCTAAAAGCACCGTTAATGGATTGGGAGGATCCTTAATGACGTGTTTAGGGCGTCGTGGACAGAGTCGTTTGTGAAGGCCTAAGATTCTTAAGACCCTCTATGTACTCGTATTGACCGTGCCGGTATTTAAATCGTGGGACCGTTTCTCCTAAATAATTACGTACGTAATGAGTTGCTGAGTTGGGTCAGAACAATAAAACTCTCAGTGGCATTGCTGATATCCACGAGCGGCGGTAATCACTATAGGTAATAAAAAAACCAAGAATTTACGAATTTGCAGAATTACTGCGGTATTGTCAGCTTGAACGGGTGCATACCACCTTATTTTTCTTCTTGACTTTATCTCATTCTGTGGGGTCGACGTAGAATTATCTTATCATGCTGCACAGGGGCTTGGCATGAGTTTTACTACCGACCACCAGCCTGACGTCCAAACTCCTTGAGCCATATATTCGTTAGTACATCCAGTATAACGTGTAATACTCGTAGAGTCATTTTTGTTTCTTTTTCTAGTTTCTCTTTCACTCTACCCGTTTTATAGTCAAACACCACATCAAATTCAAATACCAAAAAGATAAAAACATCACATTTCATTCGCTTTTTCGGTGCATACCACAACTACCTATCTCTTCAGGTGCAAAGTTCACGTTCTGGTTTTTTTTTTATTGCTTAGATCGATGGACGAGCTCACAGCCCACCTGGTGTTAACTGGTTACTGGAGACCATAGACATCTACGACGTAAATGCGCTACCCACCTTGAGATATAAGTTCTAAGATCTTAGTATAGTTACAACGGCTGCGCTACCCTTCAGACCGAAACGCATTACTGCTTCACGGCAGAAATAGGCAGGGCGGTGGCACCTATCCGCGCGGACTCACAAGAGGTCCTACCACCAGTAAACCAGTAATCTGAAGGTTAAGCAGTCGAGGTGGACCACCAGTGGTCTGAAGGTTAAGCAGTCGTTGCTCAACATAAGCTGCATTGGCTTTATCTGTATGCTCTGATCAACTATCCGAGCCCTGTATTTGCTTGTACATTTACGAAACTAACAGAAGTCTTTGATGAAATGAAGCAAAAAACGATCAGTATTGCAGCTAGGATTTATTGCAATGCTATGTGTCAATCTTTCTAAGACTGCTCCAAGAATTGACTGTCCAACTTTGGTTTTAAATATTGTTATATTAATAGATGCTCGCAAAATATGCAACTTTTAAAAGCAGACATAGGCTTACAAAATATGTATTGTTCTCCGCTTATATAAAGATGGGTGGGTTAATAAATTATCCGGTTTTACCGCTTCTACAATGATTGCGATACCTACACCCCGGATACGGCTAATTAATTATGTAAATTCATCAAACTCTTGTTTACCTTGACCTTTGACGATTACATTTTTATCTACATTTATATTTTTATGTAAGAAACTGGGACACACATATGCACACTTGACTTCTATGATGCAAACGTGTCGGAAAATAAAACTTGTCAAATTTATAAATTTGGATAATTACTGGATAATAAGATAGGTATTGAGAGCTTGGACGGGTTATCGTTACCCCATAATTATTACCCCCCGTTAAAACATATGTTATCGTCTGAAAGAAACTAATGATTCTGGGTTGGCGGCGGCATACAAGTCACTATTCATAAGAATGATGAATGAGTCCATAAGGACTCTGTTAACCATTGAATAACAGTTGAGTCGTGAGTTCATGTACCCTATTAGAGCAAAAAAACTCACATGATTCCAAATTTACCCTTTATAGGGGTGTACGAGGTGTTTTAAAGTTTAGATTAACATGCTACAGTAAAAAGTTGTTCTGTTTTTGAGCCAAGTAACTAATTAGACTTATTGTTTTGAAAATAACAGAGACCGCCGTGTTCACTCAAACCCGTATCAGCTGTTTTGTTATTTGTGTTACATTGCGTGTCAAGCGAACAATAGTATTAAAATTTTACATAAATTAATTTTAACGCGTCAAGAATTTGCTGTTTTCTCTTCTGCATTATGAGACCCTGTGTTAGGAACACAATTGAAATAATAAATTGGTCTTTGAAAGTAAAGGCCACTATTTTACCTTGGCCACTACTCCTGAAGCTTCGTGTCCCATGATCATTGGTTCTTCCAGCACGAAGTGTCCGCATTGACCCTTCTGCCAGTAGTGGACGTCTGACCCGCAGATACCCACGCAGTCCATGCGCAGCAGGACCTCTGGGGACCAACAGAAGCTATGACTCGTAACGTCACAACATAAAGTGAATCCGATCGCCCATCTTTAGTCGTGTGCTCCTCACGCCAAGAGTTTTTCTATGTAGACGTTGACTTTAGTAGACGTAATTTGAATCAAAAGGGATTATTTAGTTAAATCCTGAGATTATCTTCTTGTGAAGATAATACTGAACTGCGAGACCTTAAGATGCCCATAGTATTTTTTTTATTGCCCTTGCAGGCAGACGGGCATACGGCCGACCTGATGGCGAGTAGTTACCGTCGCCCATGGACTTTAGCAACGCCAGGAGCAGAGCTAAGCCGTTGCCAACCGTTAAGTACTCTCCACAAGCCTTGTTTGAAGAAGGACATGTCATAGCGCTCGGGAATTACTGTGGAGCTCATTTCAAAGCTGGGTGGTACGTGGCAAAAAAGATCTCTGGAAACTGTGGATGATCGCAGTGGCTCCAAGACTACTTGGACTTTTTACCATCGATGAACTCTACTACGGTGGAGGGCGATCCATACTAATGGATGAACTCTACTACGGTGGCGGGCGATGCGATGGTAAAAACGAGATGATGGAATCATCTCAAACAATTCCTCAGATTCAATTCCTAGTACATTTTGTGTACAAAAAAATTTTTTTTTTAAACATTTCTTACTAGTTTTTACACGAGTCTTCATTCGTGTTAATAGAGAAAAGACACCCTTGGGAGTAATATTTTATTCTAGATTAATGGTATCTTATATTTATTAACATAACCTCTAACTGCGTGTTTTCAAAATTTGGGGATACCATTTGGGGATTTTCAGACGTGATAGCGTAACAAATACACGTTCACTTTCGCATTATAACATTTAAATTTTGCGACATATTTCAACTTAATTTGAATAAAGTGACTTGATAAAACCTGAGAAAATATTGAATTGAAGTATGGAAAAACATGTTTCTTTTTATCATTATTTATCATCAAAGATTTCTACTTCATAGTAACTGTTCATTTAAGATTGTGCACATCGCTGTTAAATAAATCATTGTTAAAAGAAGTATTGAATTTAAAACCAACATACACTAGTTTCTGAGAGTCCCCGTCGGATTAACAGTTCAGTGATCCTGTTATTTTTTACTTTTATTAATGCACTCAACTCACCATCATCAGATATTTCAGGGATCGGTGTTTGTACCTGTAACCAAAATATTATTCAGTTTGAATTGTTAAAGGTAATAAAAAGACCCAAAGAGATCTCGTAGTCGTCGTGGCCTAACGGATAAGACGTCCGGTGCATTCGTGTTGAGCGATGCACCGGTGTTCGAATCTCAGGCGGGCACCATTTTTTCTAATGAAATACGTACTCAACAAATGTTCACGATTGATTTCCACGTTGAAGGAATAACATCGTGTAATAAAAATGAAACCTGCAAAATTATAATTTGCGTAATTACTGGTGGTAGGACCTCTTGTGAGTCCGCGCGGGTAAGTACCACCGCCCTGCCTATTTCTGCCGTGAAGCAGTAATGCGTTTTGGTTTGAAGGGTGGGGCAGCCGTTGTAACTATAGGTGGGCTGTGAGATCGTACACCCAACTAAGCAATAAAAAAAATCTATATTATAGACTACTCCGATTAAATACTTAAGAAATCTGCTTTATAAAACAATTCGCCAGTTATAAGTGAGCATGTTTATGGTTGTGAGTTATCCAGACTTGTTTACGATTGTATTAATTAATTTTAAAATCATTCTATAGGACTGATGTTAAATTAAATAAGACCTTAGAACTAATGTCTCAAGGCGGGTGGCGGTATTTACATCGTTGGTGTCTATGAGCTCCAATAACCACATAACAACAGGTAGATTGTATCTAAGCAATAAAAATGAAAATTGCAATTTATATGTATTTTACCATTATATTGACCATTATATTTACCATTATGAAAGAAATTCTACCCTAGTATATATTAAATCGCATGTAATAACGATATTATTATGGATTGAAAATAAAGGGGCTTTATTATTATTCTTACTCCAATACCTTATATTGTTTGGGTACAGTGAGAACTATTAAGAGTCGGGTACTTTTCTTAGCATATTATTATCGGGAATAATTATCACGCTTCAATGTATAGAGAGCACAAATCCTTTGAAACCGATCACGAGTTGACGACACTAGAACGAAACGATTTTAGAGGTGAATGAACTTTATAAAGTGCTGTAATAAGTTGCCGATTTCGAAGTACATCAGGAACGCGAACATACAAACAAAACAGCCCAAAACAAATAGAATTTTCTAATTTTCACTGATAGATTTTTAGAGTATTATAATGCCTACTTTTTTGTTGCTCTAAATTGCGTCTAAGCCTACCTGATTTTACGCAATTATCAGAACCCGTCGAGGTTTTTTTATTGCTTAGATGGCCGAGCTCACAATCCACCTGGTGTTAAGTGGTTACTGGAGCCCATAGACATCTACAATGTAAACGCGCCACCCACCTTGAGAAATAAGTTCTAAGGTCTCAAGTATAGTTACAAAGGCTGCCCCGCCCTTCAAACCGAAACGCATTTCTGCTTCACGGCAGAAATAGGCAGGATGGTGGTACTTATCCGCGCGGACTCACAAGAGGCCCTACCACCAGTAAAAATTAATGGTTGCAATAATAGACTATATACTTTATATGTTTAGAAGATAGAGCTTAAAGTCCATGTAGAAAACAACTAGAAGCAGTAGGAATGTATCAGTATGCTGCATTAATTACTAGTCGTAATGCTCCGTGAACCCTTAATCATCATGACGGTCGATTCCGTACTTCGGCCGATTTAAAACCGTATCCCATTGTGTTCAAAAAGTTCAATTCAAAAAGCATTGATAGTGTTGTTAATGTCAGAGAACGCTACTATGCTTGTCACTTGTTATCATATTCTAAAAGGTTTAACGATAATGATGATGGTTTATGAAAAATTATCAGTCCACAATGAAGCAAGAAATAAAAATCTAGTACAATAAGCGTGTGTTGCGGTTCCGATCTGGTGGTAGAGCAGCAGTCTGTTAGCTCTATTTCGTAGACGCCCAACTAATTGCTAGTTGCAACCCACTGAGATTCTCGCCGGATTTTCTAGGTGGGTCGCGATTTGTAGGCAGCGGCTTGGCTCTGCCCCTGGCATTGCTGAAGTCCATGGGCGACGGTAACCACTCACCATCAGGTGGGCCGTACGCTCGTCTGCCTACAAGGGCAATAAAATAAAATAAACCGATCCGGTGGTAGATTCAGCTAAGCACTGCTCTTGTCAGGGCAGATGTTAGCAAATCCTCTCAGGCTGAGCCCTGTGAGCTCGCCTATCAACCAAGGTAAACCTAGAACAGTGGCAGATAGGTAAATTTACGTTGTAGATGTCTATGGGCTCCAGTAACCACTTAACACCAGGTGAGCTCGTCCACCCATCTAAGCAATAAAAAATAAAGTTAAAGGTTAGTTGTGCCGCGCTCGAAATAATTATTTTAAATTTTTTTTCAATTCCATATTTTTAATGTCTTATGTGGAAAAAATTCAAGATTTTGCAAAATATCGTATGTTGTTACGATTCAACATTTTACGTGATCATTTTTGCGTAAACTTTATCACAAAAGCAGAAATATATATAGAGCACATTTAATTAAAAAAAAGTATTATTGTAAAGGGATATATTTCTTATGGATTAAGGCGACCGAAGCTACGTGTAAAAGCTAGTATTTATATTTTCATTTCTGATACTTTAAACATATATCGGAATACATGAATATCAAAAAACCTAAACTTATATTATCAACAAAACCCTTTATGCTCTTACCTACCTAATGGAACCTAAATCCATCTCATGATTACGAAGAGTTTTGTTCCCTAATACAATAATACAGCAAAAATAGCAATCTAAATTTTTAAAGCTAACTTTTTAATCTATATGTAAATAGTACTACTATTGATCTTTGTACAGTTGCTTTTTTGTTATTGAAAATAAATATTGACTTACCAAACGCAAATCATTTGGTTTGTACAACAAAGCGGTTAGGTTATCTGTGGCCATGTCGGACGCGCGGAATCTCACTGACAGTCTCGGCTTTACTGAATGAAATGATAAATTAAATGGATAAAAGTCTATACCACGAATGCAGCTACGAGCTACGAATCGTAATAATAGCGTTGGAGGCGTGTCCGTTTTGTAAGTAGTAATGGGAAAAACTACAGAAATGTATGTGAACGAGGTTCAGATATATTCAATTCAGTAGACGGTCCTTTTTTTTATTTTTAACGAAAATTTGGTTGTTTAATTAAATATTTTCTCATTTTTCGCCCATTTTAAACAATAAGTGTTATTTGAATTACTGTTGTAAGCAAAGAGAGTCGCCAAAAAACATGAGATTGACAAAATTTCGTGACGTCACACATTTGCTATCAGGTTCCCTGTGAAAAAGTTCAGTAACCTCCAAACAGCACGGTCAAGGTGAAAACTAGCGATATAGGTAATCGATCAAAGTCATAATATAATTGAAATTAAATTTTTAAGTCAGTTAGCGCTCCAAGTGTATTCGTATATATTAAGGTCTATTTAGTAAAACCTGGTCGAAATAAATTTAATTAAAAATAGCAACAAACAATATTGTCAGTCCAGCTTCCCTGTGCAGCATTGTTATTTTTATATTATCTTTGCAAAATCTCTGTGAACGTAGAGAATTAAGCATTAATTAACACTGTTGTTTTCATAATTAAAAGAACTAATATGTATTATGATACTTATAATTTAGTAAATTCAAAATAATACTCTTATTGTATTGACTGTATTGTATAATTTTTTTTGATAGAAATAAATATATTTACATGATAATTATCGCGCGTCACTGTGACCAAAAAATAATTCCTCTTATTATTATCTGGCTTCTCAAGTTAGTAACATAAATAATGATTAAATGTTTATAAGGTTGACAAAAATTCATCGATAGCTGCGTTATGTTATTGTTGTAATTATTACAGTATTGAAATTTGGATTCAAATCACAGTAAGCGTATATCTTGTTATTTTATGAGTACACAATCTGCTCTATTAAAAAAAAAATTCGAATGGTCAGCATCCCCTATCCCGCTTCAAATATCGAATAATATCGATTTATTTACAAAATAGGGAGACATTGTGAGTCATCAAGCCGGTTACTTTGCGGGGTAGACGTGAACGTGTTTTTTTTACATGTATGTCATTTATAGGTGACATTCAACGAAGTAAACATCGGTTTAATGAACTACGAGTATGCATGAAAATATTAATTAACATGTAATTTTTAAAAGTAAGTATTTAAGTGAGCCTTCCGATCTTGTGAGAAAATAAAAAAAATTCTTTTTAAGATATCTTAAATCTATAATATCGAAAGTGGTCTATGTCGGGCCCCACGACTCGTTCGCGTAATCCGAGGGGTCGATGCAGCAAAAACGAATTGGGGGATGATGTCAGCGTAGACACATGACACAAACGAGAGCTTGAACAGGATTTAAACACGATTTTGACTTTCTATGAATAAAATGTTGCACATATGTATATACGTAAGTCTATTTAATTTAGTTCCCGCAGCGATCGGACATCGATCATTTTCACTGACACCGCAAAACGTGTCAAACGTTAAAGTCGTTCCTCAGGAACCATAGTGCTCCGATGGCTATCCTGCAGAATCGGGATTGAATAACCTGAAGGGGTTTCAAGTTGGTGCGGGCCGCGTGAGCGAACACTACGCTTGTAACCGTCATGACGGGGCGTATGCAAGTTTTGTAGAGAGTTACCTTATTACGGAGGGACAGTTTGCTTCATCTGCAAAGCATAGGGTAAAGTCGTCCAAGTATAAAGGCGGCACGGTCGCGTACCGTTATAATGTGGGAACGGAATGTCATCCCTTTGTCGAGGGTGATGCCTAGGCATTTGACCTTCGACGCCCACGGTATGGGCTGGCCAAAGAGAGTAATGGGGCTAACGGCGGTGTTTAAGCGCCTATTAGGGAGTGGGATGCTCGAAGTGGTAATGATCACGATTGACTTCCACGATAAAGGATTTTTTTTATTGCTTAGATGGGTGAATTAGCTCACAGCCCAACTGCAGCTCATAGACATCTACAGCGTAATGATTACACGATGTTATTCACGGTTTGAAGGGTGGGGCAGCCATCTACGCAATAAAAATTCAAAATAAAAATTAAAGTGTTACTCGGAATCGGTTCCCATTGAGGAAACAATTTGATGAGAAACTCAGCGAGCTAATGTTATTGGCTATGTCGAGTACGATGACCTACTTTGGTTGTTTTTAGCGTTAGGTTTTTCCCTACCTATTCGCTGGTAACCTAGGGCGCTATACCAACTACGCCCTCACGGGTAGGTGAGCTCACGGGCTGAACCTGAGAGAATTTGCTAACACTAGCCCTAGCAAGAGCAGGGCTTCGCTGAATCTACCACCGGATCGGAATTGCGTTAGAAATAGTAGATTTCGACTGTGCCGTGAGTAGATTTTGTGAACCCATTAGGACTACAAGAATATTTCTTTAGACGAGGTTTCATTCGAGGTTTGCGAAGAGCCCAGCAGCTCATTGCTGTCATCCGTGTGTGACAGTGACTTGCCATCATGTGGGCCACAATTTTTTTATTGCTTAGATGATTGGACGAGCTCACAGTCCACCTGGTGTTAAGTGGTTACTGGAGCTCATAGACTTATACAACGTAAATGCGTCACCCACCTTGAGATACAAGTTCTAAGGTCTCAAGTATAGTTACAACGGCTGCCCCACCCTTCAAGCCGAAACGCATTACTGTTTCACGGCAGAAATAGGCGGGGTGGTGGTACATACCTACCTACCCATGCGGACTCACAAGAGATCCTACCACCACATAAACGTCTATCAACAAAAACAATAAAAGAAGTGATGTAACAAATAATACTTTTTATTTACTTGCGTAACAAATGAAAATGAACATTATAAAGATATGAAATCAACAACAAGCATTATCGTCATAAACAAATTTTATATCGTGTTATTTCTCTTATCGCATTTGTTATACTGTTTTTATCTATTATACTAGAATTTTGTGTTTCAATGTCATTACGATATACATAAATAGGCAAAGATAAAACAGCTGTCGAGTTCCTTTTATTTTGTGTTAAATAAAGAATTAGAAGTAGTTTTTTTCCACCTTTACAATAAAATAAGTCCAAAACAAAATGTAAGGGCAAATATAATACGTAAATTGAATCTTTAGCTATCAAAACTTATGGTCGAGTTTCGTCCACTGAACAAACCCTGACTCACTCAAACGTATTTTTTTATATATTTGGACAATTTAATTTCTTATTCTAATTCTAATTATTTGGCTAGGTTGTAGCCGAAATTCGATAAGAAAGCAATTCAAGATCAGCTTGAACAAATGTTTTTGGAGTTTATTGGAGTTTACTCCTTTAGAATCGATTTACATATATAGGCCCGGGGTATGAAAATTATGGGGACCAAAATCGTACTAGCATGTCACACGAAATGCGTTATGCGCCTGATTGGCGTAATATAGAACTATTTCTCGTATTGTTTCGTTTAATTTTTTTTTCCAGTAAACTCCAGTCGTGCGTCGGAGCGGACACACACACTTTTTTTTTTTGTATTTTCTTACACTGTAGCTTAGTTGGAGAAATTGGTGGTCACTGGAAAGGTCGAGGGCAAGCGACCAAGAGGCAGGAACCCGACCCGTTGGACGGACCAGATTCGTGCAGCCCTGGATACCACAGTGCACGATGCTCTGCACTCCGCTCCAGATAGGAACAGATGGCGGTGCATAATAAAAAACAAACTGTTTCAAGGCCATGACCACGACCCTCAGTAATGAGGAAACCGACGCAAGGAGGAGGAGTAGCTTAGTGTGTATTGTTTTTATTTAAAACTTCTTATGTTTCTCAGAATACCTTACAGTTATCGTGATCATACACAACAATGGAAATATTTATTACTTGCCGAATTTTGAATATGATTTTAATACATCTACAACATAGAAATTATGTATAATTTAAGTATATGCGTTCTTTGTACTTTTTCGAATAAGATAACAATTATTTTTATCCTTTTTACTACTTCTTTACAGTTTTCGATAAGTAAAATGAGCTCACGTTGTTACATTTTACAATAATCTATACATATAAATAAAATTGGAGTACCTGTTTGTAATATTGAAATAATCGCTTTTTACTACATGCATATGAATATATACATACAGTACATACACCAAAATAACATTTTTTACAATTTTTGTTTGTCTGTCTGTCAGTCTGTTCCGGCTAATCTCTGGAACCGTTGGACCGATTTTGAGACTTTCACTGATAAGTAACTGATGATATAAAGAGTAACTTAGGCTACTTTTTTTAGACCAGCTTCGCCTCGCGGCGTCACCCGTGGTACGACAATAACCGTGTGTAACATCGCGGGACTCCGCTATGAATAATAAAATTTCATGTTTCAGAACAGGGCGGGTCGCTGGTACATAATAAAATGGAAATAATACTTTCGAGATTAAACAGTAATCATCATCATCATCATCAGCCTTTATTTGCCCACTGCTGGACATAGGCCTTCCCCAATGCCTTCCACATCATGCGGTTCTCCGCCTTCCGCATCCAACGACTTCCCGCCGTGCGCACTAAGTCGTCGGTCCACGTGGTTGGAGGACGCCCCCGCTCCTGGTACCCATCCGTGGCCTCCATTCGAGGACTTTCCTCCCCCACCTGGCGTCACTGGCTCGACAGATGTGACCGGCCCATTAGCACTTCAGCCTGCTAACTTTAACAGTAAGAGTAATTGTAATTAGTTTGTTTATATACGTACTTATTTATGCATTTTTTACGAGTGTTAATGCTACTGCATCTCATAATATAAAATGNCCCCCGCTCCTGGTACCCATCCGTGGCCTCCATTCGAGGACTTTCCTCCCCCACCTGGCGTCACTGGCTCGACAGATGTGACCGGCCCATTAGCACTTCAGCCTGCTAACTTTAACAGTAAGAGTAATTGTAATTAGTTTGTTTATATACGTACTTATTTATGCATTTTTTACGAGTGTTAATGCTACTGCATCTCATAATATAAAATGACAACATTTTAAAACATACATATGGTCAAGAAACTATCCCAATTCGAAATTGGTTTCATTTTAATTAAGCGTAACGCATGTATTGCTTTATATTTACACACACGATATGTTATACAGTAAAAGCTCTTTATTCGAATTCCATTCGCGTTTTCACTATTCGCCGATTAAAAAATGCGATCCATTTGCTGTGTTCACGGCTAAAGATTTCTTCATTCGCGGATCTAATCAGTACATCGATACATAACATTGATTCCAATATGTAGGCATCCAACCGAATATTCTTTGTAAACGCGCTTTTCAATATTTCCGTCATATTCACGAAACATATTTTTCACAGCAGAAATAGGCGGGGTGGTGGTACCTACCCGTGCGGACGCACAAGACTACCACCAGTAATTACGCAAATTATAATTTTGCGGGTTTGTTTTTTATTACACGATGTTATTCCTTCACCGTGGAAGTCAATCGTGAACATTTGTTAAATACGTATTTCATTACAAAAATTGGTACCCGCTTGCGGGATTAGAACACAGGTGCATCGCTAGATACGAATGCACCGGACGTCTTATCTTTTAGGCCACGACAATCATAAAATATATACCCCGCGAGTAAAGAGCTTTTACTGTACAAGTAAGCAAAGTACTTACCCGAAGTCTGAGGTATCATAACATGTCATGGCTATATGTTCTAATTACATATAACATTAAAATGACATTACAAAGTCATTATTATTTTACAGAGAGATCACAAGCCAATGATTATCGGATCTGATTTTCCGAGTACAGTTGAAAATAAAAGTTTTTCACAATAAATGATTTAGGTATATTGTTTTTTGGCCGTGAAACGACTTCTCGTTCCATTTGGCAACAGGTTATCTGATCTCATCAGCCTAAAAACGTCACGACGTGATTGTGGCCCACCTAGACCCTAGACACTTTTAGAACCACTGGGCCTGCGGAGGGACCTCGGTTCCCTCTGTATTTTGTACCGTATGTTCCACGGAGAGTGCTCTGAGGAATTGTTTGAGATGATCCACACCGCCTGCCACTTGTGNATATAAATATTAAGTGAAATGTCGCCACCAATAAAAAGAAGTATTTGGACTATAAGTCTTATATAACAATATACAATAGACAAAAATGATCCGGAGAAGTCGGAGTGTAAGATATGCAATAAAAGTTACTCGTGGAAGGGACGCACTACTACTTCTTTGAAAAATCACCGGAAATAAATACTCCCGGATGAGTTTTATTAATTCCAAAGTGCGAATAAGGAAAAGGAATTGAAGAAAAAATTATGAAGCAGGCAGGAAAAAAATTCTCTCCAAATTAGCATGCAGATATTTACCACCTCCACCAGCCAGTATTCCCAGCGAACAACTATTTAGTGGAGCTGGGTTAATATATAATCCACTAAGAAACAGGTTGAAAACTGAGAAGGCTGCAATATTTCTATTTATTAGATATAATTCAACAATTTTTAAGGTTAATTATTAAACAAATATTTTTTATTATGAAACTCGAAGCTTAAAATTCTGTTGTCATAAGTAAAACCAAAAACTTGTATAATTTTGTTCAAAAAATATGATTAAATAAATAAAAAGTTAAAATTAAATTGATTTTCAGTTATTTATTCATGGATTTTGGGATTTTAAAAGGATAATTTTTTTAAATCGCAAAATCCGCATCCGCATCTGTATTACATCTGCATCCGCATCCAATCCGCATCCGCGGATGTGAACTTCTAATAATCCGCATCCGCATCTGCATCCGCGGATGTCTAAATTATTGCATCCGTAACAACCCTGATCATAACATGTCATGGCTACATGTTCTAATTACATATAACATTAAAATGACATTACAAAGTCATTATTATTTTACAGAGAGATCACAAGCCAATGATTATCGGATCTGATTTTCCGAGTATAGTTGAAAATAAAAGTTTTTCACAATAAATGATTTAGGTATATTGTTTTTTGGCCGTGAAACGACTTCTCGTTCCATTTGGCAACAGGTTATCTGATCTCATCAGCCTAAAAACGTCACGACGTGATTGTGGCCCACCTAGACCCTAGACACTTTTAGAACCACTGGGCCTGCGGAGGGACTTCAGTTCTCTGTGTATTTTGTACCGTATGTTCCACGGAGAGTGCTTTAAGGAATTGTATGAGATTATCCACACCGCCCGCCACTGGTGTAAAGTTCATCCATACTACCTAGAGCCACTGCGTTCATCCACAGTGCGTTTCCAGAGATCTTTCTGGTCACTGGTACCACCACCTTGCCTATTTCTACCGTGAAGCAGTAATGCGTTTGGGTTTGAAGGGTGGGGCAGTCGTTGTAACTATACTTGAGACCTTAGAACTTATATCTCAAGGTGGGTGGCGCATTTACGTTGTAGATGGGCTCCAGTAACCACTTAACACCAAGTGGGCTGTGAGCTCGTCCACCCATCTGAGCAATAAAAAAAAGTACCATCCGGCTTTGGAATGGGCTTCCCTATACGGTGTTTCCCGAGCGCTATGACATGGCCTTCTTCAAACGAGGCGTGTGGAGAGTATTTAACGGTAGGCAGCGGCTTGGCTCTGACGCCGGCATTGCTGACATCCAAAGGCGACGGTAACCACTCACCANACCAAGTGGGCTGTGAGCTCGTCCACCCATCTGAGCAATAAAAAAAAGTACCATCCGGCTTTGGAATGGGCTTCCCTATACGGTGTTTCCCGAGCGCTATGACATGGCCTTCTTCAAACGAGGCGTGTGGAGAGTATTTAACGGTAGGCAGCGGCTTGGCTCTGACGCCGGCATTGCTGACATCCAAAGGCGACGGTAACCACTCACCATCAGGTGGGCCGTATGCTAGTACACCTGCAAGCGCAATTAAAAAAAAAAGGTAGAGACAGGTGCTTACAGTCTGAGTACCATTAGAATAGAGGATTCATTAAGACAAAAATAATAAGCTCATATTAAATATGTTTATTAGTGGCCACTCAAGGATAATATCATTCATGTAGAGTAGAGAAAGAAATCACTGCGAATTTAATGAGTTTTAACTCTACGTGAATTACTGGAAACTCATCACTCGATGTCTGCTTTAGACAAAAAGAATAGGACTCTTTAGAATAATTTTATAAGCATTATTACCTATGAACTTGATCGATCGTGGACGAAGTAGAGGCCCCTCCACACCTTTCTCAATTTATTTCTGATCAGTAGTGACTATTTTGATAATACCATATTAATTATATTTTACTGTCATTCAAAATAAAAGTTACAGAACAGCTGTC
The DNA here is from genome assembly GCF_003987935.1 of Bombyx mandarina. The sequence goes on along the minus strand of NW_021011491.1, from coordinate 3,303,339 downwards.
AAGTTTCCTGGCATAGTTTCCTTGGATGTTCTTTACACACTCATGCACGTGCGTGCTTGAGTGCGCGCGCTCACGCACACACGCACACACACAGCATGACTCATTAAAGACTTTGTTTTTTACTGAATGAGCTAGCCGATTGACTTATCATCAAGAGTGTTTGAAGTTATTGTAGATTACCAAAATTCACCACGTATTTCAATTAGACAAATGTACAAAATAAAGATTCAGTAGACCTTTTTTTTCCTCTACCTATTCTAGTGACCTCGAGGGGTCATACTAGATTCACCGGGCGAGTAGGTGAGCTCAAGGGGCTCTAACATGTGGACGTTGCTAACACTAGCCCTAGCAAGAGCAGGATCTACAATCGCGACCCACTGAGAAGATCCGGCGAGAAACATCAGTGGACTCAGTAGACCGTAAGCCGGAATAGTTTAAATACTAAAACAAAAAAAAGGAATGTAGCTCACAAACGCTTTCTAAAAACGACTGTCGCGACCGATACTTAAAAACTAATATACCCTAACGTGTTTATTACGAAGTTGGATCGGTACGGCTTACACAGAGTTTTAGCAAAAATGCTACACTGCTATTGTATTATAATCTTAATAATAAATATTACGTGCTGCTACGCGTCCATAGCTCCCACCCACATGATGGTCACGAGAATCGGCCCGTGCTACGGTTCACCAGTCCCCGTCGTAAGCGTCGGAGAGTTCAGCATTACAACGAAAACTCACGACTCTGCCGTCAGCGGAGATATTCACATATCGAGGAATATTGAGAATGGTTGGACTTTAAAGGTACGTTACCTACGGTGCAGCCACAAAATTTAGATTAAGAGGTATTTCTTCCTTTTTTTTTAGGATTGAAGGATTACTGGTGGCCCGGAGGCCTTTCCAGTTTCACCGGGACAGGTAGGCGAGCAAAGGTTCAGCCATGAGCCGTGGGATTTGCAAATTAAACGAGTTTAATAGTCTAAAGCGTCTTTGGCCTATTTATGTTCCTAGGTAAGATGCGCCGTGTATTCGTATTACGTATACGTTGCCGCAAAGAATAAGTACTAAAGAGTATTAAACATCGTTTATTAAAAACTAAATTCGTAAAATACAATTTAATCGAAACACTCATAATATTTACATAGGTACCTACACCTGCGTCCTTTTTTTCCCTACCTATGCTGATAGCCTTGAGAGTCTATTTCAGCTTCTCCTTGACGTGTAGGTGAGCTCACGGGGCTCAAACCGAGAGTGTTGCTAACACTGGCCCTAGCAAGAGCAGTGCTTCGCAGAATCTACCACTGGATCAGAAACGCGACTCACTGAGAAGATCCAGCGAGAAACNATTTACATAGGTACCTACACCTGCGTCCTTTTTTTCCCTACCTATGCTGATAGCCTTGAGAGTCTATTTCAGCTTCTCCTTGACGTGTAGGTGAGCTCACGGGGCTCAAACCGAGAGTGTTGCTAACACTGGCCCTAGCAAGAGCAGTGCTTCGCAGAATCTACCACTGGATCAGAAACGCGACTCACTGAGAAGATCCAGCGAGAAACTCAGTGGGTTGTGCCTGTGGGTTAATTAACTAGACGAGCCCTTCGTCGCAGGCGACGGGTTCAGCAAGAACGGTGACCGGTGCTTGAGGTACCTAAAAGCACCGTTAATGGATCGAGAGGATCCGTAATGACGTATTTAGGGCGAAGTCGACTGTTTACCATTCGGTCCACAGGAATGGGGATGTAATTACCGACGGCCACGACCAGAGGGTGTTCATGTCATACCGCCTTCTCAAAGTGGCGCTATGATGGCGACTGTAGATACTTACTGACTGAGCCAACCTTCAGGTCATCATGAACTGTGTCCTTGAGTGTTGCGGAGCTCAGTGGTACCACTATTCTGACGAGCCACTACCGACACGGAGCGATTAGACGCCCCGATTATAGCTTCGAAGGGTAAGAACCTTCGAAGGCTACTTATTGGTGGTAGGACGTCTTGTGAATCCGCACGGGTAAGTACCACCACCCTGCCTATTTCTGTCGTGAAGCAGTAATGCGTTTCGGTATGAAGGGTGGGGCAGTCGTTGTACTTTAAAGACTGAGACATTAGAACTCATATCTCAAGGTGGATGGCGACATTTACGTTGTAGATGTCTATGGGCCCTGATAATCACTGAACACCAGGTGGGCCGTGAGCTCGTCCACCCATCTAAGCAATAAAAAATAATAAAAAATACAGCTATGGTATTTGTGGTATCGGTATATGGTATGGTATGGTAATGGTAGTACCAATCCAATGAAAATTTAAATTTTTTGTTTCAAGTTGGGCAAGCCGTTTTATTTGTTCATTTTAACTAAAAACACACACACTATAAACATAATATATTTTTCTGTGAGAATTTTTCTCTCTGTTTTATTCTATCAGGCCACGATGCAGAAATGCCAAGATTTGCGGAACACGGACACGTGCGACTACTTCAGGTCTTACTACATCCTGAAGGATGGCTGCAGCAGCGACAGCGGAGAGGAAGCAGAACTTTACACCATGATTTTTCATTACATCGAACCGAAGTTAGTTTTAAAATTAAAATTCTTTTCCATATCCATTAACTATGTATTAAATGCCTCGTGATTGTCAACGGGGAACATTTCGAGGAATACCAAGAAGCAGCTCATCGCCTTCCTTATCTTCTCCATTTTCCTTTACTGCGCATAGATTGGGACCCTTAAGAAAGCCGATCGCCAACGCATCGGCACGTTTGAGATTTGGTGCTGAAGGAAAATGCTCGGGACTCATTGGACAGAACACAGAATCAACGAATCCATTCTTGTCGAGCTCAAGATTCCGATGCGGCTCAGCACTATATGCGCGCGGAGGAGTTTTGAGTTCTTTGGACACATTGCCAGCAAGATAGGTCACAATTTAGAAAAGCTGCTGGTAACAGGCAAGGTATGCGGAAGAAGGTCCAGAGGCAGAAGTCCAATGCGCTGGACGGACCAGATACGCTCTACTCTCAACGCTTCAGTTCACAATGGCATCCGCACAGCTGATGATAGGCAGGGAAGTCACAGAATAATTCCGGAGAAGGTTATTAAAGTAGGCCGCGACACTCAGTATTGAGGATTATCGACGCAAGGACGAGTCAGTTGTCAATGTTTAGAATAAATTATCGTACTTAATTAATTGAAAAGAGCTTTCCTGTAATTATATGCAAAATGATAGAAAAAATACTTAAAATGTTTTCACAGTGACACACGAGATCCAGGGTGTAATTGTTATACAAGATAGTAATATTTTTGTTCGATATTAATTACAATTCCCTTGATTCGCAGTATGGACTGTCCGATCCAAGCCGGCGATTACTATTTGTCCCAGTTCCCAGTGTTCACAGAGGACAATTACTTGACAGTTCACGAATCTAAAATATCGACTAGCGTCTTCGGCTACACTTATACGTTGGAAGGATTTGACAAAAAAAATGAAACGGTTAGTAATAAAGTACGGCCATTGACTGTGACATTATTGAAGTGAAACTGCTTTAGGCGTGTTGTAAAATTTAACTCGCGACAGATTCGTTACGGCCGAGAGAAAAGATACAATTTAGGAAGAGCGAGAGTGAGAAAATAGACAGTCTCTCGCGAACCACTCGATCTTGGACATCAGTACTGGCACAGGCATAGCCAAGCCGCTACCTACTTTTTCTCTCCCACTATTTGTCTTACGATAAGCTGATGATAGATTGCCGCAGAAATACAAATGTAGGATGCCAATTCTGGATTGATTTTTTAAAACAGCACCTAAAACCCTTTTTATGCCTACCTAACAGCTTGTAGCTATTGTACCATCGTAGTGATTAGTGGCGGTCATTGGGCTCTGCCTGAGATAAATTTCTAACACTGGCCCCCGCTAAGAGCAGTAACTACTTCGCTGAAACAACTACCGCATCGGAATCGCGACTGAGTAGATCTATCGAGAAACTGTTTTATTTTTATTTTTTTATTGCTAGATGGGTTGACGAGCTCACAGCCCACCTGGTGTTAAATGGTTACTGGAGCCCATAGACATCTACAACGTAAATGCGCCACCCACCTTGAAATATAAGTTCTAAGGTCTCAGTATAGTTACAACGGCTGCCCCACCCTTCAAACCGGAACGCATTACTGCTTCACGGCAGAAATAGGCAGAGCGGTGAACCTACCCGTCTGGACTCACAAGAAGTCCTACCACCAGTTGCTAACACTGGCCCCTACTAAGAGCAGTACCTACTTCGCTGAAAAAACTGCCGGATCGGAATCGCGACTGAGTAGTTCTATCGAGAAACTCGGTTGATTCAAATCCGACATACTCACTAACTTAAGTTTGGCAAATTTGATTAAATTGGTTTTCGTAGCAAAACAGAATCTAATCGGCTTTCAGATATTTTGTTTGGAAGCGTTTCTGCAGCTACTGTATATCCGCGACCACAACTGGTTGGCGAAACCGAAGCTCAACAACGAAATCAAGAAGAAAACTTCTAGTGAAGATGATAATGAAGAAACTTCATAAATTTAGGTTTTTTTTGTAAATCAATCTTTTAAATAAAAATTTAACTGTTGTGTGTATTATTTTATATGTTCGATTTTCCAATACAGCTTGGTGTTAAGACTGGTAAGAGGCTGTCGTCAACTTGAAACATGAAATAGAAGCCTTAATTCCATTAGTATAAACGGCAGTTTCCATACTACATATGACACAAAGGGATAATGTTCAAATGTTTTAGATGAAAATTCGTATGTACACATTAAAACTTTAAGAAAACCTTTAGGATAATACGATTCGACTCGAAACTATATAATGGCATCAATTATTTGAAGGAATCTTGTCGTAGCTTGTTTTTGTTTTCGATATTAGATTGGTACGACCCTTTGTCTTCTCGTACGTGTCATGAAAGAAACTTAGGGTTACATCGGGGAAGGAAGGGGCAGACGCCTTCTCATGAGCGTGCCGCAATCATCAATACGCAATATGTGGGTAGGCACCATTATCCTGCCCATGTCTACCGCGAAGCAAAAATGGGCTACCATTTGAAGGGTGGCGACACGTCAATGGCATTCGAGGATTATTGGATAGTCCTTGAGTTCATTGACCCGCTTTTTTTTTTGGTCAGGAGGAAATCGCCGGACTTCCTCCTTCCTTCCCTCCTCTGGGGATGGAGGGCGGGGCATGTCGGAGTCGAACTGACTAAAACCTCCTGTCGCTCAACAACCTACATCCGAACCTCGCATGAGTCAGAACTAATGAAAAGACAAAGGGGGAAAAATGAAGCGTTTAGTGCGGAGCACATCTCTCCCATCACCCTCCCCCTTCATTGACCCGCTAATAAATAAATAAAACACTATTGATTATAATGATTTATTAACAAAAATACACAACAATATCTATTCGTCCCAGCCCCACAAGCCGTGGCTCTCCCTGATGGTCTCGGAGTTGTCCCTCCTGCTCCTGGTGACGGCGCTGGCTTCTCCCTTTGCTACGGCCTTCTTCCTCTCCATCTTCTTTTGTCGCTGTTCCAGATTCTTCTTCACCTGCAGTTTGACGACAGCCGGGGCTATGGTGCTGGCGGACGTGTCGGACCTCATCGACCTCACATCGGACAACGCCTTCTCAATCATCGCCAGTCGATACTTCTGCGAGTTCTTATTCAATTCTCCTACTTTATCAGTGTCTTCTGTACACGTGACTTCTTCAGCCTCCTCCTCTGCTTTAACGAGAGTCGGTACTTCTTCTGCTTCGGATTTGTTCTCTTCCGTAATATGGAGCGTGACGGTCTTTGTAGTAAGGTTGTCGACGGCGTCGTTGCGTTTGTCGTTCTGTATTGAAATGTCCACCTGCAAATGTATTTATTATTGATTCACACTACCTTAAAACGCCACTACGATCATAAGATACCGACGCTTGAAAGGCAAACGTGTCTAAGCGACAATAACTGCTTTGTACATAAATGATAGGCAATAGCCATTTCCAATGCGCAAAAAAAATGTATTTCTAGATCTATTAATATAATTTCAATCCTACAGCTAGATTCGTTAAAATAGACTTTTTTCAGGTATTTCAACTTTAAATTAGTCTTCTGTAAAGTTCACGCATTGTCGCTTAGTCACGTTTGCCTTTCAAGCGTCGATACATAAACTTTGCATTCTAATATTTCTTTTAACAAATTTAATGCTTTATCAATTCCTGAGGATATTTTAATTCATAAATTTATTTATGTAAGCGACATCTATTGCAAGAGTTTCAGAGGTACAAGTGCACCAAACTCTGTTAGCAACAACTATAGTACCTCAGGTATTTACGAGATGGCGTTATAATATAATTTTTTTTGTAACGTCCCTTTTTTTTAGAAAGATTTCGCCAATGCTTTAAACAATACCAAACCTTTGGACCCGTTTCAAAGATTCACAAGAATATGTGTGTCACATAGTTCATTTAAAAAAAAAAAGTATTCTCATCTGTAACGCGTATTTATCACAGAACACAAAATATTTGACTGATGCGAGAATCACTATAACGACAATTTTTATAACTTTGCATACGTACAAGTTCCGAACAACTTTGGCATCGACTCTACCGAGCAAGTACACCCGGTAGTCAAGTTTTTTTTTAATTGCTTAGATGTGTGGACTAGCTCACAGTCCACCCGGTGTTAAGTGGTTACTGGAGCCCATAGACATCTACAACGTAAATGCGCCACACACCTTGAGATATAAGTTCTAAGGTCTCAGTATAGTTACAACGGCTGCGCCACCTTTCAAACGGAAACGCATTACTGCTTCACGGCAGAAATAGGCAGGGCGGTGGTACCTACCCGCGCGGACTCACACGAGGTCCTACCACCAGTAAGTTCATCCCTTTGTCGTATTACCCCGAAACATCGTTCGTTTAGGAATAATATCTGCATAGATTATTGTGTAGCACGGCACGGCGGTCGCGCACGCACCTGCTGCCTGAGGGCCGCTAGTTCCTCGTCAGTATAGGCGGGGCTCCTCTCGTCTACCGCGTCTGCAAACTCCTCGTCCGACTCATCGTCGTCGCTCTCTTCCAGACCAATACCCATTTCCTGAAATATATTGAATGTTTCATTTTTAATTATCCAAAATATGTTTTTACTTACAAATTTTTGATTTTTAAAAATATGCATTTTTATTTAAAATTTCATCTTCATTTATATAATTCGTCTGTCCGTGTAAATGTCAGTGAATTCCACCTAAGCGGCTTGTCAGATTTCATGAATTTTTATGTGTGTATTCCAATGAATTCGAGATAAGTTTAGATTCACAATTCAGGCCAGTAAAATGTTTTCTCACTATGTTTCTCATAATAATATGTTGGCTCACTATAACGTTTTTTATGCTAACCAAATTTGTTCTAAAATAAAGCATTATTTTTGAACTATTCCACGCGGACGATGTCAAAAGCTAGTGTAAAGATATAATTCGTGGAAGGCGCGAGTCACCCGCATGAGCCGGTCGTCCAGGTCCTCGGCGCGGCGGTACCCCGAGCAGGCCACGGCGGCGTCCAGGCGCTCGGCGCGGCGCAGGTCCCGCAGCGCCGGGTACAGCGAGCTCTCGAACCCGAACCGGCGCTTGAAGAACTCGCGCACGCACCGGACGTCGCGCTCGAAGTACCTGCACCCACAGACACGACACGTCATCACACACACACATACACTAAATCAAAGGCATCACACACAAACTAATGATTCCATGGGGGCAGTAGCGGATTAAAGGTCCAGAGCGCCCCCAGGCAATCACTTTATCGGCGCCCCTGTACCGGCCATAAATGGCCATCATAATATTGCACATAAACCGCAACCCGCAACATTGCATAATACGAGTATATCGATGTTTGTGCAATATAATCTATTATAGATTTAGATTATAGATCAGCATTTAGTTCTTAATCGTCGATGTTATTATCTTTATTTATTTAAAAATTCTGAGCTCGAGCCCCCCTTGTAAATACACGCCCCTAGGCACGTGCCTAGTTTGCCTTACGGATAATCCGCCTCTGCATGGGGGGCAGCAACATAATCATTGCAATGTCTACGGACAGACAGTCACTTAACATCCGATGAACTATGAACTCATGCACATCTCGTGTACACCAATCTTTAAGAGCAAAGAATTTCAGAGCGAATTATGTGTTTCAATTGATATTTTCCGACCATTGACCGGGAGCGAGGCTGAATTTATATAGTGTTTTGTTATTATGGGTACATGACATGGCATTAAATTACCATGAAAAACTCAGAACAAGTCCGCAGTTACAGCTCACTACATAAATCAAGAATCACATTTAATTTATAGATATTCAATTTATTATTTTATATGTAGAACAATTTTATACAAAAAATTAAAAATATTTAAATATCTGTGATCAAACTTACACTTCAGCATTAGGGTGAGATGTGGACACCATCTGTGGGAAATCAATGATAACAGGATGGTTATCCTCATCAATCATGATGTTAAACTCATTGAAATCTCCATGGATTACACCACAGTTACCGAGTCGGACAATCAGGTTCATAAGTTCATCATATAGGGCTTCTGGGTCAGCCACTGAAGTCACATGAGTCCTGGATCAAAGTTAAACATAATACAGTAAGTTTGCAACTTAAATTAGCAGTAATTTGATTCATAGTCCCAAATAGTTTAACTATTGTTTTGTCACACACAATTTGAACCATGAAGGAATAACATCTTATAAAAATAAGTAAAACCCATAAAAAAATGTTGTGTAATCATTTTTGGCACAGTGAACTCTTTTGAGTTGGTACTAGTTCTGCCTAACTGTAACAATACAGTAATGTGTTTCAGTTCAAAGGGTGCACACAACAGCTGTTGAATTCTACAAGTAAGCTTTCAACTTCCTGTTCTAAGCAATTTTGTCTTTTTTCCATGTTTATTTAAGCAATTTTGTTCTAGTAACAGCTATGCACACACGGCAGACAGAGACACATTGATATTTAACATAACATAACATTGATATTTACAATTAAAACAATATTATTGATGTAAGTATATGTGTAATGAAACTAACAGAGGTCCTCCACGCACAAGCTCCATTATAACACAATGTCTATTGAAGTCTATTGGTTTTGGTACTGGAAATCCTCGATCATATAGAGCCTTCATGTATGCGAATTCCTTCGTAGCTGATATTCTAGACAAATACAACCATGAAGNATAACATTGATATTTACAATTAAAACAATATTATTGATGTAAGTATATGTGTAATGAAACTAACAGAGGTCCTCCACGCACAAGCTCCATTATAACACAATGTCTATTGAAGTCTATTGGTTTTGGTACTGGAAATCCTCGATCATATAGAGCCTTCATGTATGCGAATTCCTTCGTAGCTGATATTCTAGACAAATACAACCATGAAGCTCGATTTCTGTGTGCATGGTAATCACGCTTGTCTTTAATGTTTCGGAAACATGTCCTTCCTAATCTGTGAACAAAGGTTTTTGATTATAAATTATTTACAGCCTTCTTGAGACTTTTCTAAAAAAAATTAAGTTACTGTAAATTTTTTAACATGTTTCTCAATATTTATGGCCTAAATTAAGTCAGATTTGGTTCTTTGTGAGCATTTCAAACTTGGTTACCTATGAAGTTTCAAACAGAGCGGATTGTGATCTTCATCAGCTACAATGTAGATGTTAGACTCTTTACCAACACCAATTTGATTTCCAAATGACGATATCACTTTCCTGTTGGCCAATGCTTTCAGTGCTAGATAGTCATAGCCAGCATTTGTGAGTCTATAACCATCATCTGAAATTTATTTTAATTTACTAATCTGTACCTCATTGATTCTAAATAATTTGTTCACTAATATTTTTTTTTGTATTGCCCTTGTAGGCAAACGAGCATAGGGGTCACTTGATGGTGAGTGATTACTGTCGCCCATGGACGTGAGCAATGCCAGGAGCAGAGCCAAGCCGCTGCAACTGATATACTGTGTATAATAAGTTCTAAGTTTCCTCTTGTATGACAAAGCAAAGAGCTGTACCTTATTTAATAAATTTTACATTGAATGCAATTCTTGGAAACTATATTTCATTGTTTTAATATAGATAAACTGCACAAGTATCTGCATTATAACTTTTCAGTGCCACAGGATATGTTTAAGCAGAAGTAGGCTTACTAGCAAAAACAGTGATTCTAATATCATCTTTATTAGTTTCAGGTTCACACTGTACATAATCATACTATCAATTTTAGTCTTAATTTGCAATTTTAAGAGTGGCCTTATGGTTAGGTTGACTTTAAATCAAATGTGTTTACTTACACTGCTTTCCTCGTTCATAAGTTAGTAATCTATGTTTACATAGTTCTTTCATTAGTTTGTGAACGCCACCATGTCTCAAATTTGCTATGGATGCAACAAGCGATCCAGGAACCAACTCATGATTCTTCATGCCCATTTCTACCTTTAAATAAACATATTAATTATAGAAATTTATTTTCAAAAAAATGTATTATTTGATTCAAGGTTATCATTATGTTAACTAACTTACTGCAGTTAGAACTCGAAAGTCTTCACCCGTTAAGTAACGTAATATAGCTACGTCGAGTTTACCCATCTTGAAAAGTGAAATATAACAAAGTTCAAGATTTAAATATTATTTTCAATTAAATATTTAACTATGAAAAGTTTGCAAATTGCAACCTGAACCAATGTGATTGTTGTGTGTGTGTTTTTTTTAAAGGTATTTTATGACCTGGTAACTAAGACCTTTCGGTCATGTCGTATTTTAATTTTTATTCTTATTTTTATGAAAAATGATAACATGGAGTGAAATGAAATGAAGATGATTAATTTGAGACATTAATAAACTGGGATGAAATGAAATGGGATGAGATGATGTGGGATGAATATAATCTCATTAAAATGGTGGTCAATTACTGAGACTTTTTCAGTGGACTTTTTGTAAGATCCCGAGAAGCTACGTCCCGCAGCTTTACTTATTTTCCCACATATGTACACTTTCACAGATACTAAATAGTTAGTAAACCACCGTTATTATACCTTTAAACCTGAAGAAACACTAAATAGACAAAATAAAACAAATCACACAACTTCACTCCTCGCTTTATTATAATAGTTAATGACACAGCTCGTCAATCTTCATTCTTCACTCACTTCATTTCATTTCACTTCATTTTAGCATTTGCAGAGTTAATAAATACATTAATCAAATTACTTTCTCAACCTAATTTATCTATACGTCCCAAGCTGCTAATTTAATTCACACTTACGCTGATATTAATAATGGCCAAAATGGACAGTTTCCTTCGTTTCTTATTAATCCTAAACTGTAAATAATTAAAACGGCGAAATATAAAAATCTTATCACTTGACGCTGGCTAATGCACAAACCGTGCCGGAGCCAAAAAAGATAAAAAAAGAATAAATTCCATTCAAAACATTTAGGGAATAAGGTTTTCGCTGGGTTTTTGTACGTAGGAATACACTCAATTTAACAAATTAAGGATCTATTCCTCTCAAAACCAGCATTGTTTAACCATTAAAATAAAATAATGGAATGTGGTTTCGAAAAAGGCACCATAAAGTTGGACTCAATAAGAAATGTGTTTTATTCTGGTCAAATTGTAACGGGAAGTGTAAATTTTACGTTAGATCGACCAATTACGGTTCAAGGTAATTAATGACAGTCAACGGGGGCCGCTTAAATTAAAGTGCACATTAATTGGGTAGATGGTTAGTGAATGTAAAAACGTATGTACTGGAAAATAAAATTAAATATAATATGTGTGTTAAATAATCTGTATATATTTGTATTGCAGTTATTGGAACTGCTGAAGTTTTGAGATGTATGCTTTATCAATTGGTCGGAATGAGAGGGCATATTCTATCTCTTTCTTGCAAAGCTAGTGTTGTGATTATGTTTATTTATAAATAAGGCGGACGTGNAGTGAATGTAAAAACGTATGTACTGGAAAATAAAATTAAATATAATATGTGTGTTAAATAATCTGTATATATTTGTATTGCAGTTATTGGAACTGCTGAAGTTTTGAGATGTATGCTTTATCAATTGGTCGGAATGAGAGGGCATATTCTATCTCTTTCTTGCAAAGCTAGTGTTGTGATTATGTTTATTTATAAATAAAGCGGACGTGAATAATGACGTCATTATTAAATATACAGCAATATCTGTCCCGTGAATTAAAAACAATATTTCTGAGTATGTTTTATATAAATTTTTCACTGACTGAGGCTTACTGGTTTAATTGATTAATTACAAAGTAGAATATGCGATCTGCATCCAACTACAGTACAAAAAATTATTGAGTCTTCAACCGTATGTCTCTAGGTAGGTAGGTAGGACAATAATAATATAGAAACAAAACTGCAGTCATGAGAGTAGCTAATATTTTAATATCCATTTATTTACTGGTGGTAGAACCTCTTGCGAGTCCGCACGGGTAGGCCGCCTATTTCTGCCGTGAAGCAGTAATGCTTTTCGGTTTTAAGGGTGGGGCAGCCGTTGTAAATATACTGAGACCTTAGCACTTATATCTCAAGGTGGTTGGTGTACTTACGTTGTAGATTTCTATGGGCTCCAGTAACCACTTATCATCAGGTATGCTGTGAGCTCGTCCAACCATCTAAGCAATAAAAAATAAATAAATAAATTGTTATTCTATAATAGTATTTACTTTGGAACTTTTTTTAGCTTTGTTTGTTGAGGCAACTGGTGAAGCTGTTGTAGAGTGGATCGAAAAAGAAACTGAAACATATAATGGTGTTAAACAATACAAACAAGTTAGATACTATGGCAACGAGGTGTATTTGAGGCACACTCAACATCTAGTCGCAAACAATGGTGATTATTATGTTATAAATTTTTCTTTACTTGTAGTGATCGACATTAGATATCAGAGATGTTTTTAATAGATTTCTTTCCTACTTCAATACTTTGAAATTTAGAAAAACAAATTTAAATCCTAAATAGAATGTATAACGAGGTACATTTGATTAGAAAGTAGATGTGTAGGAAGGAAGGTAGGTAGGTCTCTATTTTTGAATGAGTTACCCCATTTATGTGTTTTCATTCTGAAAACTAATTTTTGGTAAAATTCTGATTCCATAGAAGAATCATGTTTATGCATCTTCAGCCAGCGTAAGGTATTTTGCAGAAATAATGTTTTGTTTATGTTGTGTTTTCAGGACAAATTCAGCTTCCAGCCGGTCCTCAATCTTTACCATTCAGATTTCAAATACCACACACAGCACCATCAACAGTGGCAGGTGAACGAGGCAATATCAATTACAAGATTACTGCTCGCCTTATTCAAGCTAATAATTCTGCAGAAGAACTGGGGACAATCTTTGAAGTAGTTGCTCCGTTTGATTTGAACCTTGCAAATGACACAGTTAAGGTAATCTTGACTGTCACTATACTAATGTGTGTTGTGAATTGGCATGTAATCAGCACAGCATTAAAAGATTTTATTTATTTATTTATTTAATCAACAATGTTTTCACGATGTTATGTGATGGTACAACGAATTTACTTCCACGGAGTTGCTTGAGAGCTATAATGATATATATGAGTCTGTGGCGGGTAGCCATCATACAACGCAAGATAATTGACAGATGCCTGAATCTCGCTTACGACATTTTCAAGATAAAGCGCATATATACAAGTTCCGAACAACAACATTCGGACCGTCGATCTACCGAGCAATATCACCCGCTCGGTGGAAGATCTTCTCTTTGTCGTTAAGCCTCCCCAAAAAGTTTGGAGAGGAGAGGGAAAGTCTTTGATCTAACAAATTTTGAAGAGAGTCCTCAGCAGTAGGCAGTGGCTCGACTGTGCCTTGGATGCAGCTGTCGTCGATTACCTATACTAATGGAACAAATGTTAAAATTACACTATTATTACATTTAATTCACAGCAACCCGTAAACTTTGAATTAGAGGAGACTGACGCAGGATGCAGCTGTTTTTGTGGTTCAGGAGAAATAAGTGTTAAGATAACATTACCAGTGACGGGGTACTGCCCAGGGCAGATAATACCCATATCCGTGCAGGCACAAAACCGAAGCGGCAATGAAATAAAGAAGATTGTCTATCAGCTTGTCGTGGTTAGTATCATTGGTCTAATTTTTTTTCCTAACTATTTGCTTATAGCCTTACCTATTCCAATTTCTTGCGGATGTGTAGGTGAGCTCACAGGCTCAACCTAAGAGAATTTGCTAACACTAGCCCGATCAAGAGCAGTGCTTTGCAGAATTGAACTGTGGGATACAGTCATCACAACGCGCCTGTAACTCCGCCTCTCGCTAGCAATGTAGGTGCAACTTAAAGAAAACTTAGGCAAAACTGCTAATTTGTTTCAATATTTCGTCTCAGAACATTGAAGATATTTTTTTAATACACATTATCCAATCCAATCCTTCAAAGTGGCAGACATTTCTAAACAATTGTCAGGCTCTGATTGCTTTAAAATCTAATTGCAGGATTTAAATACTGTCGTATTGAACGATACGCGGGCACCTTTGACTGTAGCTTTGTACTCCCCCTTCAAAAATTTTTCAACAACGAAAACAAGATCAATTAAAATAAACAATCAGCAGCAGAATGCGCCAACGATAACGGCTCTAAAGAATAGTTATAGTGTTTGTTGTTATGGTGTTAGTTTCTTGGTCTTGAAAAGAGCCCGTGAAATTGACTAGTATTTCTCAAATACTCTTTTGTTTAGTTTTTTTTATAACGTATTTAAAAAGTCTACTCTGACTTCAGTATTACACTAAATAGTTATTTTTCGCAGAAAGAATGCTATCGCACCAAGCAACCGATGGCGGAGTACATGCCTCCTGAGAGGGTCCTGGCCTCCGTGAAGTCGGGGGCGGTGCTCGGCAAGACCACGAGGAACTTCACTGTGAACCTCAAAGTGCCGGATCTGATTGTCCCGAACTTAGAAAACTGTACGATCATCGATATTGGGTATTTTTTTAAGGTGCGGCTTGAATACATATTTTTATTAAATAATGAATTATTGTTATCGTCCTATTTGAAGTTGATGCACTCAAGTGAAACGCTTACCCATTTAGACAATACTTGTACCTATAGTTAGAGGTACACTGAGACTTTCATTAAAGCTTAAAAAGTTTAACTATAACATTCATGGTCACATGACGAACCTATCAAGGGTAACTGTATGTATTGATGTCAAATATCTATATTTTTTCAGGTGAAAGTAAAACTGTCAGGCTGCGATGACGATCTAGAAGATGAATCCGAAATTTGTCTCGGCTTGATTCCTCTTATTGGTTTCACCCAAGACGAGTACAAGCACCCAATGGCTCACAGTTTGCCCGACGGGCCCATACCGGATCCATTACAAGCTCCTGTGGGTATTAATTCTGGCGTCATCGAACCGAGTAATAGTCCCTACACAACTAGTCAAGTATCTCACGTCCAGTCTTCTTACCCGACTCAAAATGTGCCATACCTACCTCAAAATGTGCCATACCTACCTCAAAATATGCCTTACCCACCACAAAATATGCCTTATCCGTCCCACCCTCCAGATCAAGCTTCGACAGGTAGGGCGCCGTTTTGTGACTATCAAATTGGCTTTCAAGGACCGCAGGGCACATCTCATCCAGCACCATATAATATGCCTCAAAATTACACTCCGTATCCTGGACCGACTCCAGCGTCAACAGGATATCCATTACACGTAACGATGCCACAGACTTCATCTCCAATACAGCCGTCGGCGCCGCCGCCATCTTCTTAAAAAAGATTAAAACACAATACGCACAGAGCACTGTAAAATAACACATAGTTGATATATTTTGCTATATATTCTAAATATAAGTGTAATTTCTTAACACATTGTATGTGAATGTAATCTGTAGTGTAAATCTGTACTGGCAGCTTGTAGTTTGTGAGTTCGTCATTATGTAGATGTGGATGTTAGCTTAATTTGTTTCATTACTATTATTATTATAATCCTAAAAAAGGGCTTGGACTTATTGTTCGCAAATTAATAAGTTAGACCCCTTTTAAAACTTTGTCGTCACTACTGTCAAGTATCAACTGACAGCGGTCACTGACGTCTAGAGGTCACAGGCCCATTTTTTTTCACTGCCAAGCTGTTTAGTAGCGCGGGATCCTTCAATTTAATACGAAGAGAGCTTACAAAGTTCCAAAAGCAGAGATTTCTTTCTCAACTCATTGGGTATATTACTTACAATATATACACACAAATCCGCCTTTGATACTAGAAATACATCACTATACACACCAACGTAATTCGAAATATAAATATAATGTTTTTGTTCATAATTAATTTAAACGTTATTGATTGTTAATTCATGAACCGTGTCTGCCATAAAAGGGTGCTAATCGATCCAGTTGACTTAGTTCATAAGGGTAACAAATACTTAAATCTATTTTTGAAATATTTATGTACTTATACTGATTGTGGAGGCAAGAAGAGTGTTTATAATAATTTATTTTATTATAATCGTTTGATTATTCAAGATGACGCTTACCCCGGATAAAAGTAGCTTTTAACGAGACACTGGAACTTGTGAAGACCTGTCTATTTAAAGGCCTCTAAGTGAAAAATACTGATGTCATGGTTTTTTATACAGATGTTTATAAACTTATATTTTTAATAACAATTTTGAAGTTTTTTTTTTTACTTTTGATATGGATATTTTTACTATAAGAAATATAACTTTATTGTGCTATATTCTATGAAGATTTACTTATGGAAATGTTACAAATAATTTAGCATTTATTACTTAAGATGTTTGTATATCCTTAATATTTGTTATTGATTAAATATAATATATTTCAAGGAATTTTCTAAACAGTTTCATTCTTTATTTAAATTGAAATTTTAACTTAAAACATCACTTGATTTGTTCACTGAAAGTACCTACTTTAAAAGGCGGAAAAAAAAGTGGAACAAAAGAACCAGTTGCAATCTAGATAATTAAAAGACTGTAATTACAGAACTGCCCTATATTTCCCTGCTGTGGTTTTTATTATTCCTGTTGATAAGTAGGTCAGCTCACACCTGTTTGTATGTTGGATAGTCACTGGAGTTTATGATGTCACTAGGTTGAAAACTGAAGTGTCTTTCCCAGACCTTAAACTGAAACACTTCAAGAGAGACACTTTACTGGTGGTAGAATCTCTTGTGAGTCTGCACGGGTAGGTATCACCACCCTACCTATTTCTGCCGTGAAGCAGTAATGCGTTTAGGTTTGGAAGATGGGGCGTTGTGCTGTATTAAAGTGGGTAGCGGAATTTACGTTGTGGATGTCTACTTAACACCAGGTAGGCTGTGAGCTCGTCCACCCATAAAAGCAAAAAAAAAATTGTAACTCGATGTTCATAAACAAAATTTAATCTTACCTTCACAGTTAGAATTTTCGACTCGCTCCGAATCTCTGCCCTAGGATGTGCTGTGTTCACTGATTTTTTATATTAGATTTATAGTCTAGATGGGTTGCCGAGCGGCGGTTCATCGCTCAGCAGTGTGCTTAGTGCGAGTTTTTTAATGTTCTTGATAGGAGTGGGTAATATCGGTTTTGCCGCGTATCGAATCGTATCTATATATCGAGGATCAATATCGGATATTGAATCTATATATTTTCTGAATCTATATATTGATGGATGCTAGTAGATTTTCTCGATTCATGATATTTGAGATTTGAAACGAACGCTGATATAATATCGTAGTAGATATAGATTTAAGTCAACGTTATACGGTTTTTTTTCTGATATCAATTTATAATATGATCTTAAAGTAATAAAAAGAACATGAAAATAAAAATATCAAAAAAACTTTCCTTCATGCTTTTACCAGGCTTAGGACTGGCTACATTATTTTCAGTTTTTAGTATTTTGTGTCTTAATTTAAAATTACAAAATATACCAAAAGAGTGTAGATTTCAAAAGTTTAATACAAACACAAGAAATAAACTCAATTATTTGGATTCAACTAAAAATAGAAAAATGTGTACTTTAAAAATCAAACACAAAAAACTTTTAAGTATTTATAAACACTTGTCCAAAAATTCTAGTTCAAGGTCAAAGCGCGTGAAATTAAATTCAACGATGCAAATAGGCTATACTGCATTCAAGTTAGGGTCGAAAGTTGAAACTTCTTTCCTTAATTGTATCNTTTGGTGCCAGGAGGGGGTCACATAGTCATGGTCAAGTCAAGAACTTATAATTTAATTTTGATAACAATAGATACAAGTAAAAAGTAGGTATTTTATTAATGTACGTAAGTACTGTACTTAAAAATATTTATTCTTTATTGTACACTTGAAAAACTTAACACATAATAACTTGTACATATACACGTACATATTGTCATCTTTTCTTGAAGACATCCAGAGAAGCACTATCACGCCCGGAATGAGGCATATTATTTAATTCCATAACCATGGTCCTAAAATCATTATGTTCAATATGTGGTCCACCTAGGTCCTGGATCCAGCTCAGGGGGGGGTCATGACCCCCATGACCCCCCCCCCCCCCCCTGGATCCGCCCTTGACTAGGAGCAGGCTTAGGAATCCTGGTAACCGTACGCGTCGAACTCGACAAAGAGGTCGACGTGCAACCTAACCCATGCATCAGCCCGCTGAGTTTCTCGTCGGATCTTCTCAGCGGGTCGCGATTCCGATCTGGTAGTAGATTCATTCGCGAAGCAATTGCTCTTGAGTTGGTAGGTCTCTTTCGGAGGCGCTCGGGCAGTTACCAAATCCCACCCCTCCTGGCTGAGCTTTTGCTCGCCCACCTGTCCTGGTGAAACTGGGAAGGCCTTCGGGCTACCAGTAATCTTTCAATCATAAAAAAAAACTTCAAGAGAGACTTTACTGGTGGTAGGATCTCTTACGAGTCCGCACGGGTAGGTACCACCACCCCGCCTATTTCTGCCGTGACCACTTAACACCAGGTAGGCTGTGAGCTCGTCCAGCCATCAAAGCAACAAAAAAATTGTAACTTGATGTTCATAAAAAAGTTTTATCTTACCTTCACAGTAGAATTTCTGGCTCGCTCCGAATCTGCTCTAGGATGTGCTGTGTTCATTGATTTTTTATATTAGATTTATAGTCTAGATGGGTTGCCGAGCGGCGGTTCATCGGTCAGCAGTGTGCTTAGTGCGAGTTTTTTAACGTTCTCGATAGCGTAAAACTTAACCCAATTTCGTATGCAGTTGGAACAGCGCCCCTAGCGGCAAACGTACGCAAACGATCCCATTCCATACAAATATGAGCTAACTTCTACGCTATCGAAAACGTTAAAAAGCTCGCACTAAGCGCACAGATCCTATCGATTTTGTATCACGGATATGGCCTCAGACCTTAGCGTGATATTAACTAACTTGGTATATTGGTAGCTTCTCGATTGAAATAGGCAGTGGCGGCATAGACGGCTCACTGAATTTGGCCCCCTTTTTTTGATATTCAGTTTTTTTATTTTTTATTATTAATTAATAATTGGGAATTTAATTGTTTTTATGATCGAACAATCACCAATAGTCGTCGAACAAACGATGGTTGATCAAAATTAATTAATCTGAGCGATAAACATAAAGATATCTAGTAAGAGGGACCAACTTAAGGGTGATCATTTGTTTAATTAAATCTAAATAAATAAAAGACGAACAAACAATTTTTACATTCGAACATTAACGAACAAACGATGAACAAATAAAAAAAAGAAATCGAAAATAAAAAAGGGGGTAAAATTCAGTGAGCCGGCATAGACTAAATCACGCGAACTCGTTAATCATTGGTAACCGTGCAAGGTTTCGGTTCTTTTTAGTACACAATATGTAGTACAAAATGGCAAACGTCTTATCCATTAGATCACCATAAGATGAATAAAAAGAATAGGAAATTAAATAATGGATCGTCATTCAGTTAAAACATAATTAAAAATTCAGTGAATTTATAATTTGTAATCCTTATCGTACTATGGGATTACATTCGAATACACATTGTGGAAGACAATGATACTCATTCCCAACTGTATTTCTTATAATTTCTGGAATTTTCTAGATTAAATCGTTATTTGTTCCACAGATACACTATAAAGTCATTGACAGAATAATCCGACTCGATCAGATTCATAATTTGGTACAAAAATTACGTTTGAAATAAAAGTCTTAAATTTTGTTCTCTTTTTATTGATAATCAAATCGATTCGGTAATCACTAAAACAAAAATGTAGGTGTAACAAAAGTCCTGTTCCATCCAGAAGGCACGGAAACGTTAAACTTATATCATAATTAAAATTCTATTAAAATTCCGTTATTAAATTTCTATTAAAATGCTACCAATATGGGAACCCTGTATTTATTTTCTAGAAGTTTTCGCCATCATTCGAAGTATAGACTTGTTTAAAACACGACTAATTCCCGTATTCAGTGTAGGTATGCATTTTACCATTACAAAGTTTCGAATATACTGTTTTTTGTAGTGGCCGATGATTTTATTCCTTAAGCTTTAATATTACGATAGCAGTTTTGAAAATTATTTAAACTGAACTTGAAAACTGATTCGATAAAACAAAGCATCATTTTGAAATTGTTTACGCGTTGCATCTTGAAGCGTTTATTATTTTTCTTTTTCTATGTTCATTGAGTTGAAACTTCTTGATTAGTTGAGGGCAGTTAATCTCTATAATATTTTATTACCAAATATGGTTTATATTTCTTGATAACATTGCTAAGTATCGGACCGAACAAGATTTTTGTTACATACGACATATTTTAGTTTTATTACAATATTATAATACAATATATCTATATGTCAGCATTTAATACAAGTAACATACTAAAATTTTTTAACACTTTATATGTGTTGTATCATTTAGCATTTCAAAAAAAGCGCTCTATAAAATATCAATTAATTAATTCTTTCTTAATAATTAAATATACGTTCAAATTTGAGGTAAGATGAGGTTATCAATAACAATTTTTAAAAAATAGGCACATCAGCGACACATCCATTGCGCAAAAATACCACAGAATCAATACAATAAGTATCATATAATAATAAAAAGGTTTTGTTAAAAGTTTTGTGTATTTATTTATACGAGTAAAATCGCATTAGAGTAAACAATGGTAACATTTCATTGAAATTTAGTTATCTCCCGAAAACGATTACTGACACGACAAGGAAGTGAGCCCGACATTAAATTGGAGGAAAACGAGGCTTGTGGAGAGTATTAAGCGGTAGGCAGCGGCTTGGCTCGGCCCTTGGCATTGCTGAGGTCCATGGGCGACGGTAGCCACTCACCATCAGGTGGGCCGTATGCTCGTCTGCCTACAAAGGCAATAAAAAAAAATTTATATTAATATGTATATTCCTAAAATATTTTTATCAGACCTATGGTTATCAATGTATAAATATCACAAAGAAAAAACCTTTGTCTCCTCTGCATTTGAAATGGTTTGGCACGTTACATAACGCGGTTTGCGTAGTAAGGGTTTTACGATAGAAATCGTCACGTAGCGAAATAACGAAAAACTGTTACGCTCCTGGCTCTTGATAAACGAATTTGACCTTTAAATACAGTATAGGGCGGCCCACCTGATGGTATGTGGTTACCGTGGCCCATGGACTTTAGCAATGCCAGGGGCAAAGCCAAGTCGCTGCTTACCGTTAAGTACTCTCCACAGGCTTCGGATGCGATTTCCATATTATTATACCCTTTACAAGTATAAAAAGCTGCCAGTAACATTGATTTCTTTAAGAAGAAATATGTAAACTATTATTTAACGTATACAAATGTTAAATAAACCATTGTTAGTTTAATGATTAATTATAAATGCATTTTCTTAATATTTTGTTTACTCGACAAGTATTACAAATAAAAAAAAAAAAATGTGTGCGTGTACTAGTGTACACACGTAAGAAGTGAAACTTGTTTATGGCCTTATTTTTCGAAAAATGATCTACATGCAACTTTCTAGAAATTGGTTAAATAAAGTTAAATTAGATAAAGTTTAAACAAAAGGATTTTATTATCATAGACATGAATACAAAAAAGTTAAATTAGATAAAGTTTAAACAAAAGGATTTTATTATCATAGACATGAATACAAAAAAGTTAAATTAGATAAAGTTTAAACAAAAGGATTTTATTATCATAGACATGAATACAAAACAGATGGCGCGTAACGGAAAAAAGTGACGCGTAACCGAAAAATGTGACGGTAAATTTTTTTCCAACGCCGATAAGGAAGTTTCACTTCAATAAAAAAAATATTTTAAGACTTTTAAAACATTAATAATATCAAAGTCACCTCAAACTCATAAACGTTTCGAAAATCTTGTCAACTGTGTGCAACTGGGTGCTTAGTTCGAGTTTTTAACGTTCTCGATAGCGTAAAAGTTAACTCAAATTTGTATGGAGTTGGAACGTTTACCCAAGTTTTCCGCTAGGGGCGCTGTTCCAACTCTATACAAATTCGAGTTGACTTTTACGCTATAGAGAACGTTAAAAAACTCGAACTAAGCACACTGTAAGATACTTGAAAATATACAGCAGGAATGAAGATCAAGATTTTATGTTCTTTTTTTTTTTTAATTGAACTCTGGTAAAATTAGAATATAGCTCTAACAAATATTTTTATCATTTAAGGCTTGACTATCTTCAATGAAGTTCTAGTTACATAGCGACCACAAAATTCACATCACAACATTTTTCTCTAAGTTAAACAACCAATTACTAAGTAATTGGCCAATAATAATATATTTAAGTATTATGCAGATTAAAACATTCCTTAATTACAAATATTAATTTTCAAATACATATCATGTACTTAACTTACACAATTATAACAAGCAGATATATATTTTGTTTTTTACATAATAAGCGATGGTTGCAACTAATGGATAGTAATTTTTGTATACAATGAAATGTCTACACTATCCCCAAGTAATACAGACTATATTTCTGTCTTTAAAATTCATCTGGGCCATTCCAAACATTCCAGAGGCACTCTTGAACACAATTTGGAACTTGTTAAGTCGTTTAAGAATTACTTAAGTTTTCTTAAAATTATGTAAAAATATTTGTATATTTAAATGTATTATATAAAATTTATTTTGTACTTTTGTTACTATTTTAAGTTTAAGATAGTTGTACAACTTTTCAAATAACTTAAAGGTTATAATAATATTATATAGTCGGATTTTTTATTAGACGAAGTCAACTGACGTTTACTGTGTTGTCAGTTTTTGATGAAATAAAAATAGTGTTGTGACAAAGTGAACGATTAAAAAAACTCCTCAATTAATGAAATTGCCTCGATTGTCTAGTGAATAGTTGGTGTGCCGAATTGCCGATATCGGGTACGTGGTTCGAATTTTAGGCGTGCTTTGTATATACCAACGAGTTTTTGACGAAATATTATGTTCCTATAGTATCTACCTGTACTGAATACCGAGTGTTTTAAATATTAAGAAAAACATTGCGAGGAAGCTTGTAAGACTGTCCTATTTCCAATACATCATATAGTTGAAACTATAGATGTATAAAATATTACAATTATAGGTAGGTAATGAAAATATAAAACTGATTGTACACTTACACACTTTAATACAATTTTATTGTAAAATATAAATAATATTCTTTTCTAGTTTGAAATTAATGATTATCTCTTCACACTCATTGTTCATTCATGTGATTGAACGAGAACTGTACGCATCACTATTACTTTAAATATAGCAACATTATTTCACAATGTGACATTAGCTACTGTCAGCTGGCTTCGTCTAATTAAAAATCCGACTATAGTTACAATAGTATGTATTTAAGTTAGGCCATGTTCTCACTGAGTTTTAAGTCTTACTAAACACTAAATGCAATCAATAAGTAAAAATAAATGTTTTTTTTCATATTGCTAAGATGTGTGGATAAGTGGACTTGTTCGCGACCCACCTGGTATTAAGTGACCACCGGAGTCCATAGACATCAACCGACCAGTAATTACGCATATTACAATTTTTGCTAGTGGTATTTTCGTGTGATCGTCTGTGAGTTTTGGCTGCACCGGGGTCGCAGTGACGAGCGACACACTCAAAATTAGCATCGATGAGCAAGCGTGAGTATCGCCCACCACCACGGTCGTCCTATAGTTGTTCGGCAGAACACTTCAATAAACAAAAGCGTTAAGATACGTCTTTGTTTATTGAACTTTATCTCGATGGAGAAACAATAGCTAGGGACGGCGTATGGAACACATCCGCGTTATATAGGGGAATACCAGTGTTATACGAGGGACTGAAATCGCGTAATATGAACATGCGATATAAGAGTACTGTGTTGTAAGGGGGATTGGGATTACTGTATTTGTTTTCCAAAAACCTGTATCGATTTCCTTGAATTCGATTCAGTAGAGTTGAGGCAATTGACATGAGACAACTTCTCCCCGTCACAGTTGCTCGACGATCGTATTGATCCACGATGTTTTAATAAACATTTTATTATTATTCTGTGTAATCTACTAGCTTTGACACCCCTGGTTGAATGTTTTTGTTGAAAATTTGACTTTTAGAAACCTTTCTAGAAAGAACGGTTGAGTTGTTTTAGCCGCGGTCAATAGATGTCGCTATAGTCAGAACTTGCTAACAGACTCGTAAGATTCGTTTATTGGATTTTATCTCTTTATTAAACCGTATGTATAATTGTGTAAATAGTTGTAATTTAAAAAAAAATTTACTTAATCTATATAAATTTAAAACAGTTTAAAAATAAATTTAATATTCGAAAAATACGTGATGTAAAAAGTTACAATAAAAAATATAGGAGTGTGCGTAGTAAAAAGTCATTTATAAAAATTGCGCGATTTATAATCTGAGGTAGTTCTAACATGGCACCGGAACATGTGAAACACATTCATTTTCAAATTTCATTCAATAATATCATCTTAAAACGTCAACGTTTCTATTACCAATATAATTCTGTTAACACACATGTATATAAAAATAAAAATACTTTTAAAAAGTAAAAAAAAATAATGGTAAAATTCATTTTAATCGTGACGATATATTTTACGTAATCGGTAGCATCGAGTATCTGTGTATGTATTGTCAATACATCGATTTATTGCTTTTGCATTTTGCGAAGCCTTATACGTGATTTTCAAAATGAATGTACACAAAGTGTGTATATATAGTATCGAATCCGTGATCTCGCGATTAAGAGCCATTTATAAACTTATATCGAGAAATCGGATACATTGAGTTGTCGTAATTGTCCTTAATATAAATACGAAATATTATCATTTTAAAATGTGCTGTTGTATTACACCGCCACTGTTCTCACAACACGCAAATAAGACTTCTGCGGATTATTACAAGTACTACCGACAAAAAAATCGTCACGATTAAAATTTCGTCGGAACCGATTTTAATTAAATTAATTCGGCAGCGACCTTTTATTATTACATAATGTAATATGCTAAATTATATCTTAAACTAATAGCGGTGAGGTGTGTTGTCGTGTGGACGTATTCAGTTTTGTTTGTTTGTCGAATCTTTCTCGCGGTAGTTCGGGTTGTAGGCCGGACCTGCAAGAGTTCGGTTCTGATAATCATTTCAATACCTTTACGGATGCCGACACATTAAACACGACGACCGGTTCAGAAACGCGACCCACTGAGAAGATCCGGCGAGAAACTAACTGGGCTTTGAACACTATTGAGTTAACGACATATAGATATAGCAATACATAAAGGACTTTGAAGATCGGACGGCCGATGGGACGGAAAGATCCTCGAGCGGAGACCACGTACTGGCAAGCGCAGAGTGGGACGGCCACCTACCAGATGGGACCTGGTGAGAATCGCTGGGTCACGTTTGGATGCAGGTGGCATTGGACCGGCCGCGCTGGATATCAGTCAGAGAGGCCTATGTTCAGCAGTGGACAGGATTTTTTTTATTGCCCTTGTAGGCAGACGAGCATACGGCCCACCTGATGGTAAGTGGTTACCGTCGTCCATGGACTTCAGCAATGCCAGGGGCAGAGCCAAGCCGCTGCCTACCGTTAAGTATTCTCCATAAGCCTCGTTTGAAGAAGGACATGTCATAGCGCTCGGGAAACACCGTGGAGGGAGCTCATTCCATAGCGGATGGTACGCGGCAAAAAAGACCTCACGGAAACACACTGTAGATGACCGCAGTGGCTACAGGTTGAATGGATGAACTCTAGGCTGAGGTGATGATGATGAAAGCACTTATTGAACAAGTGCAATAGTGACTGTGGTGAATTTAAAATGGATAACTTACTCGGTTCGCAGTCCGGCGTGGCGGGTTCAGGCGCCGTGGCCGCGGAGTACGGGCTGGCCGGTCTCGGCTGGAAGCAAATTGTTATTTCTAATAGGCTTTAATTGGAGCTAATTACGCATGTTAGTAAAGAAATCTTTGAAACATTTGAACGTGATTTTGACTCCTTTCAAAAGGTCGGATTAACTCGAAATTAAGCGTACTTATCAAAGACCGATGACAATTCAATATATTAAACAGTTAGTATTAAGTACTTGTAATCTATGTTAATAACTTAAAAACGTAAAACATTGATATCTTATTCTATTTTACAATTTTTTCTGTGTATTTCCTAAGTGCCTGCTACAAAGGCTATTATTAAGTAGGAATCCCTCGATCTTGCTCGATATGATGTTCAGAAATCTGTAATACCATCACGTTCATAGTTCTCGATGCTCAGAAAGAACACCAAACGTTAATGGCATATGGCATAACGCTAAATTTTACCCCCCACTTCTTTTACGTAGAAAGTGAAAATAGTTTTTGTATTATAGAATGTTAAGGAGCCATTTAAACCCCTATTTTGAAACATTCTTTATTGGTGCTGCACTTGTATTGGTCTTACCGTGATGTTATATAGCCTATAGCGTTCATCAATAAATGGGCTTATCTAACACTGAAAGAATTTTTCAAATCGGACCAGTAGTTCCTGAGATTAGCGCGTTCAAACAAACAAACTCTTCAGTTTTATAATATTACTAGCTGACCCGGCAAACGTTATGTTGCCTCAAATTAGATTTCTAGGGAAATTCTACTGTAGAAAAAAAAACCTCATTTAACCATATAATACCTCATTATAAACAAAAAAAAAAATATCCAAAAAATTTAAATAAAAAATAAATGTTTGGGGTGGACAACCCTTTTCACTTAGGGGTATGAAAAATAGATAGTAGCCGATTCTCAGACCTACTGAACATACTATTGATACACAAATAAAACCAACAAAACATGGCTGAAAAATGTATAGTATTGTATAGCTCTCAAATATATTAAGTGTATAATCTATGATGTATAGTAAGTTAGACAGGAGACCGGCTTCGTCCTCATCCCTACTACGTGATGTTTGCTGGATGAGTGGTGACACCTGGTGGGGATAGCTGATCGATTGATAGTTGATCAGTAGTCGACCGGCGAGGGCGGGAGATCAAATTCAATTTAAAAAAATCATAATTAAAGGAACTTGAAATTATAAACTCTGAATAAGAATTTATTCTACTACAATTATAATATTTGATTGCCATCTTGCAACCTTATTGCAGATCTGTGCATAGAATAAAAAAAATATTAATCGGGATGGAAAAATAGGGGTTGATCGTGTAAGAGTGAAAATTGAGAGTAATATGATTTTTTTTATTTTAAGTACAAAACAAAATAAAAAACTTGCCAAAAAAATTAAAGTTTATAATTAACAAATTAAAAATAGGGATTGATCATAGAGGGATGAAAATTTGAGAGTAATATCAGATTTTTTATTTTAATTCATGACAAAATAAAAATAAAAATGAAAATCTTGCCAAAAAAATTAAAGTTTGTAATTAACAAATAAAAAATAGGGGTTGATCGTCGAGGGATGAAAATTTCAGAGTAATATGAATTTTTTTATTCTACGTCATGACAAAATAAAAACAAAATTCTCGCAAAAAAATTTAAAGTTTTTAATTAGCAAATAAAAAATAAGGGTTGATCGTAGAGGGGTGAAAATTGAGGATTGTATGTATTTTTGTATGTTGTATCATAAAAAAATAGAAATTAAAAATTTTGTCTAAAAATTAAAAAAAAAAATTTAGGGTTGGACTACCCCTAACATTTAGGGGGATGAAAAATAGATGTTGGCCGATTCTCATAGATACCGGATAAGCACAAAAAATTTCATCAAAATCGGTCAAGCCGTTTCGGAGGAGTATGGCAACGAAAACTGTGACACGAGAATTTTACATATTAGATTAGTATAAATGGTGTGAGTTAACGATCGGCTTACATAAGGCACGTTGGCTCCCTGCGGCAGCAGCGGGATGGTGACCGGGTCGGGCGCCGGGCCGGCGTGACCAGTGAAACCAAAATCACCAGCCTTCAACAACGTCGTCCCAGCTGTGGGCACGGTGAACTTTGGTCCTTCACTCCCTGGGTACGGGGAACTATTTGGGTACGGCACGTTTGGAGCTGGCTGTGATGCTGGCATGTTGGCGTTGGGGTACGGTACGTTGTTAGGGTAGGGCTGGTTGGAAGCTGGGTAAGGTTGGTTAGCACCAGGGTATGGTTGATTGGCACCAGGGTAAGGCTGATTAGCACCGGGGTAAGGTTGAATTGCACCGGGGTAGGGTTGATTTGCACCAGGATATTGAGCATTGTTACCCGGATACTGAGGTACATTCGGGTACGAGTTGGGTAAAGGTTGGGTCGTAACAGGAGGTGGTGGGTAACAAGTATTTTGAGGTATATCTTGGATTTTAGGTAACTGGTCTTGTAAGGGATTCCCTACATCATCTTGGAAGCCAACTAGTGGTATAGTTCCGATGGTGATATAGCACAAATCTGACTCATCCTCATGGCAGCTTGGAACTGTGATGTTGACCTGGAAAACGTAGTATACTTTATGGTGGATATTGTATTTAATACATTCGAAAGAAAAACAATGGAATCAGATAGACAGTGTTCTCAGTCCAAAGGTCAGCAAGCCTTAGAAGCCCTATGTGCTTCTTGGTCCTGAGTGTTTCAATCGCCGGCTGGCACAACATTGCCTTGTTCTGAGTTAAATTAGGTTACTATTTCAAGGGATTAGAAAATCCTAAGTTGAGATCAGAGGATCCTCCACTTATACGTGTCTCAGACCGTCTATGATCCTGAAACTGATGGTGGTGGGGCGGTATTTGAAACTTAAATCTTGATTGTATTAAAGTAGCTTTAAAAACGTCAGTAACGTCAATCATCATTGAAAACAGTAATGCCTGGGTTGGATAGGCTATAAAATCATTTTTTTTATTGCTGTGATGGTGCTGATGGGAGCGTTCGCGGCCAACCTGGTTAATGGTGAGTGGATGAGTGAAACGCCACAATCTGCCTTGAGGCATATGGTTTGAGCCTACAAATGTATTCTATACGGACCGGTTGGTTTTGCGATGGCTATGAGGGTCTTGAAGGGATGTGATGAGTGAGATGAGACGCGATGTGACTAGGAGATGTAGGGAAATAGTAGTGCAAGGTAAAGGGGAAAAAAAAAGGTCGATGTGAATGTGATGTCGAAAGGATGGAGTGTGTAAATGACGATATGAGAGAAAAAGAAGGGAGTGTTGAGATGATGGCTGATAGAAGAGAATGGAATAAAAAAATCACTGTGCCGACCCCACCTACTGGGATAAGATGGAGATAAAGAAGAAGAAGATGAGGGTCTTGAAGGAAAG
Source organism: Bombyx mandarina (assembly GCF_003987935.1). Next base: position 3,273,544 of record NW_021011491.1, on the reverse strand, counting down.
CAAAATTTAGGCACTCCTATTAATTAATAAGGTTATGAAAGAATACTGGTACAGGTCGTATACGCTGGACCCATCTTTAAGATCCTATCGTGGTGTGTATTGAAAAGTACTCACCTTAAATTTATAATTGATATCGATGAACCGACAGCTATCCAAGTTAGGTACGTCTATCGTGGGCACCAACATCTCAACGACCCAATTCCTCGAGCTGTTCCCGGGCACCGGGCCCTTCTTTAATTCAGCGATGTCCTCTTCCCGGTGGCGGGAGTCCGGCTCCATTTCAGCTCTGAAGGTCGTCTCCTGAAATTTATTTGTCATAGTTATAGTTGGGGTCACGTTGACAGGCGAAGTTTAGTCTCGAACGAAATTCGTATATGACGTATACTGCGAAAACATTACGTCCGCAGGTAGGTTTCGAGCTAGCGTGGTTTCCCGGGACACTATCGGTAACACCTGGGCGGCCTGACGGGCCATACCGACACGCCTGACGTTCCAGATGTTTCGCCTCGAAAGCTCCATCGGTCGGGCGTCCTTGGAGTTAGCCGCGCGTCTGGTTGCAATGCTGACCGCGGTAGCCACCTTACCCTGCCCGGGTTCTGACCATGGGAGAGACCGTACGCTTGGGCCAGAGTGTGGGGGAGTCGTTTAGTGGGTAGGGCCCTAAATACTTCATCTTTGGGTCAGCGATTTGCGCCCAATATATAATAATTTGGTACTCATTTGTCTAGGAGCAGATATTAGATCTATAGATATAATAAGTACACATATAAAATTGGTCATTATTTACAAAAGTCAATTTTGAATTTAGACATAAACTGATTTTCAGAGATACTACTAACCCTTGTGAGCATAAAAACGATCTCCTCAATTTCCACATTGCTGTTATTGGTACAGCTGACTTCGATGGGCATCATCTGCCCAGGGCAGAATCCTGAAACTGGCAACTTGACCAGGGTCGTTGCGGAGCCTGAACTGACGCACCAACAGCAAAAGCTTTGTTGAAAGTCGAAAGCTATTGGCTCCTGAAAAGTCTTGTGCTTTAGTAACAAGCTATGGCCTTATCTATAGTGGAACATTGGATATTACAGAGTACGAAGAAACGTATCGTGCTGCCAGGCTCTTAAATACTTTTGGGACTTTTGAAGCTCGCGATTTAGTCATTATAAACTTTGATACCAAAACGTAATAAGACACATGAGCAATACAGGCTGAATATTATCATCTGCCTTAAGACATGAGACCGAAATCTAATTGCATACTTTTAAAAAGTAACGCCCCTTTACCTCACTCAGAAACAGCTACAGTTGCCGTACTGATCATGGGTCAAAAATTTTCGTTTAGTTCCATTCTTAGATATGAACAGAACAATATTTTAAAATATCAATCTTTTGACAGCATGGGTAACGGTAGCTTGTAGGCATTTTTGTTGACAGCCGAGCATGCGGCTCACTTAATGATGTGTAGTAACCATCGTTCACGAATATCAGTAATCCCAGAGGCACAGCCAAGTTGCTGCCTATCGTTGAGCACTCTCCGCAGACCTCATTTCACATGTCATAGCGATCAGGAAGCACCGTTCATCCTAAAGCCAGTAAAAAGACACCTTCAAACGCACCGTCCATCAACACAGTGGTTCTAGACAGTGTAGATGAACTCTGTTGTGGCGGCGGGCGGTGCCATGGTTAGAACCACGTGAGGGGATCATCTCAAGGAGGATTTACTAATATTTTATCTAAAAGGAAAAATTTTACTGTAACATTTGTGATATTGTGAGAAGGAGGTGAGTGAGGTTATAATCATCCTGGCTATTTCTGCCCCGAACCATTCTCACTTTCCGTGTAAAGGGTGACGGCTGTTACACTACATTGTTACACACACTTCTCTTGGATTACATTGACCAACATGTCTCTAGTACTTACACGGACGGAAGGAATTAAATTCAAGTCAACGGGAGCTACAATCCTGAACAAAGCCATCTTCTCTTGGTCCAACTTAAAAGCTCGGTCCACAACTATCTTGATTTGGTACCGAATATGGCCATCGGAGTCCTCGAACGATGAGGGACAGTTGACAGGGATCGGACATTCGAAGGAGAACACGTGGTGACCCGGTTGTAAATGATGATCGCCTAAAATACATTACCTCTATATTTATTTATTGATTATACTTTTGTTATAAAAGTGTAAAAATGCCGTTTTATACAAAAAAATACAAACGCTTTTTGTGTTTCCTTATCGGCAGACTTCAGCTATAAGCAATCAAAGGAAGATTAAGACTGAAGATTCCTTTCGAAGATCTTTTTTCTTCGGAAACTGTTGGAATTGCGGATTGGCGTATAAGGATTACGATGTGTAGTTTTTGACTGAAGGTTTTGTTATGTTGTAGAAGTCCGCCTTCCGTGCAAGGTACATAACCAATAATGTAGACTCTATTCGCAGAGAAATAATGACGAAGATCGATTTACGCGAGTCTGCGTTGTTCAATAGACATTTGTTGTATGAGGCGTGAAAACCTAAAAGACTTATGTACCGCGAATTAAGAAATCTTTAATGCGATTCAAAGTACAAGACCCGTTAAGTCCATTATGAAATATATTTACATGTAACTGTAATCATAAGGTATTTAAAATTTCAAATTATCGATTTGTTCCGCTGTTGTTTCTATCTGTAGATATGCATCATCATGTATATTTGCTGCTTTGATCATCATGCAAAAATCGCCGTATCAATTTGGACACAAAACTTATTAGTGGACTTTGAAATTAGTGTGTATCACATATTCTACCACGATGATAGTAACCGAAGTGTTGCGTTTTGGTAACTGAGCGCGGACTGTATTTTTTGTTTAACGATATTTATTTTACTCTTATATAACAAATTAAAGATTTAATATAAGTGAAATATAAAATTGATGCGTTGCTTTTGGCGGCTGGATTTGAAAGAGACTTGGTGTCATGGCGGACGTCGCTCGCTCTGACATTTTGACGTTCAGAAACTGAACACGGAAATAAAACTAAAGGTTTGCTATCGGTTATTACTCTTACCGCTGTCACTTCCAGCGAGGTATATCTTCTGCCTGATGTATTCCTCGTAAGACTCGTGTGTGACTGTGTAATGAACGTCGCGGTCCCCCTCGCGTCTGCTGTGCTGAGTTGTCCAATGTATCTTACAGAAGCCCTTAATTTTTACGTATATACCTGCAAGATTGTATGAGATTTTTTTCGAATTCAAAATAGATTCTCTTGTGACACATGCACTGGTTTGCGCACGTTTTTTTACGCTGGCAGACGATTATCTGGCGGACACTATTGTTACTGCAGCTATTAAAAGCATGCACACATTCCTTAATATTCAGGCTACATTTTTTAATTAAGTATCTTAAGGTAGCGATCGCGTGCATTACTGAGCGCATTTTATTCATAAAAATATGTCTAGATAGATTGTCAAATGTATAATACTTTTCGACTATTGCTAGACTATTTTTTCCCCGGTAGGTACTGCTGAGTCCAAATTGTGGCAGTTCTTATCCGCTTTTTCGTATGTTATTGATACATATCCAATGTCGCTTTTACTGCTAGTAAGGGGTGCACACAATACAAATGAGACTTTTATATAGGTAATGGGGTAAAATTGGGTAAACCGTTCGCCTCCGCATATTACAAGAGCCTATGTGTTTTAAAACGGAAACGAACGCGACCGTAGTCAATTTATACTGGTGGTAGGACCTCTTGTGAGTCCGCGCGGGTAGGTACCACCACCCTGCCTATTTCCGCAGTAATGCGTTTCGGTTTGAAGGGTGGGGCAGCCGTTGTAACTATACTCAAACCTTAGAACTTATATCTCAAGGTGGGTGGCGCATTTACGTTGTGGATGTCTATGGGCTCCAGTAACCTCTTAACACCAGGTGGGCTGTGAGCTCGTCCACCCGTCTAAGCAATAAAAAAAATGAAAAAGTTGTGATAAATCTACAAGAGAAGCAATAATAGATCTATAAAATCCTTTTAAATAATCTGATGAGCTAAGTAACTGTATTTTGGTAAAAACAACTCTAGGATTCTTGGCACGCACAAGCCGAAGCCGTTTGATAGAAAAAAGTGGCAGGGAAGGCCCGACTTGAATTGCAAGTTGGACAGTTAAACAATTGAAAAACATTATTTTTCTGACACGACAAAAATAAACAGAATTAAAGGAAAAGAATTCAAAACGATAGTATCGTAACTTAAGAGACGGCGTTTTCTTAGAAGAATGGAACTTTAACTCTCTTGTGGAATGTCAAAAACGGACATATCTCGCCGATGTATAGCTGTAATTAAGCCGTGAACATACTAATAACTATTAATTTTAGTTTAAAATGTATTACATTGCTTTTTAAACAAATTTATGTTCAAAATATCGTAAGTACAATTCAGGCACCTGTCATAATATATTTCGGGTTCTATGATAGTTATCGCTACAAGCTACATTTAGACCATTCTTTCTAATGATCCATCAGCTCCTACTCAGTCATAATCAGTTCTTAGTAACACACCTTATGAGGTATATTTGGAAGCTAGAAATATTAGCATTGTATTTACGTCTAAGTACATCCATTAGATGGGCAATGTCAATTGAATTAATGAGATTATACTGTTTATGGTCGTAAGCTTCTTTTTCAACTGTAACAAAAATCGACCACGCCATTCAAACAAAAGGCACGTCTCTATATTTGTAAAACGTGTTTAATTGGTCGCGGCTCGACCAATTAAAAACGTTTGTATGTAGTTTAGCCCATGTGGATGGTACAAAGTCAAGGTTGTAGTTTTATTGAGGCTTATTTTAATAGATTGTTTATTTTTTCAAGTCTGGGCGCGGTGTGGCCTTGACTTTTGTTACTATCGGGAACGCCTCAACCATTGGATGAATTCTGAATTTTTTTTTTGGATCGAGTATTGTACGTTTTTCGGCAAGTGTACCTGGCGTGAATTGATTAAGCTTGTGGTTAATAAATACAATGTGAATGAATTCACAGGAGGCTAAAGTCATTGTACATTGGTATCCTACACTTCAAACTGTAAGGCTTGAGCTTTGCGTATTAATTAGGGAGGTGATAAAACAGACCAATGCAGCCCTGTGATACCACTTTTAAATAATTATTTATATTTTTTTCAATTTGCCTTTTTTATTAAATTATGACATACGCACAATATTTTTTACTTTATTGTTTAGATGGGTGGACGAGCTCACGGCCCACCTGGTGTTAAGTGGTTACTGAAACCCATAGGTATCTACAGTGTAAATGCCGCTGCCACCCGCCTTGAGATTGGAGATTTAACACGTTGAGCGCCATGTGTATCTTTCTGGAAACACAAAGTACCACCTTTAGGGGCCGCGTGTTTCCTTTAGGAAACACAAGCAGTACTTTATTCGTAGGCCAGTGTGTCCGCCAGGAAACACATTTCAATACATTTTACTATGAATTCTAATACCTCTGGCCTCCACGGTTATTTCGGTGTGAGTGGGTTTTTTGTACGACGTTTTGATCAAAAGTTATGTCTAAAAATAAAACACTTTTTTTTATGACCTTTATTTGGTTTTTGTATAATCGTCTTGCATGCAAAATCAACAAAAAAATAACAAATTTAGTCTGAAATGACAGAAAAAAATAAATGGAATTTCTCAAAGCACTCTTCACACAATAAAAATTTGCACACAGAGCAAATTTTGCTAGTTTGTTTTGTAAATTTGACTTTTCCATCTACAGTTTTCCCTTTTCTTCCATAATATATTTTATAACATTCTAAGCACCGTCCTTTACGTTTTTTACGAGGGTTCTCCTTTACATTCCACACACGCCTGTGACGCTTGTTTGACGCTGGGCGAGGTTTTGATGTCGATGGACCTTCTTGAACTGCTGCGTATTAGCGAATCATTCCTTTGATTACTTCCTCTATAAACTCAGTTACTTTGTGCTTCTTTTTTGGAGTATTTGGAGTAGTGAGCATTGACGATGCTCGTACCTCACAACACCTCAAAAAATAACTTCCGATACCATTTTGTACAACGCCTCAAGGCGGAGCTGTATGACGCCATCTGGTCACTCAGATCTATGCTGGACTTTCCCGTGTTATAGTCTACGATGCATTTAGGCTTCACGATCGTTCGGTTTGTACGAGTTCTTTGTGAGTTATCGAGTTATCCGGTGAATCAGATAAATCAGATTGAGATTCCAGGCAAAGTCTGGATCTGCTACAGAATCATCGCTTGAATAATCCATTTTGAATAAACGACGTGGATTTTTTTCTTTCTTTTAGAAGTTGTTTTTCACTGTTTTATTATAGTCTTTTACACTGTACTCTAGTCTTGTTTTATCTGCTTATACACTTTTTTTTTCACTTTACACTTTTATCCTGAAACAAACAGGAAAAAGGGTCAAAAAACCGTCTTTTTTTATTTCTTTAGGATTTTTTGACCCTCCTTTTTTTCTGTAGTTTCTTTTTTCTTCCTCTCCTCTTTATTATTTTTAAACCGAATTAAAACAAAGGAAAATATTGAAGAAAGTTACAGAAAACCAAAAAAAGATGGTGTTTCCAAAAGGATACACATGGCCCATGAAAAAGATTTTTTCAAAAACTTTATCAGGGGCCCTGTGTGTCTTTTAGGCACACGTGAAAATTAGTGGAAAATCTTGGCAAAGCATGCATTTATTTCATACATATTTTATTAAAATAGTATTAGAATACGAATTAGGCAAAAAAAATGCAAAGTCTGAATATCAAAAAACACGGTTTTTAAGCTTGGCTCTCAACGTGTTAAGGCCTCCGTTTTTACAGTACTAATAAATGTTACCTAGTACCCATAACTTATTCCTCCAAAGAAATTATGTAGTAAGAGTTGACAGCATTGATAGGTTTTTTAGTATATGTTTACTACGTTATTGTGGAAATAATTTAAAATTTTACACCGCCTACAAATGATTTTGTTTCTGAATTGAGGCACTAAAATATTTATGATTTGATCTTCAATTTTAGTGCTGTATAAGGAGATCAGAGCCCTTCTATGTATGCCTTTAATTATATAATTAGAATATTAACCCCATATATAGTCAGTTAGTTTTTGTTACTTTATAGGTAGTTAGTTAGTTCTCATTCTTTCTACATCATTCTTCAGATTACAATTACACTTGGTCGGAGCTTATAATTTATATTAATCTTAATATGATTCTATTCAGAATAGTCTTTTATCAATTTTTTTCGTATCAGTACAGTTTTATAATGTTCACCACCATTGCACTTTTTTTAAATGTGATTTTCAACTATCAAACATCATCTTCATGTTACCCTAATCCCACTATATGGGGGGTCAGGGCAGCATGCCCTCTTTTTACTTCACGCCTTTCATGTGTCTTCTCTGCACTCAAACCCTTCTCACTCATTCTCTTTCTCCAGCCATCCAAGTCATTTTAGAGGGCCTCCTTCTCACACTACTGACTATCAAACATAGCATATAAAATAAAGCAGATGTGTGTTGTACTTTCTTCAGTTTTAGCAAATCATACACAAGATTAAATCTACTTTTATGATCTAATTCCATATTAGTTATTTCCTTTTATTATTTCTGTAATTTTTAAAACTATATTATTTTCATTATCACAGAAGACTGATGTTGTTCATCATATTTTAATATTATGCTAACAATCAAATTTTGTTGTTCTTTAGACATATAAATATGAATTTTAACTATTTTACTTAACTAAATATGTAAAGCAATTTAAAAAAAATTACAACAAAAGAAACACAAATAGAAATTGTATCAAAGGAAAAACATTAATTGGAATATCTTCTATTATCTAATTGGAATGTCTTAATAAATTATTTGTTAACTTCAAGTATATTTAGTTAATTTCAAGTATTTATGGTACTTAGCAGATTATTTATATTTATCCCCTGGGAGGCAGGAGTCACTAGATAGAGAATACTATGACTAAGCCACTAGGGCTTAGCAAAATATTTATATTGAGCTTTCATATTTAGGAGTTTAAATTACAAAAAAAAAACAATTGAAACTATAGAAGCAGACTAGGAACTTCTGACCAGTTCTGATCAGACCAATAGAAGTTGTTGTGCTTCGCTGAATTAAGTTTGGTTTTCATCAATGCCATACTTTTTATTCGGGAGTGGTCATTAACATTCCACTCAATCTTAATAGTGTATTTTATCAAATTTTGTATGTTCCCTACAGAAGTATTTTTTTTATTATTTTAGAGGTAAATGTAATTTTTTGTTAACTCCTAGTTTTTTTTTCAAAATGTGCGATTTTATTTAAAAAGTATTGGTATTAAAAGGTTGATAAGGTTAAAGTATTGGTATTAAAAGGTAAAAAGGTTGATATTATTACACAAAAACATACTGCGTGCATTTATCTGTATTAATGTCAATAGCAAACGAGCACAGGGAACACCCGCTGTTAAGCCATTATCGAAGTATATGTATTTTAATATTAAAAAAATGAACATATTTCAAAGATACCGATAACAGATCTTAAAAACGAAAAATGATATTTTTACGGGCATTGAAGTCACTCTTATATCATGCGTATCCATGAATTTTCTGTATTAATTCTTTAAGTTTCAAATATTTTGGGGCGGTCTAAGTCTCAAGGTCTTACCGCGGAATGTTTTAACAGTTTCCTGATCAAATTCTAATCGGCCGCAAAGTCTCTGACCAGGGTAATAAACGCCATTTTCACTATTTAAAATTATACGTCCATCACTGAAACCCATTATGTTTTAATACGTTTTCAAATTACTAATTAATTTTGCACATAAAATACCGCACACTCCACTTCGCCAATTAGCAAAACTGACAATGACATTGACAACAATTGACATTTCACGGTTGCGTAAAATCTATGAGCCGTAAATTCTTTGTGGGAAAAGCGTACCGCATAGTCTACGAAACTCGGAACCCTTTGGCGGGAACGCGAGCAGCGAAGTTTTGTGAATTATTTTAATTTGTTAATTTAGTATTTGCTCAGGTTTAAATATTTAATAAATAACTGTGATTTATTAACTGTTTAGCATCTGTGAAAGTCGGATTTTTCTATTAAGCCTTTAGGAAATATGTTGTCAACTGTCGTCGTTGTGGATTGAACTCAAACTGCAGTATAGGAAGCACTTATTTATTCCACACGTACCTTAAAATCGTATAAATTAACAATCAATTAGTTTTTTATCTTTGAACCTTTTAAAAACGTAAAACACAATTTTGTATCATGACATTTTATCCCTCAATCTGACAGCCTGGCTTTTTTCTTAGGGATGTCTCCCGTTGCTAGTCTGTGTGTGAAAAAACCATTCACCACAAGCCCCCTGAAAAAGATTCAGTAAATATTACCATTATACTAAAATTTTATTTCATCTCGCTTCATTTCATTTCATCCCAATTAATTAAAGTCTCAAATTAATTAATTTCATCTCATTTCAATTCATATCATTTTTCATATCTTAAGAATAAAAGAATAAAATAAAACTTTAGAGACATAAACCGCTTAAAGGTTTAATTACCAGGCCTTAAAATGGTAAAAAAATATTGTAAAACTTGGGAAAGAATATCAGGAAGCTTATAAAATCAAAACATTAAAGCACCGAATATGTATATCGATTGATTTTTTAACGTGTTTATTACAAAACGGGAAAATCCACAAAAACGAAATTTAATAAGAACTAATTTTCATAGCTCGTTATATGCGTTATTGGAATAAGGCAATTTTCCTACCTCTACAAGTCTGATTGTGTGCTGTTAAACGTCATGTCCGAATGTCAATCACAATATGTCATGTACCGTAGTGTTTTTAAACATGTTTTATACCTAGTACCGTACTTACTCTTTGTCAATCACTAGGTTACCGTGGCAGCAGACGCGCGCTCTATTTGAATTTTAATAACTACATTTTTGTAAATATTAAAGGAAACCTCTACTTATTTAACATGTAAAACATCTATAAATATTTTGAATATCTGTTAAATTTTTTCGAACTAGTTTTTTTTTTCAAAATTAAATAGTTATGTGTTTAAAATCTGCAAGAAATAAAATATAAGATCGTGAAAATGGGTTCCTCGCAGAAAGATATAGAATTGAGTCCGGTTCGAGGTGAAGCAAAGTCCCTGCCCGCAGATAAGCTGAACACCCAGGTACACGATGAAGAAGATGTGATAATTGGTAGATTTCGAAAGATAAGCTCAGCCAAGTCTATGGCAGCAACAAACGGGAATATTCAGTATCCCTCAGAGAGTCCTTTGCGATCTGATGATGTTGAGGCAGGACTACATTTTAATACTAGGGAGCCGTGTGAGAAGAACAAATTGCTTGATTCTGCGAACCTAGAGTTGGTGTCTCCTAAATGTTCATTAACGAAAAGTAGTTTTAGAGATGTGGAGAAACCTTCGCGGTTTAAAGATCAGCCGTCGGCTACTCGATTTCAGGTAAGTTTATCAAGTTTTAATGCTGGTTGACTCATGGCAAATTCTGTGAACTAAAATTATTTAATGTTAATTAGAAATTTAATTATAAATATAAATTTTATTATAATTTTATAATGAATTATAAAATATTTCATTTGAATTAATTTTATTAATATTGTTTATTTATTTATACTGATTATAGTGATTACATCTAATTTAGTATTAAAATGCATAAAAATTAATGCATTAATGCATAAAAATAATTTTATTTTACTTTAAATTTATCTTGATCAAATTGTGTCATATTAACTATTTTTCTTTCACATTTCAATAACCTGGATTCAATGATAAGCTAATAGTATAAGTTGCCATGCATGTACTATGTTTTACTCTTCATACTTATGAGACTCTGTTTCTGTTCCTTCTCTTGCTTTAACGGTAGGCCGCAGCTTAGCTCTACTCCTGGCATTGCTGAAGTCCATGGTCGACGGTAACCACACACCATCAGGTGGGCCGTACGCTGTCTACTAGGGCAATAAATAAAAATGGAGCATGTTGTAGTCTCATGCATCTTATGATTATTTGTCCTTAACTCTTGGAATTTATGGTATTACTGCAGTACTTTCCACAGTAGAGTGTAATGTAGTCAGTACACTCTACATGGTAAAGGTTGTGATAAGTTTTTTCAAAAAGTAATGTGCGATCATTAGTATTCTGGTTCTATCAAAATTCCTAATTGAGATTCCTAAGCATAGATGCATTTTATCCTGTAATGATTTTTTTTTAGAAATATTAAAATTACCACTCTATTTAAATAAATACACAAAAATCTATTTTAATAGCAGTTAAGGAAAATAATAAATCCTTCCTTCCTTATATATAACTATATTATTTATATCATTGTGGAATTGTCTCTATTCTATTACTAAAAATAATATTAAAAAAGAAACTGTTAATCAGCTAAATATCACCAGTGCTTTAAATTAAATAAAATACATTAAAATTTCATAATTTAATTATAGTAAATATTGTTATGTAAAAATTCCTGATAAAGACCCTAAGGTGAAATGAACCTTTGTTGCTCAAAAACTGGAGGAATCCCATCATTGCAATGAGATTGTCATCAAAACTTGTTTATTTGTAAAGTATCTTGAAAAACGCACCACAGAAAAAGATTAATGAAGGCACAGAGATTGACATTCGATATTCTCACATAAGATTCTCGAAAAATCGATGATTCGGTACTCTCATATCGTAACTTATAAATAGTTATATAAGTTAATCAAGCTGAAAGTTATTTTTACCGGTTTGAAACAAAGCAATCGTGCTTAACTTTGCGCTTTCAAAAAAAAGTACAGCCATTTGATTTCGATATAAATTCGAGAATCCTTATTAAACTTATTATATAATTATATAACTTATTAAACTGTTATTTGCGAAGAAAAACACTATTAAAATCTGTAGTGTTTAGGAATAGCAATCATCGCGCAACCGTCGTACGTTGATAGTAAAGAGAAAAAACCTACCCTGGATTGCAAATAATAACTTTACTAAGTTTCATAATAATCTAATGAATATCCCAAGAACGCACACATAGACAAAAATACAAACACTATTTTTAATTTTTATATGTTGTCGCGGAAACGTTATTTCGATTCAAAAACCGTCGATATTGTTGAATTGAAATAATCGATTTGTAGATATATAGATAGAGCTAGATATATAAGAAGAAATAGAGCAACAGCGACATGATAGGTTTGTATTGTATTAGATTTGTATTAGAATCAAAATACATGATACTTTCGTGCCAGAAATAGGGATGAGTCCGGTCAGAGAACACTGTTCCTGCCAGTAAAACCTTACCAACAATGCGAAAATGACGTATTGTTTTAATTGTTCTACATAATTGTAGTATTTTCATTGTCGAATACAAAAAGAGGATAAATAGATAAAATCTCGTGTCTACACGTGTAGCGGATTTAACCATTGACGGCCTCCACAAAAGCTTTTGTCTTGAAAATGTGCGTCAAATACTTCGCAGTTACTACATATTTGCATTTTATTATTGTTACCGATGTTTCGTGTACTTTCGTGGTTTCACGGACGGCTAAGGCTGTTATTCATTGATATCGACATGGTGGTAGGACCTCTTGTGAGTCCGCGCGGTTTGGTACCACCACTTTCCCTATTTCTGCCGTGAAGCAGTAATGCGTTTCGGTTTGAAGGGTGGGGCAGCCGTTGTAACTATACTTGAGACCTTGGAACTTATATCTCAAAGTGGATAGCGCATTTACATTGTAGATGTCTATGGGCTCCAGTAACCACTTAACACCAGGTGGGCTATGAGCTCGTCCACACATCTAGGCAATAAAAAAAGCTAACTCCCGCCCTGTTCATCGTTAAACCGTAATATCAGTTTTAATTATTGCCTATGAACTTATGACTCGTGAAAACCGAAGAAAATACCACTTTACATTTAATATTTTATTTGAAATCTGTAATTCGATTACGTAAAATTTGTATTTGTCTTTCATTATCATCGCCTGTTTAATCGTAAATTGTCAAAATACCCCATAAATGCTTTAATTCTGTTACGTGTAAAAGATGTACGAAGTAATCCACACTTTTTATTTCTGTATAGAAGCCATATTGTAAAGGAAACGCTTCCGAACCCAATATAGCAGCGCCCTTCGCAGCTTTTAAGTTGACGCCTTCAGCTCTAAAACTAGGAGCAGGCTTAGGGACCCCGGTAACCGTACTCGTCGAACTCGACAAAGAGTTCGCCGTGCAACCTGACCCATGAATCAGCTCGCTGAGTTTCTCGCCGGATCTTAACAGCAAGTCGCGATTCCGATCCGGTAGTAGATTCATTCGCGAAGCAGCTGCTCTTGAGCTGTTAGGTCTCCTTTGGAGGCGCTTGGGTAGCTGTTAGCAAATCCCACTCCTCCTGGCTGAGCCTTTGCTCGCCCACCTGTCCTGGTGAAACTGGAAAGGCCTCCGGGCCACCAGTAATCCTTCAATCATAAAAAAAAGCTTTTAAGTTTTGATCTGTAGGGTGACCTTCATGTGTGTCTTGCATCTAAGAATTCCTCTTTATCTTTGTCAAGTAACCGCCACTATTCGAACTTATATCGCTTATGATGTGTCCCCAAGACAGACACGTTAGTGGACGCTATCAATGCAGAACAAGAACCCTTTATTTCCTTGTGCCCTAGAAAACAGTCACGTAATCTACTTATCTAATTTATTGTTACATATCAAATACGCTCGAAGTTTAATAAGCTGATGTGATGTGTTTTGAGATTTTGAGAATCAGTCGAACCCCCTCTTAATATGAAAGTCTATTTTCGTCGTTTATTGGGAAATCAAACGAATGTATTTCGTTCGCGCGTTCGGTGTAATATTGTGTCCATTGGGACGGAATAACCCATAGACACAGCAGTTTCTCACCGGATCTTCTCAGTGGGTCGCGTTTCTGATCCGGTGGTAGATTCACGAAGCACTGCTCTTGCTAGGGCCAGTGTTAGCAAACTCCCAGTTTGAGTGCCCGTGAGCTCATCTATACGTTAGGGCGAAGCTGAACTCTAAAGGCTATCAGCATCGGTAGGAAAAAAGGACGGAAACAATAACTCTTTACGAGCCAAAAAACAAAAAAAAAAATATTATAAAAGTTATATCTCAAGGGCCATGTGGTTGTAAAATAGTAGACCGCACGTGTGTTTACCACAATTTCTGCATATTGATGCGTTTCACTCAATATCGCCATAATGCTATGAAGGTTTTCACTTCACCTCACAGGAAGAGTGGCGAAATCCACGACTTGACGTATCGGTTCCTCTAACCACTTTGGCCAGTGGACTGATTGTGGTGAGCTCATCTACCCATGTGTAATTTTCTAAGCTAAAATTATAAACAGAAAATTTTATTTTGATATTCGGATTTAAACGTATATCAAGGATTTAAATATCTATTATATTTTTGCCGTAAAAGTACAAAATAGTATTTTTTATCCATTTTGTTAATCGTTTCGTTAATCGAATGCTATCAAATTAAGTAAAGGGCTTGATCTTTAAACTGGACTCGTTAGGTCTAGGTCATAGATGATTACTTGGAAGAACCAATAAATCATAATGGAATCAAATTGGATAAAGACGCGGGCGTCGGCAGGCTTCCTATAACCTCGCTCGGCGGTCTTGCGGCCCCCCGACGTTACGAGTGGATGTCGTTCCTAGACAACAACCACATCGTTGCGAAATCGCCTCTGTTGCCAAGAAGACTTGCGCGTTTTGAACTGTATCATTGGGCTCGCGGTAGTGTTAAGATAATTTAATTCGGTAGAGTAAACCCATATGGTGATATGGAAAAATGGCGCATGAAAAACCGCCATAGCAAAAAGATCGATGACCACCTTTGTAATGTGGGTTTGGCGGAGGATGCTTCGAATATCATGGGCTATTATGAGTACCAACGGGTCCATTTTAATAGAGCTAAACATCCAAAAAGACTCTGCCCTGGGTGGATGCTACAATGTGGCAGGACGTGTTATGAGTTTCTTCGGACGCATCATGCGGTCTCCCAGACATGAATTAGAGAAGCTCATATTTTTGGGTCAGACGAAGAGGAAGCGTGCCGTGGGCAGAACACCAGCCAGATGGTCAGATCTGGTTAAGAAAGAGGGTGGTGGTAGTCTATACCATGCGGTCTACCCCATCCATGACAGAATACTATGGAGGAAAGTCACATGTGGTCGCGATCATCAGCAGTGAGGGAACGATGAAGAAGAAACTCATAGTTTCCCTGATACGTCGGTATAATGCGAAGCGTGAGCATCCGTGAACACACCGTCTATACTGCTTCTGGGTCTTGAGAAACTATGATCGTGTGTTTAGAGGATTCTTCTCGCGTTCGTATATGAAATAAAAATATCTTGTATGTAATAAAACATGCAAACATGAAGGACGGACTGCTGGAGTGCGAATTAAAATAAAAAAATTACAGCGTTTTAGGCCGCCACGAATACCCATCTTCCGGCTTGAGAAGTTGAAGAATAACGGTGATAGGGAAATCATTTAATTGAAGTAGGTTGAATACGTTGGACCAGTCACAATAGATCCACGTGGTGCATAGTGACTAATAAGTTTATGGTTCCACGGCTCCTGGATGTTAATAATATTAAAGATAAATTTTACATTACATAATATTACGAATACAAATCAATAAAATATAACTTGTTATGGAGCGCACGTTTTAAACGCATCGATATAAGTTCACGTAGGAATTTAAAGGCACATAAAATTATATAAGGACACGTTGAGGGCACGTCCATTACTTTACTTTTACTTTTGTTTGATTTAAATAAAGTTTGAGAGAAGAGATGACTTTTAAACCGCACACAAATAAAGTTTATTTATTTCAAAGTCAAAGTCAAAAAATTTTATTCAACGTGTTGGACGTCAAAAACAACTACCGCCAATTCACAAAAATCTAGATAATCATTGACTTTATAGTAAGCTTTATTGCACAGATCTTCTTTAATAGTTTTTTTAAACCTATGTATATGTAGGTTCTGAACATCTTGTGGGATTTTGATTTTGTACAGGTGCACAGACAAACACCCGTATGAATTTCGTATCTTATGTAACCTACTCATCGGCACATCGAGCTTGTGTTTGTTCCTAGTATTCTATTATGTAAGTGAGACTTTTTAGGAAACTCCTCAATATGTTTACGAACATAAATCAAATTTTCAAAAATTTGCTCGCCTTATACATTTTGTTACCGTTATACGTGGTTTGAGCTGGCGTGAATAGGTATCCCCGTTCGGCTTATTTTTGCCGCGAAGCGCTAATGCGTTCCACTTTGAAGGGTTATTCAGCTGTGATAACTACTTGATTGGGACTTGACCTTAATACGGGTAGTGATACATATATCTAAGGGTTCTGGGAATTACGTAAAACTAGACGGGCTGGAAGATAGTTCATCTGTCTATGCAATAAGGTCAATAACAAGGCAATGGGTAACGTGAATTGGTTCTTAGAACTGCATCTTCCCATTCATAGTAAGCTGAAGACGGTTCTCAAATTTATTTGTTGTCATTAGTATCTTTATTCTTCACCCACTAGTTTAAATTTGAAATACGTTGTGTATCTGCAAGGATCGGAGACTTAATTTTCTCCTTCAGATGATTCTTCTAAACTAGTAATTTGTTTAGAATCATTTGCAGTGTTATTCAGAAACTATCGACGAACACATTTCTGCGGTCTATTTACACTTACTCAAGTTAAGTTTAGCACCGCATTTATCTACCTACGTACCTACACTACCTATGTACGTACCTACATTTTGTTTGAAAAGACGGTGACAGCGAATGAGATCTACCTTTTTCTATTCATTTCGAGTCGCGAAGATTCTCGGATGTTATCACGGGTCATTTGTTTTCCAACAGTTAGCAGTAGGGCATAACGCTATCCTACTTTCCCGGGTGTAAATAATTTTTTTAGCACAATAAAGTAGGAAGCTGGTAGTAAATTATTGTTTACTGCTAGTAAGAAGCAATAGCAGGAAATTCTCAACGCTATTTTGTTTCAGGAAACACAATGGGCAGTCAGTAACAAAAAATAAGATCCCCGATATAATAGTTTAATACATGCATTCAGTCTCTCGTCTACTTTATTGCTTTAAAAATATTCGAGATTTTTATAGTATGCAAACTGTTTATAAATGTGTGTTTATAAACATACCAAATAAAAATGATATTAAATCGGATGTTTTAAATTATGCAGACTTTGATGATATACATAAAATACATAAAAAATATGTAATTTTAATTCGTGGCGAATTATTCGCTTTTAAACCAACGTTGGCTCTTTACGTCACGAATGTATATTTTGGAAGTCGGCCATAATGTATATAGTGATGTGCGTAAATCAGGTATCAACAATAAATCTTATTTACGCGATGCTAGGAACGCAAAACGTTTATCCGACGATAGATTTATGTTGATTTTTATCCTAGATCTTGAAGTTGTGAATCTAGAAGTGAACATTTTAAGGTTATTTTGGGTTGATTTGGCGTCTGAGCCTTACGAAAAACTGTAAAATGAAAGGACTGTGAGTAAATTCGATTCTATGCGGCGTATTTGTTAAATTATATACTAATAACATAAACCATATATATAAAGTGGTGGCTAGGTGGTGTGATGACCTTCAAAGAGTAGCGGCAATAGGTAGATGAGAGCCGAAGACCGGGTTCATTGGTGTAGCCTGGGAGAGGCCTATGTCTAGTAGTGGACGATTGTGGGCTGATGATGATAGTATACAAAAAAGTATGTAATTATTGTTGGAGGTTATTTTTTGTACTCGGTTTTTTTTATTGCCTTTGCGGGCAGACGAGCATACGGCCCACCTGATGGTAAGTGGCCTGACGTCAGCAATGCCAGGGGCAGAGCCAAGCCTCTGCCTACCATTAAGTAATCTCCGCAAGCCTCGTTTGAAGAAGGACATGTCATAGTGCTCGGAAAACACCGTGGAGGGGAGTTTATTCCAAAGCCGGATGGTACGTGGCAAAAAAGATTTTCAAACCTCTTGACTGTTTGGCGGCAAAATTAGGCGAGGTGGTAAGACCTGTTTCTGTTGACTCACCACGCCTGTGGGTAAAAAGTAGGTGTAAAGCAAGCAAAGAAGTAAGCTATGCTTATTAAAAGTAGTTAATTAGAAAACGCTAAAACCTATGAGAGCACTATGCGTACTTTCCAAAGCAATTTCCCTTCTTTACCAGTCTGGTAATAAAGGACTATAAATAGCACTAGAGTCATTCACTAATACGTTAAAGACTCGTGGGCTTCTTGACTAAATATAGTCTGGCATCGCTCTACGTAAATTTAAACCTAAACTGAACGTAATAGGAGGAAATGTCGGATGTCAACTTCTGTCTCGAGATAATGGACCTCTGGCGATGCGCAAGACAGTTTATGTACTTACCACCCTTCCTTTTTAGGATTCGTTGTAACGTTGCGGGCTCTGAGGAGGATGTGTTTGTTTTTGTAAATTGTTCTATAGCCAAGTTCACGGCTAATGCTGTATCGGTGTAACGATGTGTTTTTACAGGCAGATATGCAGGCAAGTCTGCTTATGTTTGATGGCAATTGGAGTCCGTTGACGTAGCGAAAATATTGCCGCCCCTCATGTTGAGCCTAACTGCTAATAGTATTGTTGTAATTCGTCAATCTTACCCTTCAGATGGGAAAGCAGAATTACTTTGCGTCAGTATTAGCTAGGATGCTGGTATCCAGCCACACAGACCTTTAACGTGCTTTGCCATCAGCAAAATTATGGGGCTTGTAATACGCGCGACAGGAATAATCTGAATTCATTTTACGATCCTGTCTTATTTCTACTCCGAAGCGACCGCTTCCTATGACAATGCGTTCCGGTTTGGCGGTTCCGGCTGACGTTGTGTGCATTCTCGCATATACATACACAATAAACAAATAACAACAAAAATATGAATCATGTGGTTAATACGGATAAGCAAGGGAATGTGATAGCAGTAGCTGACCGTGTCAACTGATGAATAGCCGGATAAACAAACGACCTACTACGTACCAGGGTAGGAACGTGCAGCACCAAACGTACTTGATCACGATTGATTACTTAACAGCTTGATTACAAAGCCTTAAATTACTAAAGAGGCCCCGATAACTAGAGGCCCCAATAATTTAGAGAAGCTGATGGTAGTTGGTCAGGTTGACGGGAGAAAATCACGCGGACGCTCACCTACCTGCTGATCGGATCTGGTAAAGACGCTCACCGACCTGCCAATAACCGAGGCTATAAAGACCGCCGAGGACAGGAAGAAAGTGGGGAAGCATTGTGCATCGAGTGGTCCACATTTCATATTAGACACGACCTTCAGCAATGAAGAGACCGACTCAGACGAAGAAGAAATTACTAAAATACTTTAAATGCGTCGCGGTTATCGATATTTGTAATTTGAATGCAACTTCGACGCCCTTTTCTTGAGTGTCGCTACTGTTACACATGTGCGGTTGGCTAAACTGTGTCACACTTGTTTTGAACAGGTCGGCATGGTCGAAGGTTTTGTTTTAGGGTACCGTAACAAGGTTTTGTTGGTAAAGTAAATATTGCTCAATTAAATGGTGAAACTAAAAAAAAAACGTACTTCACATGTAATTTTGTTTTAATTGCCTTCGAAGACAGAAAGGCGGCAAACCTGATGATTTGTGGTCACCGACGCGTATGGATTTCAGTAATGCCAGAGGCGCAGCCAAATCGTTGTCTGTCGCTGTGTTTTCTTGTTTGAGAATATGCAAATATGCTATGACATAGCACATCGTGGATCAGGTGGGCATCAGGAAACACCGTGTCCCTAATGCCCCTATCGAAGTATACCTATATAGTGAACTCTGTTACGGGGGCGAGTGTAATTGGCGAAATTCCTTGGAGATTTTTTTCCACCTATTCAATTATCGGGTGTCACAATAGTTATTTTCCTCCCTCTCTCTTATTAGAGATTTTTTTATTGCTTAGATAGGTGGACGAGCCCACCTAGTGTTAAGTGGTTGCTAGAACCCATAGATATCTACAACGTAAATACCTTTACCGATCTTGAGACGTGACGTCTAAGATCCGAGTTTTTACAGTTTTGCGGCTGCCACACAGTTAAAACCGGAACGCATTACTGCTTCACGGCAGAAGGAGGCAGGGTGGATGGTGGTTCCTACCCATGCGGACTCACAATACGTTCTACCCCCAGTAGACCTACGCCAATGCCTCACTATTCCATTCTTCTAAAATCCATCAATTCATTTTTTTCTCTGGTTTCGCCTATCCTCGTTGTTTCTATTTCATTTCATTACCACCTTTTCATGACTTGTCAATAAATTTACACTAATTTCAAAAATAGTTGTTAGTCGGTGATAATTGTTGCTACGATTCGGCCGTGTTGCCGAGCAAAACTAAGGAGGTAAAATTCGTTATTACTAAAATTGTAACACGCTGTATGTAGGTTCGAAGAGCGTTTTATCCTTGAAACGTTTTCTATCGATTGATTTATTATGGTTTCCTTTGGCAATGCTCTCATTGTAACTCCAACGTAGATTGTACGATACAAACTGATCGAAATTACAGGAAAACAAAATCCGTACGGCGAAGGTATTGTTATTTAATAAAATTAGTGGTCCCCTGGTAGTCGAAATTCGACTATAATTAATTCAAATTATAAGTTTGTACACCATTATGATTCTATTGTCATAGACTGTTATTATACTTCTATAATCACAGATTTCGCCAAGATTACACTTATAAAGACAAACATGATTGTTCTATTTTCAATTTGACTACAGACTATAAGCAATAAGAAAAGTTTGACAATAAACAAATAGTATGCATACGTGTGTGCGTGCGTCAAATACATGGCATGTAGTGTGTGTAACGTTTTCTTTATTGATTTAATGTATCTTTTATGCATTATTTAAAAAAAAATTAGCATTGTGCACTTCTTCTCTATATTCTCTATAAGTGTGGAAAATTTCATACTCCTCCGTCCGCGCAATTTTCGTAAAAAGGGATACAAAGTTCTTGCTTCACGTATTAATATATAGATTAATAAAGACAAACATGATTGTTCTATTCTCAATTTGACTACAGACTATAAGCAATAAGAAAAGTTTGACAGTAAACAAATAGTATACATGCGTGTGTGTATCAAATACATGGTAGTGTGTGTAATGGTTTTATTTATTGATTTAATAATGTATTTTTATGCATAATTAAAAACAATATTAACTGCACTCCTTCTCTATATTCTCTAAAAGAGTGGGAAATTTCATACTCCTCCTTCCTCGCAATTTTCGTAAAAAGGGGTACAAAGTTTTTGCTTCACGTATTAATATTATTATTCTCGAGTATATGAATGGTCTTGTTTAAATAAAATAAAAATAAAAATTAAATTAGTATTTATTTCGGTTTTCGCGAAACGTTGAAATATTTAAAAATACTTTTACCGTTTTAATGTAGTGTTTTTTTAAGGCGTATTTTCAATTAAAAATAATTACTACAGTTCGCTCAATGATCAAAGCTCACCTCTCAATTTATATTCATTTCACGTATTTATATTCTTTGTTATGTTATTTTGAGACTGACACGGTGGTGCTGTAGTTAGCGCCCTCGACTGTCGTGGGTTTGATTCCCGCATCGGACGTTGTGTGAAGAACAGGTTTGCTTGCTTTTGAGGCGTTATCTCTCTCTCTCTCTGTCTCTCTTCTTCAACCCGTGTCCACCCAACACTGAGTGTAGGTTTCTTCAAATGCACCCCATTCTTTTCGGTCTCTTGCTCTTCGCATCCGGTCTCTACAAGTTTCTTATCTATATACTTGTATGTATATATTTAAACATATATAAGTAAGTATGTTCATCAACATAACACAGGCTATCCTAAATCGGGACCGTATGATTGTGCGTGATTTGTTCCCAGTTATTGTTATTATTATTTTTATATATATATATTTTTTTTTATTGCTTTGATGAGTGGACGAGTTAGGCTCGCAGACCACCTGGTGTTAAGTGGTTACTGGAACCCATAGACATCTATAACGTAAATGCGCTACCCATCTTGAGATAAGTTCTAAGGTCTCAGTACTTACAACGGTTGCCTCACCCTTCAAACCGAAACGCATTACTGCTTCACGGCAGAAATAGGCGGGATGGTGGTACCTACCCGTGCGGACTCACAACAGGTCCTACCACCAGTAATTCCGCTACTTAAATTTTTTGCAGGCCTAATTTAACTTATACATGCGTATTTAATTAGAGAGAATTGGCACCTTTGGAGAGGTTCGAATTTTGGAACAGTCGCATTGCTCCATACGAATTTACCAGTATTGGTGTCCTTCCCGGTCACCGTTCTCGTCGAACCTGTCGTTTGCGACGAAGGGCTCGACGAGTAAATTAACCCTCAGACACAGCCCACTGAGTTTCTCGCCGGATCTTCTCAGGGGGTCGCGTTTCCGATCCGGTGGTAGATTCTGCGAAGCACGGCTCTTGCTAGGGTTCGTGTTAGCAACGTCGTCAGGTTTGAGCCCCGTAAGCTCACCTACTAGTTAAGGTTACGCTGGAATAGCCTGTCAAGGCTAACAGGTTAGGTAGGAAAAAAAAAGGTGTCCCTACGGCTACAAAGATTTTTTGTTAATACATTTTATACATCATCATCATCATCATCATCATCAACAGCCCACAGTCGTCCACTGCTGGACATAACATTTTATACGATAGTACATTTTGTTAAAGTATTAATTTGTTCACAGATGGGGCACAATAAAGAAGAGGACGATGGCACGGATGACTCCGATCCGTCGGCTATGGACAGCGACGATCCACTTACCGTATCCGATACGAAGTACGGGAAAAGTTTTAGGTATGTCAATAGGTTTTTTTTATTAATTTTTTTTTAATTGTTTAGATGGGTGGACAAAGTCACAGCCCACCTGGTGTTAAGTGGTTACTGGAGCCCATAGACATCTACAACGTAAATGCGCCACCCACTTTGAGATATAAGTTCTAAGATCTCAAGTATAGTTACGTATAGGTTTTAAGTAAGTCGTCGTGGCATAGCTCTAGGCAGGATGGTGGTACTTGGTGGGGTGAAATAAGTTTTGCCAACTGCCTCAGCGTAGTGAGAGATATGACTTTGCGCCTTTTGCTATCTAAAAGTAATATTCTATAATATATTTAATTTAGATGTGTGAACGTGCTCATGGCCCATTTGATGTTAAGCGGTTATCGAGTACCACAGACACCACGAGATGAATGCAGCCTACCTTGACGTCTCTGTTTGGTGATAGTTATTCAATTTTTTTTTGCGATTTTATTTTTCCTACACTTTGTTATTCTTCCACCGTGGAAGCTATTTGTGAATATGAGTTAAAAAAGGGGTTTCATCATTTAGGGAAATTGGTAGCTGTTTGTAGGATTTCAACACCTCTATCTATAGTTTCGCTCGGTGCGAATATATCAGACGTTTTATCCTTTAGGCCACGACACGTACACGTGTATTTAAACATTAAAAATAATTAAAAATTATAATTATATGCAATTAACCTGTTTAATAATAAAACATTATAATTATATAAATTATATAAAAGATAATTTGGTAGAGTCTGTCCATTTAATTTAAATAATCGTCTTTACAATCGCACCGCCCGCCACCGGAGTAGAGTTCATCCATACTACCTGGAGCCACTGCGGTCATCCACAGTGTGTTTCCAGAGCTCTTTTTTGCCACGTACCATCCGGCTATGGAATGAGCTCCCCTCCGCGGTGTTTCCCAAGCGCTATGACATGTCCTTCTTCAAACCTTCTTCAAACGAGGTAGGCAGCGGCTTGGCTTTTCCCCTGGCATTGCTGACGTCCATGGGCGACTCTTTCGCCGGTCGAGTCTTAGGTTATAGGTAGTATTTGAGAGCAAGGCTTAAATGATTTATCGTTGCTGAAACCCATTAAAATACATTATTTTATAAATATACCTTATTATATACCTAACACCTTGTACTCCAATTTTTCTAATGTAATACGTACTTAAAAAATGTTCACGATTGACTTTCACTGTGAAGGAATAACAACGTGTAATAAAAATCAAACCCGTAAAATTATAATTTGCGTAATTATTGGTGGTAGGACCTCTTGTGAGTCCGCGCGGGTAGGTACCACCACCCTGCCTATTTCTGCCGTGAAGCAGTGATTTCGGTTTGAAGGGTGGGCAGCCGTTGTAACTATACTTGAGACCTTAGAACTTAAAACTCAAGGTGCGGGGCGCATTTACGTTGTAGATGTCGATGGGCTCCAGTTACCACTTTACACCAAGTGTGCTGTGACCTCGTCCACACATATAAGCAATAAAAATAATAATTATAAATGATATAAATTTGATCTCTCACAAGCACTCCCTTAGAATTTCAATTTGATTTTAATTTAATTTCATTACGCTTAGACAGATACGGCTTCACGACTCTTTCATATTCAGTTGTTAATGAAACCCATAGGCGTCATATTGTAAATACTACCACAACTTCATTTTAGTTTAAAACGTATATTTTAATGCATCTAAGCTATTTTACAAAAAAACAAATAAAAAATGAACCCTCATTATTGTTCTGTATCAAAATATTTTCTTGCAGACATTTTACACGTGAAGCTCTACCTAGATTGGACAATTACAGAAACGTTTTGTCTATACATGCCGCCCATCGACCAACTTTAGATGAGCTTCACAACGCTTCATTGTCTAGGAAGGTAAGGGGACGGTATTATTTGATTTCGTTTACCAGCCAGTTCGAATTTTAAATTTTTCTGGAAATTTCGTGGTTTTTTGTTACCTAATGTCCGTAAAATTTTAATTGACAGGAAAATGTTAAACGTCCGTTAACGATCTTTTTTTAAATATATTTAATTAGTCATATTAAATTACCAGTATTTAATTATTAATTATGATGCTTAATCGTGCCACGCTTGACTGCCATGCTTTTTTTCTCAGAATAAAAAACATGAATTTTTTCATGAACATTTTTCAGAATAAAATTAAATTAATATTTCTCATGCTAATATGTTCGAAACATTTTTTTTGTCTGTTGTAAATACGTAATAGTTAATTAATTAATTACTTTAAACTACCTTACATCGTTTTGATAAATAACTCTGGAGCTTTAGCTTTGCTGAACTCCTGAAATCTGCGATGTCCTTGAGAATCGGTAATAATCTATGATAAGGCAGGCTCGTCTGTGTGCTGAGGTAACAAGAAGATCCCAAGAACCTTTCAGATGATAGCACTACACTGTAAGAACGTTAATGCCGTCACCCATCTTGAGACATGAGTTCTAAGTCTCAGTTCTATAGTACCTACAAGGGATGCCCCACTTATCAAAGGCGGGAGAAGCAACGAATTCCCTTGACCTGATACCGAAACGAACGATTCGACAAGAATGAATTCTAACCGTGTTATATTGCGAGCAATAATAATAAAATAACTATGTTACTTTTTAAACTATTGCATAGCTTTTATCGCGGGCTTTGAGCGCGGCGACCGAATCAAGAAAATCCGTAAGGAAAATAAAACCTAACACCCCCTACTGCGTCTACCTGCTCGCGTTCAACACATTCACACGTTGCGCTTGTGTAGTGTTTGTGAATAAGCGCGCGGCGTGACGTTGCACTGCATGCGCATCATGAAAAGTCTGCTCATCTCTCTCTCGCGCGGTCTAGCTTATGAGTGTGAAAGGGACAGTTAATGTTTTGCTTTTCTTAATGTTTATAAATATAGCGTGGTCTTATTTTATTATTGTTTTAATATTGAATTATTATTGTCTAATTATAATTGCATACGTTGATAAAAAATGATATGCAATCGCTTTACCGCGGCAGTCCCCGAGTGTTTTTTTTTATTTTCCCTACCTAATCGCTGGTAGCTTAAGAGGCTATTCCAGCTATGCTCGGACTGATAAGTGAGCTCACGGGCTCAACCTGAGAGAATTACCAACACTAGCCCTAGCAAGCGCAGTGCTTCGCTGAGTCTACCATCGGATCGGAATCGCGACTCACGGAGAAGATCCGGTGGCTATGTTGTTTTCAACACTGGTACCAACCTGCCCTCCAATCAGTGTTAACTCGACAACAGTAATTCTAATTAACCATCAACATCATTTAGTGACAATGACTCGGTTATTAAGCGTTGTATAATTGTTACGGATTGCAATTTAAGGTTAATACTCGTAGTTCATAAAATTACACGTACGTAGGTTTATCTTTATGCATCTATAGTGGACGCCGCAACCTTGAACTAAGATCAAGTGGTCTTCATAAAGCGCATTTGAACTATGCCCTTAACTACTCGATTGCTGTATTCCGTATGTGATTGTTTTGAGTTATCCTTATGAGGGTAGTAATAATTTTACAAATGATTTTTTTTTTTCAATCGGTACAGATGCGTCACACTAAACACAACGTCGTTGATGTTCGAACACTGTTTTCTCTTTGAAGAATCTCTGGAATCTGTAATGATATTCCTGTCAATATTATCATCTCAGTCTGTCCACTGTCCACTGCTGAACATAGGCCTCTTCAACTGATCTTCAGTGCGGCCGGTCCAATGCCACCTGCATCCAAACGTGACCCAGCGATTCTCACCAGGTCGTCGGTCCATCTGGTAGGTGACCGTCCTACACCGCGCTTGCCAGTACGTGGTCTCCACTTGAGGATCTTTCTGTCCCATCAGTGGTCCGATCTTCGCGCTATTTTCATGGAAATCTTCCCTATGTTGTTTCTAACGTGCTACGTCAGATTGTCTACACCGAATGGCGAATGGATTATTAATAAGTCCGGTTTCTTCTAATTTTTGGCAATAGATTCCTTCTGTTATCTTCAATTCTATCTTTTACTTTTATCTATCGGTGTGATCAATGTGAAGTTCTGAAAAAACTGATACTCAATGATTTTGCTTCTAGAGAACTAGGGAACGAATTACCCCTTCCTAATTGTGAAACATTGACATGTTTCGCATAAGACGACATGTGACCTCGCACATACAGTATTTACCAATTAATCGATGCGTATTCCCGTGCAGGTACTTCGGACCTTACCCATTCGGCAAGGTCGACGTTAAGTAATGGATTATTACGGAATATTCCCGACTTGGCGCTCGCTCATTATATCGATTGTGTAATTTTTTTTGTTTTTTTTTTTTTATTGCCCTTGTAGGCAGACGAGCATACGGCCCACCTGATGGTGAGTGGTTACCGTTGCCCATGGACTTCAGCAATGCCAGGGGCAGAGCCAAGCTGCTGCCTACCTCTTAATACTCTCCACAAGCCTCGTTTGAAGCAGGACATGTCATAGCGCTCGGGAAACACCGTGGAGGGGAGCTCAATCCATAGCCGGATGATTCGTGGCAAAAAAGATCTCTGGAAACGCACTGTGGATGAACGTAGTGGCTCCAGGTAGTATGGATGACCTCTACTCCGGTGGCGGGCGGTGCGATGGTAAAAACGAGATGTCGGTATCATCTCGAATAATTCCTCAGAGCACTCCCCATGGAACATACGGTACAAAATACAGAGGGAACCGAAGTCCCTCCGCAGACCCAGGATATATCATGATTATCTGGATATTTTATCATGAAATACTTATTTCAGTATGTAAGCTTTGATTCTAGTCCAATCATATCATTGGTAAAGTGAAAACGGCTGCACGGTTCGTGATGCGACTTTAATGCAGTCAGAAACCAATTGATTGATTATCTGGATTTGAGGTCGTCGTGGCCTAAAGGATAAGACGTCTGGTGCCTTCGTGTTGAGCGATGCACCGGTGTTCGAATTTCAGGCGGGTATAAATTTTTCTAATGAAATACGTACTCAACAAATGTTCACGATTGACTTCCACGGTGAAGGAATAACATCGTGTAATAAAAATCAAACCAGCAAAATTATAATTTTCGTAATTACTGGTGGGAGGACCTCTTGTGAGTCCACATGGGTGGGTACCACCACCCTGCCTATTTCTGCCGTGAAGCAGTAATGCGTTTCGGTTTTAAGGGTGGGGCAGCCGTTGTAACTATACTTGAGACCTTAGAACTTATATCTCAAGGTGGGTGGCACATTTACGTTGTAGATGTTTATAGGCTCCAGTAACCACTTAACACCAGGTGGGCTGTGAGCTCGTCCACCCATATAAGTAATATATATATTTTTTAATTCTTTGAGCAACTCTGAACTCAATTAGCAGGAGTCACGCAGAAAATCGTGTAGCACGTATTTTTTGTCTTAAGACATTCAGACTTCAAACACGAGATTAAAATTTTTCACGGAACTACTGGACGCTACTATTTTGAATGATGATTAATCTTCATAAAACAAATGAAAAAAAATGGTGACAGTAATTGTTGGAATAATGATATTGCGTCGTATTGAAGACGACTCCGGCTACGGCAATCAAAAATTGCTTAATTAAGCACATTATAATTTTTTTGCTAATGTAATTTATATTATTATTATTTTAATAAAAATAAAAAAAATCGAACTTTTAGTAGTAGACAATTTGATCAAATTACTTTATTGTGAGATGGTGTGTTCTTATTGCATATGAAGCATGAGTGTATCGTCCATCTGGTAGTGAGTGGTCATCTTAATCTTGTAGATCCATACAATGTCTAAGGCTAGCTAAACCGTTGCCTACCACTTAGGACTCTCATCGAACCAACTTTGGAAAAGATCACAGAGCAAAGAAATTCTTGTTGATACTTTATTAAAGAGATGGATGACGTGGAAATGGAACGTGGATCAATACAGTGGTCCCATCGGAAGAATTAAATTTTTTAATAGTGTTCATGGACATACAAGCATATGACCCATGTGATGATGAGTTGTCACTGTCGCTTGTGGTTATTAACAATGCTAGGGGCTGAGTTAAGATGCTGTTTGTCGCAACGATGAGTTAGGTATACCGATAACACTTTGTTCTCATGTTGCATTGGGGAGAGTAGTCTTCACTATACATGGTTGGTATGGTAAGGCTTATGTATACGCCTAGTTTCACAAGGGAAATGACTCGGTGTTTTTTTGATTGCTTAAAAGGTTGAACGAGCTCACGGCTCACCTGGTGCTAAGTGAGTACTGGAGCCCATAGACATCAGCAACGTTAATGCTACCCAGCTTGAGACGTGAAATTTAAGTTTCAGTTTTAGAGTACTATATACTGCCCCACCCTTTGAGATCGGAAAACGTTACAATTTTTTGCGTTCCTTGGAGTTACATAATTTTTATGAATACAATAATTGAACACATGAGTGGATGAAGGGGTTAAGTACAATTTTTAAGATTTTTTAAGATGTGCCTAAAATCATATTAGATCTTAAAACTTCGGGATTTTTAGAAACATTTTTTATAATAGAAATTGCATATGATGAAGGAATTATGTACGAAGAAAAAGCACAAATAACAAAAGTTTGTTGCCCGTTTTCTCAAAATTAACAAATTGTGGCATATACTTAGTCTGGCCATAAATACTGTTACAATTAAAAATAAAAAAAAAATCTATTGCAAATAACATTTATTACTTTTACAGTGTGTTAGTTTAATACATAGATATAAAACAATTTAAAGTATAAAAAGCTTATTCGAAGTGATCTCCATTGGCTGCAATACAGTCCTTTAAACGTTGAGGTCAGTTATCAATAGAAGCACGCACCCTTCCCATGGGAAAAATTTTCACTGCCAATCGTACGGATTATTTTAGGAACTCCAAATTATCATGGCGTTTAGAACAAGCCGTACTCTTTAAAACTGACCATAAATCATAATCCAGCGGATTAAGATCGGGACTAGACGACGGCCAGTTTTCAGCTCTGAAGAAGTCCGAAACGTTCGTTTCCAACCAAGACTGTGTAGACCGAGCTTTAGTATCTTGATACACTTGTGCCGATGTTTTGATACCTTTTTCACAAAAGTATGGCCCAGTCACTCTTTCATAGCTAATACCCCACCAAACCATTACTGAAGTCGGATAGTGCCCACGTTGCACTCTGTCGACTAATTGGGAAGCTTCCTTAGAGCTTTGAGCATAAATACGGTCATTTTGTTTGTTATTGAATTGAATTAAGTTTGAAATTGTAAAAAATTTCTCATCCGTAAACAAAATTTTTCTATGACCTCCCTTTGTGTACCGCTTCAGTAGTTGTTTCGATTTTACCACCCTATTCTCTTTTAAATTATCAGTTAAGAAATTACCAGTACGTCTCTTATAGGTTGCAAGTCCTAAGTCATCTTTTAAAATACGCGGCATGGTTCTAGGTGCTATCTTCATCTCCCGAGATAAAATATTTTGCTTTCGGACAGGATTTCTTCGAATTCTTTCCCTTATTGCTTTGACCACCTTTCTCGTACACTATGTGGACGGCCAGATCTTTTTCTGTCACAAACAGGGGAGGTCTCGTTGCACCTATTAATAGGTACACAAACATTTTACTAATACCAAGCGTATGGAGAGTTTTAAAAATTGCATTTGGCTCCATACCTACTTTGTGTAATGCTGTCACAGCGATTCGGTTCTCTTTATCACCCCACTCCATTTTAATATCGCAAAATATTGTACAATGTATTGGCGCCAAAATGAGAAAACTCAATGAGCAATCATATAAAAATGACAGATTCCAAATTCAAATGTAATATTTTGTTTATTTTTAATTGTAACCGTATTTATGGCCAGACTAAGTATATACCCTTCCTCCACTCATGTCTTCAATTATGAACAAGGAAATTTAGTCTACCGTTAAAAATAATATTCGTTTTGTTCCCAGTCCGGACATACTTTAGAGAAAGACGTGGAGTCTCCGACTGTGACGTCATCGAATTTAAAGTTCGGATGGATCAAGGGCGTGCTGATGCGGTGCCTCCTGAACATATGGGGCGTGATGCTGTTCTTGAGGCTATCTTGGGTCGTGGGACAAGCTGGAGTCGGTTCGTATTTAACATATTGTTTCGCATGTTTAAGGTTAACAAGTTAACCACTAGTTTAATAATTATTAATTTAAATTATAAGTTTGAACATTATATCGTTCTATTGTCAAAGATTTTGCTTCTATAATCAAAGATTTCGCCAAAGCTACACTATAGTATAGACAAAATAGTTTAATTATATCTCCGATCCGGGAAAACCGAAAAAAGTAACATTCTTCGTCGCTTTCTTTATTACTGAAGGTCGTGTCCTTGACACTTGACCGTGGCCTGCCTTGTCAACTGCTTCCATCTTGTCATATGTAGAACTCCTTCTTGTCATGATAATAACAAGTCTCAAACTTTCGACTCGTTTGTTTTTTTTTTTTTATTGCTTAGATGAGTGGACGAGCTCATAGCCCACCTGATGTTAAGTGGTTACTGGAGCCCATAGACATTCACAACGTAAATGCGCCACCCACCTTGAGATACAAGTTCTAAGGTCTCAAGTATAGTTACAACGCCTGCCCCACCCTTTAAACCGAAACGCATTACTGCTTCACGGCAGAAATAGGCAGGGTGGTGGTACCTACCCGTGCGGACTCACAAGAGTCCTACCACCAGTTATGTTATGTGGTTGCGACCCTCAGCAGTGAGGGAATGATGATGAAGAAGACACTCATTGTGGCGTTTGGCTGTAAAGTGTGATCTATTTGCTTGTCTTCCGACAGCGCAGTCTGTTCTCTTGATCCTCACGACATCAGTGGTGACCACTATAACCGCCCTGTCAATGTCGGCGATCTGTACCAATGGTGTTATTAAAGGGGGTAAGCTGACATTTTATTTGTTGTATTAGTATTATTGTTTATTTATCAAAATAAAGTATAGCCTAGTAAAACTATAGCACAAACTGAGTTGCTCTATAAAGAGAAACAACATTTAAAGCCATTGCTTCACCAGTTTTTATGTTTTTTTATATTTCAAACATTCAAAAATGTTTTAATATTTCTAATGTTCCTTCTTCTAATGTTTCAATATTCAAATTATCATTTACGTCACGTTTATAACATATTAACCTCTTTTAAGATTTATCCCATAAATCATATAGAGGCTACATATAATTTTTTTTATTGCTTAGTTTGGTGGACGAGCTCACAGCCCACCTGGTGTTAAGTGGTTACTGGAGCCCATAGACATCTACAACGTAAATGCGCCACCCACTTTGAGATATAAGTTCTAAAGATTCAATATAGTTACAACGGCTGCCTAGCCTTCAAACCGAAACGCATTACTGCTTAACGGCAGAAATAAGCGGGGTGGTGGTACCTACACATGCGAACTCAGAAGAGGTCCTACCACACCATACACACCTTTTCTAAATTGTCACCTCTGTTTCTAGCAATGTGTCAAAGAACTCAAAACTCCTTCATACAATTAAGTATGTTACAATACGGGTTTTATTTTCCCAGGTGGCACATATTACATGATATCTCGCTCATTGGGCCCAGAGTTCGGTGGTTCTATAGGTCTCATATTCTCCGTGGCTAATGCGGTGGCGTGCGCCATGTACATTGTCGGCTTCGGGGAAGCTCTGATGTCTCTCATACCAGAATCTGCCTATATGGTCAGCAAAAGTTGGGTAAGTTCAAATTAAGTGGTTCTATGTCACTGGCTATTGATAGTAATAGCATCTGATTGTTAATTATTTATATCTGGAGAAAAGTCGTAATGCGCAATGTAACACATATTAAAGTTAACGATGCGGTAATGGATTGAATTTAATTAAAAGACAGAAATCAATTAATTCGACTGTTATGAATTTAAAAAAGATGTGTGGTGTCGCGGGACACCGGATAGGAACGAAGTTCCTTATTATAAGAATATTAATTTTAAGTTCTATTCGAGATATAAAAAGAATAATTATTCGGGTATACATTTTTCATTATGATTTTTTTATTGATAAAAAAACTACTTTACAAAGTTATCAACTTTATTTTATTCATAATGATTTGTAAAAATATATATAATAATAATATACAAAGAAATAGCTATTAATATAACTTTTCTCTGGATTATCCTGCGCCAGTCCTATCTATCCTTGGCAGCGCGGATTGCGTCGTGGCTTGAGGTGTTCAGAGTAGAGCTTTTTTTTTTTTGCTTGGATGGGTAGACGATCTCACAGCCCACCTGGTGTTAAGTGGTTACCGGAGCCCATAGACATCTACAACTATACATTAGACACTGTATAGCCATCATACTAAGACTATACATAAATCATAAAAATCTTACGTTACGGACGTTTTTTCCCGGTTAAGGTACCCCTCCGCATCGTCCCATAAGGAACTTAGTTCAAAAATAATTTGAAAAAAAAAAAGGTTTGGCAAGCGTCTGTATTTGGTGCCGAAGCCAAGAGAGGCTTTGGAAATAACGACGAAGGGATAATCTTCCACGGAGCGGGGGATTTTGCTCGGTAGACCGACGCGACGGTCTGAATGTTGTAGGAACTTGTAGCGATGTAGCGCTATAGATAGAGCAGCCCGTTTTTCTTTCCAATACGCAGCAGTAACGTCGCACGAAAACAAATGTTTTCCAGGATCAAGCAATATACGGGTGCATAACGGTGGTAGTGTTGACCGGTATCGTGATAGTCGGGATGGAGTGGGAGGCCAAAGCACAGATAGTGCTGCTCATCATTCTGCTGGTGGCCATCGCGGACTTCTGCGTCGGCTCTATCATTGGCCCAAAGAGCGACGAGGAGGCCGCCCGTGGCTTCGTCGGATATAGCAGTGAGTAAACGTGTCTCACACTAGGGGTTCCAGTCCTCGAAGTCCTTCATGCGGCCAATGATCGGCGCTGGAGGGACATTGCAAGAAGTAAAATCCTGTCAAAATATGATGGTCACGACCCTCAGCAGTGAGGAAACGACGCGAGGAGCAGGGAAACGTGTCCTATGGTTTTAGGAAAAACACTCAAATCTGAAAAGACTCGAAGAGTGACGGTGAGCCCGTGTGTCGGCATCTTTGTCTTGAGTCTTTCTTGCGTGAAGTTTTCCGGTGTGAAGACTATGAGCCACTATAAAATATATCTCTAAGGTGGCTTTCAGTAGTGATATCTATGAGCTCCGGTAGCCATTTTATACCGAATGAATCGTGAGCTCGTTTAGTAAGGCAATTTAAAAATAGAGTAGTAAGGTAGGCAGTAGAATCGAGTCTTTGATCTCATCTCTCCTCATCGACTGATTAAACGCCATCTTTTTCACAAATTACAAAACTATTTTCTTTTAAGTATAGGCCGCCGCGTATTATAAGGTTTACTGGAGCCTACACCGAATACCACAGGTGATGGAACTGCTAACTCATCACTAGGTAGTACCAAAAATCATCAAAATTATATTCTTTTTTGCTTCGCATAAACGTCTTCGTTGGTGATGCTTGGTTGAATGCAGTCATCGACACCTTTTTTTTTTCGGGCCGGGCCCGAACCTCCTATGAGGTCCCCGCGCCTAGGGAGCGCGCGGGGTATGTGGGACTCAATGATCTGCAGATGTTGAGAGCAGACCGCGGGCCCAAGGAACAATCATCGACCCCTAACTTTTGTACTAATTCACTGCGGGCTTGCGACCTTTAGAATGCCCTAAAACAATGAGTATTCATTGCCAATTAATAACATTTATTCATTTACAATCATGGTCGTGTACTTGTCTACAGTGGAGGTGCTGTGGCAGAACATGGGGCCCGACTACCGCTATTACGAGGGCGTCCATCACAACTTCTTCTCGGTATTCTCCATATTCTTCCCGGCCGCTACCGGGATATTAGCCGGCGCCAACATTTCGGGAGATTTGAAGGTATGACGGGATAGGGGAGAGAGAGGGAGAGAGAGGGAGAGAGAGGGAGAGAGAGGGAGAGAGAGAAATCAGAAANTAATTTTAGAGCAATACCAAAGATGCTAGCCTTCTAAGGCGCTAAGTATCACAGCTTAATAAGTTCATGTATTTCACTATCATTCACTACCCGCTCTTCAAGCTCGCTGTACATCTCCATTAAAATATATCAGAACAATATCAAGTGTTGGAGTTTTATTACCACGAGAAACTCCCTTATGTACCACAAGCCGGTACATGTAGTTTTGAGGTTTACCTACCCATTACCCATTTTATAATAATTCCAGTAATTTTCAATTGCTAATGAACACTAAAATATATCTCAAAAGTTAATATTTTAAATTTTACACTGCTTTAGAAAATAATCAGTTTTTTTTTTTCATTTCCTGAACATTTTACATTTTCAGAGATGTACCCTTTTCGAAATTGCATATTCAATTATTAACAAGGAAATTTAGTCTACCATTAAAAATAATATTCGTTTTGTTCGCAGTCCGGACATACTTTAGAAAAAGACGTGGAGTCTCCGACTGTGACGTCATCGAATTTAAAGTTCGGATGGATCAAGGGCGTGCTGATGCGGTGCCTCCTGAACATATGGGGCGTGATGCTGTTCTTGAGGCTATCTTGGGTCGTGGGACAAGCTGGAGTCGGTTCGTATTTAACATATTGTTTCACATGTTTAAGGTTAACAACTAGTTTAATAATTATTAATTTAAATTATAAGTTTGAACAATATTATCGTTCTATTGTCAAAGATTTTGCTTCTATAATCAAAGCTTTCGCCAAAGCTACACTATAGTACCTATAGACAAATAAGTTTAATTATATCTACGATCCGCGAAAACTGAAAAAAACTAATATTCTTCGTCGCTTTCTTCATTACTGAAGGTCGTATCCTTGAAACTTGACCGTGGCCTTCCTTGTCAACTGTTTCCATCTTGTCATATGTGGAACTCCTTCTTGCCATGAAAATAACAAGTCTCAAACTTTCGACTCGTTTATGTTTTTTTTTTTTCTTGCTTAGATGAGTGGACGAGCTCACAGCCCACCTGATGTTAAGTGGTTACTGGAGCCCATAGACATTCACAACGTAAATGCGCCACCCACCTTGAGATACAAGTTCTAAGGTCTCAAGTATAGTTACAACGGCTGCCCCACCCTTCAAACCGAAACGCATTACTGCTTCACGGCAGAAATAGGCAGGGTGGTGGTACCTACCCGCGCGGACTCACAAGAGGTCCTACCACCAGTAATGTTATGTGGTTGCGACCCTCAGCAGTGAGGGAATGATGATGAAGAAGACACTCATTGTGGCGTTTGGCTGTAAAGTGTGATGTATTTGCTTGTCTTCCGACAGCGCAGTCTGTTCTCTTGATCCTCACGACATCAGTGGTGACCACTATAACGGCCCTGTCAATGTCAGCGATCTGTACCAATGGTGTTATTAAAGGGGGTAAGCTGACATTTTATATATTATATTAGTATTATTTTTTATTTATCAAAATAAAGTTTGGCCTAGTAAAACTATAGCACAAACTGAGTTGATCTATAAAGAGAAACAACATTTAAAGCCATCACTTCACCAGTTTTTGTGTTTTTTTATATTTCAAACATTCAAAAATGTTTTAATATTTCTAATGTTCCTTCTGTTCGTCACGTTTATAACATATTAACCTCTTTTAAGATTTATCTCATAAATCATATAGAGGCTACATATATTATTTTTTTATTGCTTAGATAGGTGGACGAGCTCACAGCCCACCTGGTGTTAAGTGGTTACTGGAGCCCATAGATATGTACAACGTAAATGCGCCACCCACCTTGAGATGTAAGTTCTAAAGTTTCAATATAGTTACAACGGCTGCCTAACCTTCAAACCGAAACGCATTACTGCTTCACGGCAGAAATAAGCGACCCCGCTTATTTCTGCCGTGGTGGTACCTACCCATGAGGACTCAGAAGAGGTCCTACCACACCATACACACCTTTTCTAAATTGTCACCTCTGTTTCTAGCAATGTGTCCAAAGAACTCAAAACTCCTCCATACAATTAAGCATGTTAAAATACGGGTTTTATTTTCCCAGGTGGCACATATTACATGATATCTCGCTCATTGGGCCCAGAGTTCGGTGGTTCTATAGGTCTCATATTCTCCGTGGCTAATGCGGTGGCGTGCGCCATGTACATTGTCGGCTTCGGGGAAGCTCTGATGTCTCTCATACCAGAATCTGCCTATATGGTCAGCAAAAGTTGGGTAAGTTCAAATTAACTAGTTCTATGTCACTGGCTATTGATGGTAATGGCGTCTGATTGTTAATTATTTATATCTGGAGATAAGTCGTAATGCGTAATGTAACACATATTAAAGTTAACGATGCGGTAATGGATTGAATTTAATTAAAAGACAGAAATCAATTAATTCGACTGTTATGAATTTAAAAAAGATGTGTGGTGTCGCGGGACACCGGATAGGAACGAAGTTCCTTATTATAAGAATATTAATTTTAAGTTCTATTCGAGATATAAAAAGGATAATTATTCGGGTATACATTTTTTATTATGTTTTTTTATTGATAAAAAAAACTACTTTACAAAGTTATCAACTTTATTTTATTCATAATGATTTGTAAAAATATATATAATAATATACAAAGAAATAGCTATTAATATAACTTTTCTCTGGATTATCCTGCGCCAGTCCTATCTATCCTTGGCTGCGCGGATTGCGTCGTGGCTTGAGGTGTTC
The DNA here is from genome assembly GCF_003987935.1 of Bombyx mandarina. Next base: position 3,235,983 of record NW_021011491.1, on the reverse strand, counting down.
AGAGTAGAGCATATTTTTTTTTTTGCTTGGATTGGTAGACGATCTCACAGCCCACCTGGTGTTAAGTGGTTACTGGAGCCCATAGATATCTACAACTATACATTAGACACTGTATAGCCATCATACTAAGACTATACATAAATCATAAAAATCTTACGTTACGGACGTTTTTTCCCGGTTAAGGTACCCCTCCGCATCGTCCCATAAGGAACTTCGTTCAAAAATAATTTGAAAAAAAAAGGTTTGGCAAGCGTCTGTATTTGGTGCCGAAGCCAAGAGAAATTTTTGATTTTTTCAAATAACGACGAAGGGATAATCTTCCACGGAGCGGGTGATTTTGCTCGGTAGACCGACGCGACGGTCAGAATGTTGCTGTTAGGAACTTGTAGCGATGTAGCGCTAAAGATAGCGCAGCCCGTTTTTCTTTCCAATACGCAGCAGTAACGTCGCACGAAAACAAATGTTTTCCAGGATCAAGCAATATACGGGTGCATAACGGTGGTAGTGTTGACCGGAATCGTGATAGTCGGGATGGAGTGGGAGGCCAAAGCACAGATAGTGCTGCTCATCATTCTGCTGGTGGCCATCGCGGACTTCTGCGTCGGCTCTATCATCGGCCCGAAGAGCGACGAGGAGGCCGCCCGTGGCTTCGTCGGATATAGCAGTGAGTAAACGTGTCTCACACTAGTCCCATTCCACGAAGTCCTTCATGCGGCCAATGAACGGCGCTGGAGGGACATTGCAAGAAGTAAAATCCTGTCAAAATATGAGGGTCACGACCCTCAGCAGGGAGGAAACTGCGCGAGGAGTAGGGAAACGTGTCCTATGGTTTTAGGAAAAACACTAAAATCTGAAAAGACTCGAAGAGTGTCGGTGAGCCCGTGTGTCGGCATCTTTGTGTTGGGTCTTTCTGACGTGAGGTTTTCCGGTGTGAAGACTCGATGAGCCATTATACAATATATCTCTAAGGTGGCTTTCAGTAGTGATATCTATGAGCTCCGGTAGCCATTTTATACCGAATGAATCGTAAGCTCGTTTAGTAAGGCAATTTAAAAATAGAGTAGTAAGGTAGGCAGTAGAATCGAGTCTTTGATCTCATCTCTCCTCATCGACTGATTAAACGCCATCTTTTTCACAAATTACAAAACTATTTTCCTTTAAGTATAGGCCGCCGCGTATTATAAGGTTCACTAGAGCCTACACCGAATACCACAGGTGATGGAACTGCTAACTCATCACTAGGTAGTACCAAAAATCATCAAAATTATATTTTTCTTCGTATAAACGTCTTCGTTGGTGATGTTTGGTTGAATGCAGTCATCGACACCTTTTTTTTTTTCGGGCTTGGGCTGAACCTCCTACGAGGTCCCCGCGCCTACGGGGCGCGCGGGGTATGTGGGACTCAATGATCTGCAGATGTTGAGAGCAGACCGCGGGCCCAAGGAACAATCATCGACCCCTAACTTTTGTACTAATTCACTGCGGGCTTGCGACCTTTTGATTGCCCTAAAACAATGAGTATTGATTGCCAATTTATAACATTTATTCATTTACAATCATGTTCGTATACTTGTTTACAGTGGATGTGCTGTGGCAGAACATGGGGCCCGACTACAGATATTACGAGGGCGTCCATCACAACTTCTTCTCGGTATTCTCTATATTCTTCCCGGCCGCTACCGGGATATTAGCCGGCGCCAACATTTCGGGAGATTTGAAGGTATGACGGGATAGAGAGAGAGAAAGAGAGAGAGAAAATACACTTTATTACACACCAAAACACAATGAACATTAGAAAAGAGTCAAGAAGTAGATACATTTGTATAATACTCGGTCTTATCGCCAAATGCGATATTTTATTTTAACAAAATATATTATTGATCTTAGTACGGAGAGTCTTTAAATATTGAATATCGAAGGTGGTTGATAGTTGAGCGGGCTTGGGAATGTTCACCGAGACTCATGAGTTCGGGGGATGTTTCATTGTTTGCACTAAATCAGTAGCATATTTATTGTGCCGTTGTGGTCTGATCCTTCGTTTACTATACCGTTTCTTGTTTTCTCGGCTTCTGTGTTTCCCGGCTCATAATGAAACATCACACGCCGATGTGGACATTTCTCAATCCAAATGCCGTATTCACATCTCGTGTGTGACTCAAGTGTTTTAGCTGATCTATAGTTCGAATTGAAATGCTTTCTTGCCTTTATAAATAGGATGCTGGTGTCTAACAGATATTCTGCATTTCGTATTGCCCATGTAGGCAGATGAGCATACGGCGTACCTGATGGTCGAGTGGTTACCGTAATCCCATGGACTTCAGTATTGCCCGGGGCAGGGCCAAGTCGCTGCCTACAGTAAAAACCGAAAGGGGAAGATGACGTTTGTTCGCAGAAAAACTAAATTACGAGTATGACATTATGATATTTATGGGAGGGAATGTCCACGCGTTCTATTACTTCGAGCGCGAGTACTCGTGGTGGTGGTACTTTTACTGGTGGTAGGACCTCTTGCGAGTCCGCACGGGTAGGTACCACCGCCCCGCCTATTTCTGCCGTGAAGCAGTAATGCGTTTCGGTTCGAAGGGTGGGGTAGCCGTTGTAACTATACTTGAGAACTTAGAACATGTATCTCAAGGCGGGTGGCGCATTTACGTTGTAGATGTTTATGGGCTCCAGTAACCACTTAACACCAGGTGGGCTGTGAGGTCATACACCCATGCAGCGGAATCCTCTCTCTGATCACGACGTGTGGTTGTAATTCCAGGACCCTCAGAAGTCGATCCCGAAGGGCACGCTGCTCGCCATCCTGCTGACGACGCTGTCGTACCTGCTGATAGCGGTGGTGTCGGGCTGGTCGGTGCTGCGGGACGCGTCGGGGCACGTGGGGGACCTGGCCGCCGGCTCGCTGGCCGCCTGCGCGCGCAACCACACCTGCGCGTACGGGCTGCAGAACGACTACCATGTGAGCACATCCGCCATGAGGGGCCGCGGGACACGTCCGGGGTAGATGATTGCCATTATATATGACGGCGCCAGGGACGGCTGAGCGGCAGTTCTGTCATCACTCGTATTCGGTTGAACCCGCTGTATTGCAATAATTGCAATAAAAGTTAATAAAACCGATAGACCGACTTTACTGCCTGAGACGACTCTGTCCACGCACCGCCATTTTAAGGCTTCGCTCGGCTAACGCGTAATTAGCGCTCTGACGCGCGCTAATTACGCGTTCTGTTTGACGAAGCCTTTATACTCGGGCGTTACGGCGTCTACCCCACATTCTTGTGATATTTATCAAAAAAACATTTTATCATTTAAAATAATAATCAAAACAATGTCTTAATATTACTAAAGTCGACATATAAATTATTAATATTTATGCTTTACCAATACTTATTTATTTATCCAGTTATTTGTGTTTATAAACGTTAAACATATTCTGAGCATTTTGACATCAAAACAGTGTCTGCTAATTATTAAATATTGTAGAATAACAGTTTCATCTTACTAGTAATAAATAAATATTAACATAGAACAAACTAAACTATATATTACCATGCCAATTATTGCCAATAGTGGCGTTTGCGCCCATATATACTTAGAAGTAATTTGTGATATAGAATAAATGCGAAAAAATTATTATGGAATAGCGGAGTTAATTGTAAAATAATATTTTTAATCATAATTAGGAAGCTAGCAATGAGGGCGCTACTAATCCTTTCAAACTCACTTTGATAGCGATGACGTCATAGTCTCTTCTTCCTTTTCTCCACCTTATCCTACTAGGTGGGGTCGGCACAGCTAATTTTTCTCTTTTATTATCTTCTATCAGCCGTCCTCTCAACACTCCCTCCTCTCTGTCTCATATCGTCATTCACACACTCCATCTATGTTTTATTCGGTCGACCTCTTCCCCCTCTACCGTGTACTATCATTTCCATACATCTCCTAGTCACATGCATCTTCTCTCTACGCATCACATGTCCATACCACGCTAGACGTCATAGTCACGAATCATCAGATTCGAGTATCTTCAAGTATTCTTTGATGGGGATTGTTCTATTTGTCCTTGGAGCACTGAGACGCACGTCGGCATTCGTTCATCCCCAGGTGGTGCGGCTGGTGTCGGCCTTCGGTCCGCTCATTCACGGAGGTTGCTTCGCGGCGGCGCTCTCCTCCGCGCTGGCCTCTCTGGTCTCCGCTCCGAAAGTCTTCCAAGTAAGTTACAACTGCTTGTCTTATTCGGCGTGCAGCAGCCCTCGCCCGTGGACAGGGGTGTCAAACCGGAGACCACGTGTGGGGGACCACGATCACTTGTGGGGGGACCACGCACTAACCATCGTGGACTGTCCATATACTACTCATATCCCAACTGATAACCTAGGAGCGCTTTGATAAGAACTAAATCCTTCACTTCCACACTAGGTATTTCATGTATCCCCCACCCCCTTTCAAGAGCATTCCAGATTATTCTGTACGTGATGAGAAGACTTTTTCCTCTTTTTAAAACACAACACTGACTATCGATTGTCAAATAAAGTCAATCTGACAAGCTATAAAAATATCGAACATATTTTGTGTACGTTTAAATAAATGAATATAAGCACCAAAAGGATAAACGTGTCTACTCATGACACGAATTTTTGTCTAATGCGGAAATGGAAGCCACGCCCCTGGGTCCAGCAGAACACGCAGATGCTAGACGCAGAGGCGACAGTGGCGAGCAGCGCGGGGACCGGGGGCGGGGGGTCGGGGGGGGGGGCGGGGAGTGATCATGTGACTCATAAAGAGGACCGTTCTATCCCCAGGCGCTGTGTCAGGACAAGCTGTACCCCTATATCGAGTTCTTCGCTAAGGGCTACGGACCCAACAACGAGCCTGTGCGAGGGTACGTGCTGACCTTCGTCATCGCCACAACCTTCATACTCCTGGGTGAGTTCAGCGGGTCGATCCAGGTCTGATGTCGCCACAGTCAGCTTGTCGTGAGAATTTTGTAATATTTCTTTCGTTGTTCGCTTGATGTGTCTCTGATAAAGTTACAAAGTTATGAAAATAGAATATTTTGATCAATCTATACATATAAATAAAATTGGAGTGTCTGTTTGTAATATTGAAATAACCGCTTTTTACTACCTGCATACAATTTTTGTCTGTCTATCTGTTTGTTCCGGCTAATCTCTGGAACGGCTGGACCGATTTTGACGGGACTTTGACCGATAGGTAGCTGATGGCATTAAGAGTAACGTAGGCTACTTTTTTGGACTAGCTTCGCCTCGCAGCGTCACCCGCGGTACGACAATAATCGCGAGTAACATCGCGGGACTCAGCTGTCAATAATAAAATTTAATGTTTCCGAAGCGAAGCGAGGACGGGTCGCTAGTTATAAATAAATGCAGACATAATTTTCTTTGATTATACAAATAAATAATCACGGTTATGATTTGAAGGAAGCTGCAGCTGTTGTAGTGTAAAATTGAGAACTCATGTGAAATTGAGGAGAATACGCTGTAGACATCTATGGACTTTTTTCAAGGCGTAATATAATTTAAGAATGTATTGTCAGGTGGCCTGAACCAGATAGCCCCGCTGATATCGAACTTCTTCCTGGCGGCCTACACGCTCATCAACTTCTCCACGTTCCACGCGAGCCTCGCCAGGCCCGTCGGCTGGAGACCCACCTTCAGGGTGAGTACAGACTCTCCCCCCCACCCCCTCCCCACACGGGCTCCAAGGAACAATGCCGAAACACCATCTAACTTTCAGTCTTTTTACCATCGTACCGCCACCCACCGGAGTAGGGTTCATCCATACTACCTGAAGCTACTGCGTTCATCCACAGTTCCAGAGAACTTTTTTGCCGCGTACCATCCGGCGTTGGAATGAGCTCCCCTCCACAGTGTTTCCCGAGCGCTATGACATGTCCGTCTTCAAACTGTAACTATATTGAGACCTTAGAACTTATATCTCAAGGTGGGTGGCGCATTTACGTCGTACATGTCTAGGGGCTCCAGTAACCACTTAACACCAGGTGTCCGCGCCAGTACTTCACGTACAAGCGGGGACTACGAGGTCTGCGGGGGGGTCCAACCACCACCACGGCATCGACGACTCGAGCGGCGAGGACCGAACACACACAGCGACACAGAACACTACTGGAACGATATAGAATCGCACGCGCGACTCGCGGCTAATATTGCATTAAAACTTTATATACAGTCCACTTAACAATAAAACCTCAAGAACAAAACCTTTATTTTACTGAGCTACCGAACACCAGGTGGGCTGTGAGCTCGTCCACGCATCTAAGCAATAAAAAAAAACGAGGTTTGTGGAAAATACTTAACTGTAGGTAACGGTAACCACTAACTATCAGGTGGATATGTAACATATGCTCGTCTGCCTAAAGACAAAAAAGAAATAGTTTAAGGCCGCACGACAGTCTCTATATCGGTTGCCCCCGCAGTTTTACAACATGTGGCTGTCGCTGCTGGGCTCGGTGCTGTGCGTGGTCATCATGTTCGTGGTGTCGTGGAGCCAGGCGCTCGGCACCTTCGCCTTCCTGCTCGCCCTCTACCTGCTCGTGTCCTACAGGAAGCCAGGTGAGCCACGCGCAGACAGGGACAGACGTATGCCAGTCGCTACCGGCGCGACAAGGACAAGTGCTATGTCCTATACAAACATCTATATATATCTTATAGTGGGTAGGTCGTCTTTTTTGAGTCCGCGCGGGTAGGTACCACCACCCCGCCTATTTCTGCCGTGAAGGGTGGGGCAGCCGTTGTACTGTAAAAACGGAGACCTTAGAACTCATTTCTCAAGGTAGGTGGTGGCATTTACGTTGTAGATGTCTATGGGCTCCGGTGACCACTTAACATCAAGTGAGCCGTGAAATCTTCCACCTATCGAAGCAATATCTGCTCGACAATACTCATCGCGATAATATGAATATTCGTTGTAGCTAATGTAGCCCCAGCCTCTAAAGGCTCTAAAAGCTTAGATAGGAAGGTTATGGCGACAAGTGAACTGGTGTTGCAGACGTGAACTGGGGCTCCACGACGCAGGCGCAGACGTACAAGACGGCGCTGGCCGGCGTGCAGCTGCTCAACGGGATCGACGAGCACGTCAAGAACTACAGGTAACCCTCCCACCAGCCCTCGCACCAGCCCTCGCACCAGCCCTCCCACCAGCCCTCCCACCAGCCCTCCCACCAGCCCTCCCACCAGCCCTCCCACCAGCCCTCCCATCAGCCCTCCCACCAGCCCTCGCACCAGCCCTCGCACCAGCCGTTAGCCGCAGAAGGCTACTGTCATATCGAGAAGCAAAACGCAATTTCTCTTAATACGCGACATTTATCTTTGTAATTACAGCTTTCTAATCGGTAGGCAGCGGCTTGGCTCTGTCCCCGGCTTTGCTGAAGTCCATGGGCGACGGTAACCACTCGCCATCAGGTGGGCCGTGTGCTAGTCTGCCTTAAAGGGCAATTAAAAAAAATATAATTGCAGGGTCCGTTTTATTTAGTATCAGTATCAACAGTTCGATGTTTTTAATTGAACTTCAATTATGTTAACCATATCTCAAATACCTGAAGAAGCTTTTTTGACGATGATATTTTTTCCAAATTTTAAGCTTTAAATAGCTCTCCTATAAAGTTGTACAAATATCGCTCCCGTCAAATAGCCTTTCACTCGTCGATAAGGGTATTCCAAAAAAAAGTAAGTCTAAAAATATCACAAAAAGAAATCAATTAATTTTTCACTCTATGAGCACTTCATTCAAGACTCATATTACGTCGTTAGTTTGGAAAGGTATTCTGAAATACCATTATTAATCACTGCATAGGATAAAACAAAGTCTGTCCCTATATCCATATGTATGCTTAAATCTTTAAAACTACGCCACGGATTTTGATGCGGTTTTTTTTATAGATAGAGTGATTAAAGAGGAAGTTTTATATGTATAATAACATCCATTAAATAGTGGAGAAATCTATATTTATAAAATGAATTGCTGTTCGTTAGTCTCGCTAAAACTCGAGAACGGCTGGACCGATTTGACTAATTTTGGTCTTGAATTATTTGTGGAAGTCCAGAGAAGGTTTAAAAGGTAGATAAATATGAAAATTCTCGGAATTAAATAAAAATAACAATTTTGTTTTCCTTTGATGTGTCCCCCATCGGACGGATTTCAGGTCTGTTGTTTATCGACTGAGGCACTACGAAGTCTGCCGGGTCAGCTAGTCAATAATAAATTATAGTTTCGGAAGCGAAGCGAGGGCGGGTCGCTAATATTTGTACAAGTACTTGATGTCAAAGTGGAATGCTGCTTCCACGTAATGAGACTATTTGCCGACTTGGTATCCGATCTGCTCAAGTGTATCCTTGTGCAGGCCGCAAGTCCTGGTGCTGACGGGGTTCCCGGGGGAGCGGCCGCTGCTCACCGACTTCACGTACCTGCTCACCAAGGGACTGTCGCTGATGCTGTGCGGACAGATCGTTCAAGTATGTGAAGTTCTTGCTCTTACGCCGCACATCTATACTTATGTACTAATATGTAAATCTACAGTGGTTTTTACGAATGTTCCGTTATAACTACTGAACCGTGCATGCGATTGACTTGACACTTGGTAAAAATACATGTACTTAATGGATAGGCTAATATTTATATGAGTGTTGGACTCCCTACACCAGTTACTGTTGCGGGGGCGTTAATGATGAGAATCTTTGTGCGAGGTGAGAAATAATAATGTTAATTTTAAATGCCCAGCGAGGCGGACGGGTACAGCTAGTACATATATAATACCCTAATGAAAATTCGTTATTAAAAAATGACTGGTGGTAGGACCTCTCGTGAGTCGGTATAAGTATATTGAGATATCTCGTATATCTTACAACTTATATCTCTAGGTGGGTGGTCTCAATTTACGTTGTAGATGTCTATGGGTCCCAGCAGCCACTTAACAGCAGGTGGGCTGTGAGCTCGACCACACATCTAAGCAATAAAAAAACATTTCTTGAAAAATTTATTTGAAGAAATCATTTGAAATCATTTTTTTTTTACTTTTCCTCTCAAAATCGCAGTATCTATGAAAAAAAAAACAATAATAAATTTCTTTATAAAACTATATCGATGTTATTTTTAAAGCTAATAATTTAAAAAAAGAAGAAAAAAAATCGTTATAATTGATGAGTACCAGTGAGCACTAGTAACTGCGGGTTCCCAGGGTCCAGTGAGCCAGCCGACGCGCGAGGCCCTCAGCAAGCGAGCGTACGGCTGGTTCCAGCGCCGGAAGATCAAGGCCTTCTACACCCTGGTCGATGACGTCAGCTTCAAGGACGGCGCCAGCGCGCTGGTGCAGAGCAGCGGGCTCGGGAAGCTCACCCCCAACATCCTCATGATGGGCTTCAAGCAGGACTGGCGCACGTGCAGCAGGCAACACCTGGTGGACTACGTCGAGGTCATGCAGTAAGTGAACTCCTCGCTTACTGCTCAACGTTACGGGAATCGATAATATAGCATGGATCCTTTTGAATAACTACAAAATAGTCAGGATTGCAGGCAGTGGCTTGGCTTTGCCCCTGACATTGCTGACGTCCATGAGCGACGGTAACCACTCACCATCAGGTGGGCCGTATGCTCGTCTGCCTACAAGGGTAATAAAAAATAATAAGTTTGAAACTTTTTTTTTCGTTCTTAATTCATTTTTGTTTTCTTGTGTTTGTTTATCAAAGTCACATTTTCTGTTGATACTAGAACCTAATAATTTTAATGTGAAACTCTAAAGGTAATATTAGCTATTCAGATTAAAGTTACGTTGAATAATTAATGATATTACAAAATGTGATTTATGTTTGTATTTTAACATGTACATGTATGTATGTATATCAGTCTCTGGTTTCCATAGTACAAGGAATCCAGGACCATTAGTCTCTAATAAAATTACATTAAAATAAATATTATTTATAACTTACAGATCCGCCTGTTGATTTCTAAGTTTTAAATACCATAATACCATCAACCTTATCTGGACATCCTTAATATTACATAAAACATAATATATTACAATATTTGTTTATAACGCAATAAAACTGCAGTAAAATTTGTGCATAATGGAGCTAACTCGCAAAGTTACATTTAAAATCTCTCTCGAAAAAATTTTGATATGTTGAGAAAAACGCACGTTAAAAGCAGCTCCTCGTAAGAGAGAGAGCGCGATATATTATACAACGATATATGATTTAACGGCCGTCTGGTGTAGTGGTAAGTGACATGGTCACTACACAAGGGGGTCGCGGGTTCGAATCCCGCCAAGGGAAGATATTTGTATGATAAATATAAATGTCTTTTCCAGGGTTATGGATGTATATTAAATATGTGTAGGTATGTGTATAATAAAAATCTTATATTTTTTTCCGTTATCTGGTACCTGTAACACAAGTTCTTTACGAACTTATCACGGAACCAGTTAACGTGGCGTGACTGTTAGCAAATATTTATTTATTTATTATTTAAAAAAAAAAAAATATGACGTCATCGTTCGATATTGCCATACAAATTTTTCATGAACACTCTCGTCGCAAGAAAGTCATAGAGCATTTCTTCTAAATCCCCCCAAAAACCGAAGTATTATACCACTACCACTACCACTCGCCTGCCAGTCCGGTGAACCAGAGTGGTGTCTTTTTTTTCCTACCTAAGCTGATAGTCTTGAGAGGCTCTTTCAGCGTAACCTTAACTAGTAGGTGAGCTCACGGGGCTCAAACCTGACTAGTGGCCTCCGGGCTACTGGCAATTCGTTAGAAACAATATCGACTACTCAACAGTAAAGCGTTGGACGTGCACATGGCGCTCGCGATACTCCGCATCGAGGGCGGACAGTACAGCAGCGAGGCGCTCGACGAAGACCTCCAGATCTACCTCAACGACCTTAACGCCAACGGCGCGGCGGGAATATCGCGTGAGTCACGCTCAAGCTTCCTTTCAAGTGTAGCATATTCAAGTTTCTCTATCCAGATATAAATGGGCAAAGACGAAACAGTTTGTTTTAATATTTTAATTCTCCCGCTTATCGGACGACTTTTTTTTTTCTACCTATGCTGATAGTCTTGAGAGGTTATATCAGCTCTACCCTACCATATAGGTGAGCTCACGGGGCTCAAACCGAAGGTGCTGCTAACACTGGCCCTAGCAAGAGCCGTGCTTCGCAGAATCTACCACCGGATCGGAAACGCGACCCACTGAGAAGATCCGGCGAGAAACTCAGTGGGCTGTGTCTGAGGATTAATTTAGACGTCGAACCCGTCGCTTGCGACGAAGGGTTCGACGAGGACGGTGAACGGTGCTTAAGGTACCTAAAAGCACCGTTAATAGATCGGGAGGAGGAGGGTGCGTAGAATAGCACCAGCCCTAAGTAAAAGGCGACTAAGGGGGTCATCGGAGTTTGGGTAGCGGCGTTCTCTGAATATTTCTTCAGTTTACCTCGATCTCCACCACGTTCACTGGTAGGACGTGGGTACCATCGTCCCGCCCAGTTCTGTGGCAAAGCAGTCTCGCGTTCTGGTTTGAAGGGTAACTGCCGTTATGCAGTACAGCTGAAATTTCCACCTCATGTCTCAAATCTGCGGACTCCGTTCAAGTTGTGATTTCTACTTCTTTTTTTACTTAGCAGCTATTATAGGGCTTTACTACAAAGTATCTCAATAACAGAACATGTAGGTATATAAAACTTGAGCTATATTGTGTGCTTAGTGCGAGTTTTTTAACGTTCTCGATAGCGTAAAAGTTAACTCAAATTTGTATGCTGTTGGAACAGCGCCCCTAGCGGCAAACGTAGGCAAACGTCTAAGCACACTGACCGCGGTCGAATTTGGACGGAACTGGCGTTTGTGGAGTAATCGCTAACGTCAGGTTCTTGTAGGACATTCTGTTCCCAATGAATACACATATTTTGGTACATTAATTAAAAAACCCACCAGAACCCACTAAGATGAAAGACCAGCGATATTCTCCCAGGATAATTGTGGGAATTATAGGTGCTGTTAGCGTTAATGTGTATCGTGTGCTTCCTTTCGTGATCAGGTTCCATGGGAGATACATACAAAGCAACGAAGTCTACGGAGAGCCTCAACACTCAGTCCGAAGGTAAATCGACTTGTGTCATATTAATAATACAACCGACTCGGTGGTGTGGTGGTTACCGCTCCTGACTATTCCGCCGAGGATCGTGGGTTCGATTCCCGCATCCGGCAAACATTCGTGTGATGATCAGGCTTTTTTGTTCTTTGTCAGGGTCTTATATTATCAATAAATTATGTATAAATATTATCTATATATTATGTATAAATGTAAAGTATGCATGTCAGTCTCTGGTACCGATAACACAGGAAATCCTAATTTGGGATCAGATGATCGTGCAAAGATGTCGTATGGTAGATCTTAATTGACAAAGAGAACATCCTGCGCCGACATTCTTATCCCATATAGTAGGATAAGAATAACTTGAAGTACGTACGTAATATATGTTAGCATCGTAGTATAGTACATAATATAGTCATCGTTTTCTCCGTTTTGTAGGTAGATAGTAATTAAATTTGCTTAAAAAAAGAACTTTTTTCTTCTATTTTCCCTTATCCTCTATCGCTCTATTGGTTCTTTTGAAACTGTGCCATAAAAGATCGAGCATTTGCACCACCCGACGGTGAGTGGTCCCTGTCTTTTGTGACCGTCAACAACATCAGTCGTATATTCAAGAATGTCACCTTCATGTGACGGCTATTCAATTTGTGCAACTTTATTGTTATTGAAATAAAGTGCAAAGTTATCTTTCGTTAAAAGTATAGGGCTTTATTGATTCAGTATTTTTTTAAGGGATTTTATGACCTGGTAACTAAGACCTTTAGGTCGTGTCTTATTTTAATTTATATTCTTATTTTTATAAAAATGAAAACATGGAGTGAAATGAAATGATATGAGATGATATGGGATTAAATATAATGTCAGTAAAATGGTGGTTATTTACTGAGACTTTTTCAGTGGACTTTTTGGAGGATCCCGAGAAGTTGCGTTCAGCGGCTTAGTTTCATTTTCCCACATTTATGCATTTTCACGGATATTAAACAGTTAATAAACCACCGTTATTACACATTTAAACCTGAAGAAACACTAAATAGACACAATAAAACAAATCACACAACTTCACTCCTCGCATTCCAGCCAAAAAGTCCGTTTCAGAAAAAAAAAGAAGGGCCATTTCGTATAAAGCATTAAAAGTGTTATGATTCCGACAGGCAGCATGTCCGACTTGTCGGTGGGGTCGCCGCAGCTGCGACGCGCCGTCTCGCAGGACCCCGGCGCCAACCCGGACAAGGAGCAAGTCAAAATTAAAAAAAGCGGCAAAGAAAGGTATGAGATATTACCACAAGTATTATCTACTAGCGGCCCGCTCCGGCTCCGCTCGGGTCTTTAACAAAAAAAAATGTGTGCGTGTACTAGTGTACACACGTAAGAAGTGAAACTTCTTTATGGCCTTATTTTTCGAAAAATGATCTACATGCAACTTTCTAGAAATTGGTTAAATAAAGTTAAATTAGATAAAGTTTAAACAAAAGGATTTTATTATCATAGACATGAATACAAAAAAGTTAAATTAGATAAAGTTTAAACAAAAGGATTTTATTATCATAGACATGAATACAAAAAAGATGGCGCGTAACGGAAAAATGTGACGCGTAACCGAAAAATGTGACGGTAAATTTTTTTCCAACGCCGATAAAGAAGTTTCACTTCAAAAATTCAACGATATTTGAGGTTGTTTTATTTTTTTAAATAAAAGAACACTTATTGCGGCATAACTATAATAGTTAGACATATGCTGTCCTAACACTTTTTGTAAATAATAATGTGTTGTACAAAGCCGTAGTACATTATTTTATTCTATCATCAATAGTTTTCGAAGGGCACGCGATGTAAAGAATATTTTAGGTATTTTTTTTACCTCTTTGGTTACATTATTGGAGTTTTAGTAAGAATCCCTAATTTAAAAAAAAAAAGATTATTATAGCCTATGTATGTCTCTCGGGAATAATGTAGCTTCCAAACAGTGAAAGAATTTTTCTAATCGATTCAGTAGTTTCGGAGCCTATTCAAAACAAACAAATAAACAAATCTTTCCTCTTTATAATATTGGTTTAGAAGTATAGATGTATCCATCTCATTCTCTCGCAGTCTATAAATATGTGCTTGTCTCTTTTTAGTGTCGTTTTGTCCAATTTCAAATCGGTGCGGTCCTTAATTGTGTTTCTATAGATTCCGACATGAAATCTGAGTACCGTAGATTGGTGGGAATCGGGACCCTTTCCAAATCCAACACAAATTCGCAATGGTTTTTCTTAGGGTAATATCAATAAAATTGAGATTATACATAGTCCATTACAAAATATACACAAAAACTGAGAAAACTAGCTTGACCCGATTCATCTTGGTTTTATGGTGAATCAGGTTACGTATGGGGACAATAGTTTTTCGACAGGGCTGGCACTATTTATTTGTTAGGTAGGTAGGTACCTGACTTTTGGTATTTAACTTTGAGTTCCAAAACTTTGATGATTAAACTATTTAATCTTCTTAAACACTAAATAAAAGTTATTTTGAGTTCAACAAAGTTATACAACTCAAAAAAAGTATTGTGACATCCCAGATTTGTCCCTATTCTAACTCTAGTCTATATTCCCCCCAATGTACTGTATGGTTCTATGGACATTGGTAGGACTTCTTGTGAGTCCGCACGGGTAGGTACCACCGCCCTGCCTATTTCTGCCGTGAAGCAGTAATGCGTTTCGGCTTGAAGGGTGGGGCAGCCGCTGTAATTATACGAGACCTTTATATATCAAGGTGGCGGCATTTACGTTGTAGATGTCTGTGGGCTTCAGTAATCAGGTGGGCTGTAAGTTCATATTAAAACATATTTTTTTTTCGTTATTTACAGTAAAGGTCTAAGTTACGCGGTGCGGAGGGCTCTAGGGTCTGCGGTGGCTCGCAGGGCGTCCTCGTTCACTTCAGTGGAACAATTCACGAGGAGGCAGGCCGGGACCGTCGACGTTTGGTGGCTCTATGACGACGGAGGTGAGTCATATAACCCTATAATAATAATTATTATTATTCAAGCCTCTTAAAATACAAACACGTACAAAATTTTTTAACACTAGTATAATAATATACATGGCTTTTTATGAGGTATACAGTAACAATATTCTCTGACTTTTATGCTAGGAAAACCTGTGTTACAAAAGTCAGTGGTTCAGTGCTAGGTCACCAGGTAAAGTAAGTTAAGGAAGAGCGATCTGTAAGAATATAGTACGTACGTGTGTGTGTGTGTTGTGTATGTGTTTGTGTGTTGTTTATGTGTGTCATACAATAAAGTATAATAAAGTATTACGTTATATATGACCTATATTATATATCCTACGTACGATCTATGCTTTTGTGGTCCAGCTAGACCGGGATAGGTATTGTTGTGTCGGCGCTAGAGGGCGCTTGTGTAGCGACTGCGTGGTACTGACGTGTCTTCACGATGCTCCCCCAGGTCTGACCCTGCTGCTGCCGTACATCCTGTCCACCAGACGCGCCTGGTCCTCCAGCCCGCTGCGGATATTCACGCTCGCCAACAAGAACACGGAGCTGGAGATCGAAGAAAGGAAGTAAGTTTTTTTTTAATTGTCGTATAGGCAGACGAGCATACGGACCATCTGATGGTAAGTGGTTACCGTAGCTCTTGGACGTCAGCAATGCCAGGGGCAGAGCCAAGCCGCTGCCTACCGTTTAATACTCTCCACAAGCCTCATGTCATCCATACTACCTGGAGCCATTGCGGTTATCCACAGTGCGTTTCCAGAGATCATTTTTGCCACGCACCATCCGGCTATGCAATGAGCTCCCCTCCACGGTGTTTCCCGATCGCTATGACATCTTGTTCTTCAAACGAAGCTTGTGGAGAGTACTGAGCGGTAGGCAGCGGCTTGGCTCTGCCCCTGGCATTGCTGACGCTAATGGGCGACGGCTTATGATGAGATGGGCCGTATGCTCGTCTATACGGCAATAAAAAATTAAATAAAATTAAGTGGAACTTGAGAGTCAAAACTATTTAGACGGTCTACAAAGATCATACTCCAATAAAAACGTTTCCAGCATGGCGTCCCTGCTGTCCAAGTTCCGCATCGACTACTCGGCGCTGACGGTGGTGGCGGACATCACGCGGCGCCCCCGGGACTCCACGCTGGACTACTTCGACCAGCTCATCGCGCCCTTCATGGTGCCGGAAGACGCCAACCATACGGGTGAGATGTTCGCTCTTAGCCAACTCTGGTGGTAGAACCTCTTGTGAGTCCGCGCGGGTAGGTACCACCACCCTGCCTATTTCTACCGTGAAGCAGTAATGCGTTTCGGCTTGAAGGGTGAGCTAGCCGTTGTAATTATACTGAGACCTTAGAACTTATATCTCAAGGTGGGTGGCGCATTTACGTTGTAGATGGCTGTGAGCTCGTTCACCCATCTAGGCAATAAAAAAAAAAAACATGGCAATATCGATACACGCGGGTAGGTGTACATTTTCAGTGTTTATGCATGTTACAAGTGTCGAATTACTTCTATGCTCGAAGATGAATATCGTGTGATAATACTTTTCATATAATATATAATATATGACGGAGTGACTGTTTCTATTGTGTTTTTAAAATGACGTCGTCATTGCTGATGATAGTGCCAGTGGTATCATGTTATTACAAATGGTGACGTTAGCTTCTCGTCGTTGTTGTCATTGCCTTCTGTAGTGACAGAAAATAATACTCGCCAATGAATTCCGTTTATTACATTTCAAGTGTACAACGATAACAACAAAGCGTTCCGTTCCGTTCGGCTGCTCGAGTCGGAATGTTTTGTGCGACAATAGTCACTTTTATTTATAATAGAAAGTGAGGGTAGCTTTTAAACAGTTTTTGACGTGTGCTGGACTTATAACCGTTAACCAACAATTTGAACATTAAGAAAACAGTTAACTTTAACCAATTGTAGTTAACTAATTGTAATGTTGCGCTAATATCTTATCTTTATCGAATAGAACATGTCACGGCCCCCATGTGTCCAGTGGTTATCGGAGTCAGTGTATATCGCGACTATGGAGGGTAGACGTAAGGAGAACCGTACATATGGGAGAAGCTTGAAAAAGTGTTCCATTTTCAGCACTAAATAACAGTTCAAAAATCCTCCAGAATGGCGCTAGCATAGGCACAGGGTATATATGAACGAACGATGACGATTGGTATAACTTGGGATTTTTCTTGATTTGATGCACTGAGATATAAAGAACGTCCACGCACAGCGGGTGTGACGGCGGGCGTGACGGCGGGCGTGACGGCGGGCGTGACGGCGGGCGACCTGGCGGCGGCCCGGGAGCGCACGCACCGGCACCTGCGGCTGCGCGAGCTCATCGGGGAGCGGTCCCGGGGCGCGCGGCTGGTGTGCGCCACGCTGCCCATGCCGCGCCGCCGCAGCGTGGTGCCGCCGCCGCTCTACGCCGCCTGGCTGCACGCCATCGCCTCCGCCGCCGACAACACGCTGCTCGTGCGCGGCAACCACGAGCCCGTGCTCACCTTCTACTCCTGACCACCCTTCCAACACCCCTCCCAACCCCCCTCCCAACCCCCCTCCCAACCCCCCTCCCAACACCCCACCCATCTAACCAACAGCTTCAATACCCTTCATAAAACTCTGCGGGTAGTTTGTTTTTGTAAATACATACACTGAAATCTAAGGGATTTACTAACAAAATACGCTTTTATAGAAAATCCAACTAAAAAATAGAAAATAAATTTTAATTAATTTGAATTAAAAGTAGTGTAAGAAAAAATGATCTTATTGTAAAAAAAACCGTGGGGTGCTTTTCAGGATATTATCAAAATAGCCATTCTACTCATATCTATTCATAAAATATTTATAACTACTGATACCATGCAAACCACGCTTTTTTTTACAATAAATAATAGTTTTTTTTAAATTATTACCTATTTATTTTTCATTTTTTAGTTGAATTTCAATTTTTTCAATATATTTTTTAAATATTGAATTGTCATCGGTCCTTAATAAGTATAGCAAATTTTCGAGTTAATCCGACGTTTTGAAGGGGGTCGAAATCATGTTCAAAGATTCCGCTACATACGTCTGAAGCTAATAAAAGTGTATTAATTATGTTGAGAACAGTTACACGATATTCATTTTTTTTTCCTATCTATGCTGATAGCCTTGAGAGGCTATTTCAGCTTACCCTAGCTTGTGTAGGTGAGCTCACGGGGCTCAAACCGGAGAATTGCTAACACTGGCCCTAGCAAGAGCCGTGCTTCGCAGAATCTACCACTGGATCGGAAACGCGACCCACTGAGAAGATCCGGCGAGAAACTCAGTGGGCTGTGTCTGTGGGTTAATTCGCTCGTCGAGCCCTTCGTCGCTAGCGACGGGTTCGACGAGCACGGTGACCGGCGCTTGTATTGCCTAAAAGCACCGTTAATGGATCAGGAGGATCCGTGATGACGTGTGATATTCATAATGTTAATGGTACTCCAGACTACGTACGACCCAAGGGTACGTACCGCCGCCCCGACTTGTGTCGTGATGACAGACTTCTCCGTCACCAGTCAGAGACTACCCGTAACGTCTAGCTGTAGACGCCCAACGAGTCCATGGGCATCAGGTAAAAGTCGAAGTTCGATAGAATATTGCTTTGCGGCAGAAACAGGCAAAAGATTCATCACATAAGCCCTTCCTTCGATACTGAAGAAGTAAGAGGAATAGAAGTAGGACAGGATATTTACTGATACGAACATGTGGTGGAGAAAGCATTTTCAATTTGAAGTCGTGTAAGATAAAGTACTCATGAGTGCTCACGGTCATCGTCCTGATCCCGATTTTAACTTAGACGTCGTATTACTGNTTGCGGCAGAAACAGGCAAAAGATTCATCACATAAGCCCTTCCTTCGATACTGAAGAAGTAAGAGGAATAGAAGTAGGACAGGATATTTACTGATACGAACATGTGGTGGAGAAAGCATTTTCAATTTGAAGTCGTGTAAGATAAAGTACTCATGAGTGCTCACGGTCATCGTCCTGATCCCGATTTTAACTTAGACGTCGTATTACTGTAAAGCAGAAACGGTTAATCAGTGTAATAGTAATAATGAAATATATTTTCGTAAGATTTTACAAAATTTCTCTAAACTATTTCGATATTATACACGTTAAAATATTTTGTGAATGTATATGTATTTAATTATATGTGATGTATTTAATAATTGTATGCCTATTTATACATACTAGAGGTCCCGCAGTAGTCGAAATTAGACTATAATCAGTTGGAATTGTAAGTTATTAGTTACACTATTATGATTGTATCTTATACTTCTATAATCACAAATTTCACCAAGACTACACTATAAAAATATTAACAAAGAGAAACAATATTTAATCTATTCTCAATTTGACAACAGACGTCAAGAACAAAAGCTTGACAATAAATATAGTATGCATGCGTGTGCGCGTCAAATACATGGTATATAGTGTGTGTAATGTTTTCTTTATTGATTTAATGTATCTTTTATGCATTATTTCAAAAAATATTAGCATTGTGCACTTCTTCTCTACATTCTGTATAAGTGTGGAAAATTTCATACTCCTCGGTCCGCGCAATTTTCGTAAAAAGGGATACAAGTTTTTGCTTCACGTATTAATATATAGATGTGATGTGTTTAATAATTGTACACCTATTTATAGATATGTATACGTTTTTGTGAGTTCTCACACGTGATCAGCAGTGCAATTTTTGAATCTATTATACAAATTACATGAAGAAATCTTACAATAATTTATTATAATATAATATCAATCTCGAATTTCTAGACTCGCTGTAACATAATTATACTGTAAATTTTGATTTAACTTAACTTATTATAGTGATGTTGTAATATATTTAGAATATATATATATATATTAATATAAATATTGACGGGTGAAAGTCTATTTGGTTTAGGCGACATTTTTGCAACTTTACATTAGAGCCATTTAAAGTTTAAAATTTGGAAAAAATATTACGACCAGAAAACTTCTTCAACTATTTGAATAGAGTAAACATAATTTAAATTCAAATTAAAAACATCGAATTGTTGATATTAATGGCAAATAAAACTGACCTTTAATTACAAAGATAAATGTCTCTTAAATCAAATAACCTTTCACCTCTAGAAGTGTAATAAGTCGTGTGCAATGAGAAATCTGTGCTTTTAAAAGTTAAAAGGTACATTTTTCAATGCAAACCTGCAAAGTCAACCAGAAGGTGCAGTGAAAGCTCAGGTCTTCAATGGAAGCGCCAAACTTTTGTTATTATTTTAATTTTATGTCATGTCATTTTTATGTCATGTCGGTTATGGTTACATTGGAAAATGGAATAACAATTACGATTCTACGGTGACGTATTCAAATCGATTTAATGTTAGATCCTTTAGAATCAATATAATTTACTAGACAGTGGATCGCGTGACACTTATTTTTTATAAATGGCCGAACGAAGTCGACTGAACGCAACTTAATATATCATCGTTGTCAAACCAAAATCTGCTATGTGCACTTTTTTAGATTTTTACTTTTTGACCTTTTCGTATAGTTCACAGCCCTATTTAGCCTATAAAAAAAAATGTCATTTGTCTATATCTTTAATATTTATCTATAGCTTTCATTTGATATAGTTTTTAAAAATTCACCTTCATATAAAATTTTATACGAAAATGTTTTTACTCGTACTCGTTAATTCAAAATAGAGTTTTTGCACATAGCAGATTTTGGTTTGACAGCGACGATATGTCATTTTTGACCAAAATAAGCGTCGTGACAACCCTTGGTCAACTAGGACACAACGATTACCCACATATCGCCATTTCGCATTAAAAGTGTACAATTTCCAAAAATATTCGAAATTGAGTTTATATAAGTATATATGCGTAAACATTTGGTATCACCGGTATTTTTCTCATAAATACTGTCAAAAGAGCGTAGTTTAGTTTTTTGTTTTTTTTTTTTTCATTTACCTATATTTTGACTGCTATTAACAATGTTAATACATAATTTTATCTTAATTTAAAAGACAAATAATGTAAAATTTGTAAGTTTTGAGATTATACAGTTTTCATGCGAGAAGACGATATGACGTGGCGCGCTGTGATTGGTGTTCAGTTTGACGTAAATTGTTTGGACGTTTATTTCGAAGTATCTCAATATTAAATCGACTTGAATCGGCATGCGTACACTAAATTATTGAGTCTAAATTAAATTAGAAATTTTATTAATTAAGTGCAATATGTATTAGGTTTTAAACAATAAACATGACAACTGGTAATCGAATTTAAAATATATATAGTGAGAAGTGTGAAGTGGTTTTATTTTGGTGTAGTTTTATGTTTTTTATTTCCCTGTAGCCAGGCCAGCACAGCCCACCTGATGGTCAGTGGTCACCATTTTTCATGCACATCAGAAATGCCAAGGGCACAGTGAAGTCGCTGTCTACTGCGAATTTAAATACAATTAAAATAATCACGTGTCTACATAATAGGGATAATAAATGATACATATTCTTATATCAATCTCCATAGGTTCTAACTCAATGCAATCTGCGGTAGCGCAACGAGCATTGAAATAGAATCATATGGCGTTTTTTGAAGTGAAACATTCGAGGTGTAACTTCTTTAGGCGGGTTGAGAGTAAAATTTAACTCACGATAGATTCGTTACGGCTAGAGAGAAGAGATACAATTTAGGACGAGCGAGAGTGAGAAAATAGACGGAGCATCGTGCGAACCACTCGACCGTGGAGAGAGGGAGAAAGCGACCTAGGTTGTTTCTCTCGTCGACCACTAGATGGCTTGTTATTCGTTTCTCATTGCTCCTTTAGATGGCAGTAATATATTATCTTATATTTTATTTGTAATGAAGGATTTAAAAAAAACTCTTTCTATAATAATATATAATTGGAAATGTGATGAAGAGGTCGTTTTCTATTATAAATACCACAAAAGAAGTTTCACTTCTTTCATGTGCACCAAGCTGCACGTTTTTCTCTCATTAGCATTTTTGTATTAAACCAATTTATATTAAGTGGTTCTGGATACCACAGTCGCAATGTGAATGAAGCCATACACTCTGAGACATGTGCTCATAATCTTAGTTCCACTGTCAGTAGCGGATTAAAGGTCCAGAGCGCCCTAGGCAATCACTTTAGCGGCGCTCCTGTACCGGCCATATATGGCCATCATGATACTTTAAATTTTAACTAGTTGTTTTTGCAATTACGATGACGTTGTATCATCAGACTAGTAGACCAGGACCATTTAGTAGACTATTTAGTTCAGGCATTTAGTTCTTAATCGTCGATATTTTATATTTTTTTATTGCCTAGAAGTGTGGACGAGCTCACAGCCCACCTGGTGTTAAGTGGTTACTGGAACCCATAGACATCTACAACGTAAATGCGCCACACAACTTAAGATATACCTAAGTTCTAAGGTAAGGTCAGTATAGTTACAACGGCTGCCCCACCCTTCATACCAAACGCATTACTGCTTCACGGCAGAATCAGGCAGGGCGGTGGTACCTACCCGTGCGGACTCACAAGAGGTCCCACCACCAGTAATTACGCAAATTATAATTTTGCGGATTATTCCTTGTTATTCCTTCACCGTGGAAGTCAATAGTAAACAATTGTTAAGTACGTATTTCATTAGAAAAATTGGTGCCCGCTTACGGGATTCGAACACCGTTGCATCGCTATATACGAGTGCACCGGACGTCTTATCCTTTAGGCCAGGACGACTCTGTTGTTATTTGACGTTATGTTATTTTCTTTATTTATTTAAAAGTTCTGAGCTCGCGCGACCCTTGTAACTACACGCCCCCAGGCACGTGCCTAGTTTGCCTTACGGATAATCCGCCTCTGTCCACTGTATAACGGCGGTTACGCCCTTTAAGCCCAAACACGTCATAATCTTCGCGGCAAAAACGGCATAATGTTTGCAACGCGTGTTCAGAAATGTCTTCTTCTACTGTTTTAAACTCATGCCTGCTTACTAGTTACTAGATTACATCACAATCCCTAGTAATTAAAACAAATACAATTATGATTAACTTAAATGTTCTTTGATCGTATTGTTTTTTTAATTGCCTTTTGTTAAATCAATAGAATATAGGAAGTGTTATGTTTAATACGAATAGGTTAAAGATTGCATTCGCATTGATTATGCCCATGAACGACAGTACTAATAAGTGTAGTTTTTGGGGCTGATTTGTTAATAAAACCTCGGAGCACTTATGTATTGGTCGTGGCCATTCAGGGGAGAAGAGAGGGAGGGGAACAATTGTATTACCAACTTAATAATAATAAAATTTTAATACAAAACATGTTGGATAGAAATGCCTACAGTGACAACATATGGCTATTAATGATAGGGCGTTATGTGAGCCTGGGCTAGCACTCACGTCTCAAAGTGGGCAGCGAAATTCGCGTTTTTTTTTGCCAATAGCCTCCGGTAACCGCTTAACACGAGGTGTACCGTAAACTCGTTCACTTGGATATGCAATAACAAAACAAAAACATGTTGGCTGTATGGGCTTGTATAAGTTCAGTGGAAAAACAATTATATAACTATTTTAGCTATTAATAAATAATTACGAAATAAGCAAGTTAATTTCATAGCGTGTATGTTATAACGCAAATGCGTTTGCAAATCAATTGTTTTGCAAAAAAATACGTGATTTATTTAAGACGCTGTCTCATCACAAAACGAAGTATATTTGTTTGTCTAGATCTACGTGACGATATAGCGAAATGTAAGTGGCAATAATACCGCAGGTAGGAAAACGTGCAGTATCTACATAATTATTGAAGGTTTCTTAGTATGTTTGCCCTCTATGCGTTGTACAGGATTGTGTATGTACCTACAGGTATTTGCAGCGTTTTCTACACAGTGTTATAGTCTGTGGTAGAGAGACGGAAACCCGCCAAAACCGAAAGTAAAATGGAGCCCTTCATATTTTATTTTTTATGTTCTATCTAACCTAAATGTCCTGGGTACGAAACTTAACGATATACTTTACCGCCAATTGATCGATATAAGTGACTACACGAAAAACTCTCAGGCGATCGACTGGAGAAGGAATGTTTATGATTGTTAATTCACTTAAAGTACAATATGCAGAATTGTTGCGTTATTTAATTAAAAATCGATATCGACACTCGACATTCCCCAAAATGTTCTTAAGCCACTCATCCGAGTGTGATGAAACTTGGTATTGTTGGCAATTCAGGGAAGATTACTTTCATAATGCTGCGAAATTATCGTCTTTACCATATAGTTGTCAAAGCGCATATTCTGAATTTGACGGGAAACATTCTTATACAGATTAATTTGACTTTTTAATTCATTTAATAATACAGACTAGTGGCCCCGCCGTAGTCGATCTTCGACTATAATTAATTGAAATCCTAAGTTTGAATATTATGGTTCTATTATCAAAGACTATTTATTATAATATTTCTATAGTGACAGATTTCGCCAAGAAAGATAAACAATATTAACTTATTCTCAATTTGACTACAGACTTTAAGCAATAACAAAAGTTTGACAATAAATGTGTGTGTCAAATACATGGTAGTAATGGTGTGTAATGTTTTCTTTATTTATTCAATGTATATTTTATGCATTATTTAAAAAAAAATATTGGCATTGTGCATTGCTTCTCTATATTCTCTATAAGTATGGGAAGTTTCATACTCCTCCGTCCGCGCAATTTTCGGAAAAAGGGGATACAAAGTTTTTGCTTCACGTATTAATATATAGATTCCGTTTCATTTAAAAGTAACCCAAAATAACTAGACGCACTATGAAATGTGATATGCGAATTTCAAATTTATGGTAAGTATTTTGAGGACCTAAGCTCCTGTTATTCCATTTACATTATGCCATGTGTCTTTGTTTCATCATGTAGGTACAGCTTCATATTTTCTTTTGGTTTTTGTCTTCAATACATTAGACAGCGAACGAGTCTGTTCATTTCTATACCCATCCTTTCGTCTTCTTAAAAGAGAACAATTTAAACAGTTTTGTGTCTAAATTTGGAGTTTTTTGGTATGTATTTGGAACTATAACTAGTTTCTGGATTTTTGGAAATAGTAAATGAAAATCTCAATACTATTTAACTAAACCGAGCAACAACTTATGTATTATAGATTTTAATAAGCGGCATTCTCGATCCTGCGGACAGAATGGAAAGCAGTCGACGTCGCCCCAAACACGTCATTTCGGATCCTCCCGATCCACTAACGGTGCTTTTAGGTACTTCAAGCACCGGTCACCGTTCTCGTCGAACCCGTCGCTTGCGTCGAAGGGCTCGATGAGTAAATTAACCCTCAGACACAGCCCACTGAGTTTCTCGCCGGATCTTCTCAGTGGGTCACGTTTCAGATCCGGTGGTAGATTCTGCGAAGCACGGCTCTTGCTAGGGTTCGTGTTAGCAACGTCGTCAGGTTTGAGCCCCGTGAGCTCACCTACTAGTTAAGGTTACGCTTACATAGCCTCGCTAGGCTATGAGCTTAGGTAGGAAAAGAAAAAAAAAAGCGGTAAGTACATTCGCGCAATAAGTCGCCCTTAACCGCTAATGTTTTACCGCACAGCTTCAAATATGTAAACAAAAACTTTTGCGCCATTTTAAAAATAAATGAAGACCTGAACGATTTTATAAAGTTTGAGAACCACGGTCAATTAATGGTTGTTATTGGGCAATTAAATTTCGTGAAACTATAATTTACTGTTAAATTTAACGGTTTCTATCTTTGAGTAAAAGGTATTCGTAATAGGAAAGATTGTTTATTGATATTTTATCAAGTAGCATATTTAGAACTTGTATTCCAGGGATGTAACGCGTGGTAATAAATAAATAATATTAGTGGCTTTTTCTTTTTTCAGCTGATATAAGTAGGATTGTGACACCTTGTAACATGCCCTACCATGAATTATTTAGGCATGCTGAGAAGTTTCATGCAAACTTATTGCTCTGTGGATGGATACTAAGAAAAGTTACAGTAATTTCTGTAGGAAGCAGGTCGTACCTTATGATTATCTACTAGTCGGATGGATTGTTATTATTAAAACTCATAGTTACACGCGGCTGAGTTTCTCGCCGGATCTTCTCAGTGGGTCGCGGTTTCGATCCGGTGGTAGATTCTGTCGAAGCGCTGCTCTTGCTAGGACTCTCCTCCTTGCGTCGGTTTCCTCATTACTGACGGTCGTGGTCATGGGCTTGAAACAGTTTGTTTTTTGTAATGCACCGCCATCTGTTCCTATCTGCAACTGAGTGCAGAGCATCGTGCACTGTTGTATCAAGGGCTGCACGAATCTGGTCCGTCCAACGGGTCGAGCTCCCGCCTCTTGGTCGCTTGCCCTCGACTAGTGTTAGCAAATTCTCTTAAGTTGAGCTGTGTGTTCACCTACCCGTCCGCGCGTAGCTGGAATAGTCTCTTAGGCTACCAGCGAATAGGTAAAAAAAAGTACAAAATAATAGAGATTCGAATTTTGTTTCCCAAATTAGACAGATGCAATGGCCATGAGTTCGTCTATTGACATTAGCAATAAAAAAGAACAACGCTTTACGTTTGTTGGTATCCAATTAAGAGAGTTTTAGCCTTTCGATTTTGAGAACGGTTCCATGGAGTGTTGATATGCTGAAAAATTGATGATTTTCTTACGGTTTCTTAAAATTTTGTCACTAGGAAATTTAGTTTTGTTGACTTATATAAAATTTGTACATGTAGGTTTCGATTATGTAGTCATCTCTAGTTATCTGCATTGACTAATTACGTGCAACTTTCATTGCAAATTGTCCACCGGAGCGCGCACATTACAAACAGAATCTAAGCGATTTATTCATTTTCTAATAGCGATGGTTGAATGCAATCATTATCTCGGCCTCTGGTCAAGCAACTATACAGCCAGTCGGTAAGCGCGCGGCTCGCTCGACGCACGCGTTTCCACGTCCCAACGAACTGTCAATGTCAAACTCGAAAAATACGTTCCAATTTAAAAAAAAGTGACATTAAAATAGGTGTTTACAAACAATCACTGCTCTAAGTGTCGTGTTGTTTTTTTTAATCGGGATTTGAACAACGGCAAAGGTAAACACGACAATTATGTCCTTAATTTATTCCTTCGAAAATGTATGTAGTGTTCTTTCTTTTGTTATTTTATTTATCTGTTAAGTTGATGTTACTCAGAATAAACGTGACGTGTTTTTTCAAGGAACTTTTTTCGACTGCATAATAAGATTACTATTTATAAAACCAGAAAAAAAGTATATTTTTTAACAAAGTTTGTGAAACACTTTTGCGCAATGTAATCAAACATCGGCATCAGAGCACGATTAAAAACTTGTTTTACGATTTATAATTTGAAAACGAAATTGTGTTTCGGTTTGTTATCTTTATATAGACAAGGTCAAAAGACAATACATGCCTTCATGTGGTTGATTGAAAAGTTAGAGTGGATATGTTAGTTGACTCTGAATATTGCAACGTAGGAAAATAAGGAAAATTAACGAATAAAGTTAGTCAACGAAAAAATACTAATAAAAGAAATTAAAAATACTTTTGCGATTCAATCTTGCGTTTTTTATTGTCATTATTATTTAATAGGCGAGGATTTGAAAATGTTACAGTTTTCATGGTCACCTTCGCGGGATTAAGCCTTCAAATTAGTTTTAAGTCAATCATTCGCTAAAACCGTAGAAAGGCTTATAAACAAAGATTTCGTTCGAAAAAGTTCCATCTTGTTTCCATTAAAACGAAGGATTTGTAAGTGTCTATGAATATATCTAAGATCATATGAGCGGTAGGTAGTTAGTGGCTTGGCTGTGCTTGTCATGGCTCTGTCCACGAGCGACGATGACCACTGAATATCAGGCTGACTGTATGCTTGTCTGTATTCGAAGGCACACGATATGTTAGCAGCCAGCATTTTAAAATCGATCCTTTAGCATCCCTATACCCGGAAACTACAATGAAGTTGTCGCTTGGTTCGATTCTTTTGGGGTAGGCTTTTTTTTTATTGCCCGAGCAGGCAGACGAGCATACGGCCCACCTGATGGTGAGTGGTTACCGTCGCTCAAGGACGTCAGCAATGCCAGGGGCAGAGCCAAGCCGCTGTCTACCTTTATTTTTAGGTATTGCTAGAAATAAGAATTATAAATTAGAGTTGTTATGATAGAGATATGAGAGAGAAGAGAGATGTTATGACGCGATTTATAAAATTTATTTTTCTTGTAATGTTATGAATTTTAGAGTTGCTAATATTTTATTTCGCGACTGTATAATTTTCTATAGGTTCATCTGTTTGTTTGTTGTTCTATGCGTTTGCGTATCGTGGATCCGCATCGGTTAAAACCAACTTCTCATTGTAGTCCTTGGCTGAGCTTGTGCAGTTTTTGTCCGCGCGTCACGGAAGACTACTGGCAAATCATAAATTATGCTACATTAATTAAACTCTATCTCTTCGACAAATAAGACGATTTTAAATTTATCTACCACAAAAAGTACAACAACAATAATATGAATGAACGAATAGGCTTTTATTCAGATTCAAATTACAATTATAAGATTAAACATATAGAAAAATGAAATTAAATGTGAGCCTTAATATAGTCTCTTAATTGAATTTTACTTATTTTCTGTAGATCTGTTTGCCAATCGACAAAGAGCTTCTCCAACCTCCAACAACAATAATGTATAATAATTTAATAATATTTAATATTATATATGCTGCGGACTCCAGGATGTAGGCTGTGCAAGACTGGTTATTGTTGCAAGCCTTGCTGGAGGTCTATGTCCAGTGGAAGTGCGTGAGCTGAAAAAGAAAACATTCTCTACCGGAGCTATCCCCTTGTTAGAAGTCAATCTTTAGTGATGATAATTTTAGAAGACACAGGTACGCGTTTTCGCCATCGTGAGCACTGCTAATAATTCTTGGTATTTACAAGGAAAGATTATGGTGCAAATACTTCACCTACCCATACATTAGCCCGCTGATTTTTGCGCCGGATCTTCCGATCGCGATTCTGATCCGGTAGTAGATTCATTCGCGAAGCAGTTGCCCTTGAGTTGTTAGGTCTCCTTCGCAGGCGCTCGGGCAGCTGTTAGCAAATCCTTTCCCATCCTGGCTGAGCCTTTGCTCACCCACCTGTCCTGGTGAAACTGGAAAGGTCTCCAGGCTACCAGTAATCAATTATTCGAAAAAAAAAAAAAACAATGTTAGCAAAACACGTTTTAATTATAATAGTTTATAAGCTTAGATGAGGAAGCACGCTTTACAACATAACTGCTGTTACAATTAGTCTGGACGTTCCGAATCGAACACCGATGCCACTTTATGACATTTTATGACTATTATAAAGTCCAGTCTAAATGAAACAGGCATTATCATTCTAACTATCCCGACGGAAAATTATGAACGTGTTATTTGGATACTAATTTTGAAAGTTTCAAAATTATATGTTTAATGAATCTCTTATTGTTTACCCCGGTCACCGAGCGAATTAACCTATAGACACAGCCCACTGAGTTTCTCGCCGGATCTTCTCAGTGGGTCGCGTTTCTGATCCGGTGGTAGATTCTGCGAAGCACTGTTTTTGCTAGGGCCAGTGTTAGCAACCCTTCCGATTTGAGCCCCGTGAGCTCACTTACATGTTAGGGTACAGCTGAAATAGCCTCTTAAGGTTATCAGCATAAGTAGGAAAGAAAAGGGATTATTGCTATGTTGTCAACTGTATTGAAGGAACGCATAATATGTTTGTATATATAGGTCTATTTTGTGTCAAATTTGTTCACGGATGCTGACGATTGGTGAAATATTAGTAATTCATTCATATTGTTACCGTCACGACTGACGATCGCATCTGAATCGCGCATTCGTGTACTGATGTAGACAAAAAATATTATAAAATATAATACCTATATATCACTACCTAACCCGGCAAACGTTGTTTTTCTATATATAAGATTTTTAGGGAATTTCTAGTGTAGAAAACTAACTTATTGTAAGTGTGTAAGGATGTGGTAAATGAATGAAAGAGGCATGTAGCGCTGTGAACGATAAGGGAATATAAAAATAACAAAACCTCATTCAACCACATAATGCCTAAATATAACAAAATTTTTTTTTCCGGAAAATAAAAAATAAATGTTAGAGCTGGACAACCCTTATCACTTAGGGGTATGAAAAATAGATAGTAGCCGATTCTCAGACCTACTAAACATGCATATAAAATTTCATAAAAATCGGTCAAACCGTTTCAGAGGAGTATGGTAATTGATATTGTGACACGAGAATTTTATATATAAGATTATATACCCGACATTCGGAATTTATACTTCGGATGCTACACGGAATCAAAGAGAGAGGGCGTTCTTTGTGACATATATTTTACAAAATATCGTCTAAATATATTTGTAAAGTGGAATTATGGATATAATTATGTATTTAAAAGTATCACGCAAATCACAGTAAAAATATATATTTTTTTTATTTGTAGTGTGCGCCGCCATACAGGTTTGAAAGCGAACTTTGTATTGTCTACGTATTTGACCAAGTTGCCTATTGTAAAAATAAAATCATATAAAGTGATAATTAATACGAATAATGCTTTTGAAACTTTCAAACCAACGGCAGGATCACATTTGTGAAGTGGGTTGTAATCATGCAACACGTCATCATCACCATTCACAACTCATTAATGTGCCATATGATACTGTTATAGTGTTTTTTATATCATAGTTGGGTGAAGTTTACGGGCCATATGGTGTTGAGTGGTTGCCGTTGCCCATAGCCATCACTATGTGAACGCCGACGCGTCCCTTGAGACAGTTTTTGTTTTGTTTTGTTGCTTAGATGGGTGGACGTGCTCACAGCCCACCTGGTGTTAAGTGGTTACTGGAGCCCATAGACATTTTCAACGTAAATGCACCACCCACCTTGAGATATAAGTTCTAAGGTCTCAGTATAGTTACATGAGGTCTAAGTTTCAATGCTAGAGTACAACGGCACTCTTACCCTTCCAATAGGCACGCGTTATAGCTTCACGGTAGCAACCTACCAGTGCGGGCTCACGAGACACCCTACCAAGCGTATTTTATTGATTGTTGTAACAACAATGATATCTTAAAAACCGGTTTTAGTACTTTATCATGAACTGTACGTATTCGCTCATGTATATTCGCGCAGAGCGCATGCGCATTAAATTGATGAGATCAAAGTTCGGAAGACTGAGCGATCTTCTCAATGTTAAGTCTCGTAGAAATCTTAAGATTGTTTCCAAAAAATATGTTTGAATACTATTAATACGATCGTCCAAATTCGAATCATTTCATTTAACTTAAATATCATTAGATATAATGTAGTTGTTGGATGTGAAGACACGATATTCTCCACCACTGGTCCCGAAAAGACGCGTCCTCAAGAAGAAAAAAGCAGGGCTGCCTTTTATTGAGGTTTTGGTTTTTTTTATCTTTTAAATGCACACAATTATATTATACAAAGTGCTATGGCAATGTAGCGTTGATATATATCACACAATCTTTGGCTCTTCTAGAAACTTCTAGGTTTATAGAAACTATTCTAGAGAACCTTTGACACTCCAGAATATCCCGATGGCGCCATAATCGTCTTCGTCGATACGAGAATAATGGGCTTTTACACAATTCAATCTTCTAATGGATTTGCAAAGTTTTCTTTATTCTCGCTGTGGCAATGTTATGTTTGCTAACCACAGGAAGTTGTCTATGATTATTACGATTCAACCATAAATAATGATGTTGTAAATTAATTTACCTAAGATTTGTAATATTATTATCTTGGGTTCTATTTAGAAGTAGTATTTGGCGCCTTGCATAATGTAACGAAGCTTAATATGTATCATTACATTCACCAGTAGACTGGTCATTGGATACGGTTAGGTTTTATTTCAATGGGCGTAGTCGCACTACCTCTTTATTAGATTTTATTAATAGTCAGAGAATGCTGGTGCGCATTTTTTGAAAGATTCCCATAACCTACATTATGATGTAAGCAGAGATTCTTACAATAACAATATGTAATGTATTTTGCTATGCGCCCTGTAGTGTGGCATTACTGTCAACTTAAGTGTGACAGAGACAAGAATACATTGCACGTGTCTTATTACAATCTGTGGAAGAGGTAAACAGCCTTTTTTAGACGGTTGAATAATTTAGATAAGTTACCAGTTAAGATACCACGAAAATACCAATAACGTTTTTTAGAATTATAATGTTTACTTTACATAACAGTAAATACTTTACGCGACGAATAAGAAGATTAGGACAGATCCGTCTTTTAATTCTGCTCATTTCAACCGCATGGCAATGTTTTTCGATGTATTGGATAATCTATAGCCCTTATTTAAACTAACTACTATGTACAAATTTCAAACTCACATAGGCGACGACCTCGTAATGACTTAACTCTCTATAGATAAAAAGAGAGAGGTGGTTTATGAACATTAAGCTGGAACGGAGCTCCTTTTGTTATATCTTTTTCGTATATGTATTAATTATTGATTAAATAAAAATAAAGAGTCTGTCTAAAGCAATGAAACGAAACAGAAAATAATAATATGAATAAATTGGTATGCAGATACATTTGTAGAATACATTAGTGAAAAAAAATATTATTTTATTTAATAAAATTGCATATCATCAACCTTGACGGCAAGCTGAATCCATAAAAAAGTTTTAGTTTCCTAGGTGATCGGAAACTTATGGTCGCTGGTTCTGACCCAATATGATATCCAGGGACACCAGCGGCACCCGCTGGGTGGCCTGACGGGCCATCGTACCGAGATGGCCGACGTTGCAGAGCCATTGTTTTGCCTCGAAGGCTCCGTCGGCCGGGCGTCTTTTGGGACAGCCGCCCGTCTGGTTGCAGTATTGTCTGCTGTAATACCTTTATCCCACCTGTGTTCTGACTTCAGGACGATAGGACGCTTGGGCGAGTCGTTTACTGGGTAGGGCCTTCAATACCATTACATACATACATACATGGGTACAAGGAGCGTGGGGCGTCTTCCAACCAGGTGGACTGACGACTTAGTGCGCACGGCGGGAAGTCGTTGGATGCGGAAGGCGGTGGACCGCATTATGTGGAAGGCATTGGGGAAGGCCTATGTCCAGTAGTGGGTAGATAAAGTCTGATGATGATGATGATGATGATGACATACATACCATACCAACCTCTGCGATCCGCTCAGTTCCGCATACCCCGAACGTTCCCATAACCGCGGGGACCTCGTAGGAGGTTCGGCTCTTGGATCATGAATTTCCATAAAAATCACTACAAAAATACTGTTGCTTTTTGGTATCGTTTTTCATTCTTGGTCACCTTAGTCGCCCGTGATCGTGAGAGCTGTTAACTATTCAATAGGTACGTTGCTAATTTGATTGTGAAATAATTAAATTAAGCACAAGATTAAACCCTGAATATGATGTTAATACAACGGAATGGAGTATTGTAAAATATCTTCCTGTTAAAATAAAATAAATAAAAGGTTCATTTAGTAAGATGATAAGCATTTAGTAAGATGATAAGTGTTTCTACTACTTTGCATTATATCGGATTAAAAATTGTAATTTCAATCACATTACGAAATAGATAATTTATACGGTCATAGTTGATTTTACATTATTTTTGGTATTTGAAAATCACTAATTTAGTGTAAATGAATAAAACAAAACATAAAATTTATAACAATAAAATGCAAATCATAGAACCAAAAAAACGTATGAGGTAAATAATGAAGCACCAAAAAAGAAACATATATTATGTCCCTCCTGTTGCAATGGATATTGGAGATTTAACCCAAAGAGAGTAGACATCAGCCAGGCGGCTGGTTTTAAAATCTATGCCATAATGTGGGATAGGGAGAAGTAACAAAAGTTATTTTTACATTCTATAGTACGACAAAGACAGCTAACTGATAGTCCCGGCAGTCTGATTTGTACGAAGAGTGATGATGATACGAAATGTTTTGACAAAGCTAGTAGTAACACTCTATGTGCTATATATAGCTTTTGTTCTATTGAATCTTTACCTGTGAGAGCTAAGAAAACTCGCCGATCTCCCGTACTTCATTTGCTTTATGCATTATTACAATCAATAAAGATTGCGTAATCGATTTACGAATTCGTTTTGGCAACAAGAAAATCAAGTTTCATTCGTTTTTATGTAAAAAATATACACATAAGAATATTTGAAGAAGTCAAACAGCTTATAAGTGGATGCAGATTGAATCAGATGAGTCTTGGATAATACTATTTTATAATATAAAGATTCGAACAAGCTTCGTAGCTCAGGAAATTAAGGTTAACATAGCTTGAGATGTTACGGAAAAAACTAAACGTCCTTTGCCTGTCATTTTAAAGTGTCCTGTTGTCTGGATAAGGCGGGAAAGATCAGATCATTATGACCAGAGTATGATGTAACTACCATTAATGGCGGTCGAACAAGAGCGCCACAACGCACAGAAACTATTATTGCTGTTTCTTCTTTACCCAATGGGGAGATTTTCCACGGAGCGGGCGTTGCATGGTAGACCAATTTTATTACCAATTTGTTAGGTACAAGTCTGCTAATTTTCTTGCAAATTCTCGTTAGTGTTGATTCAGATTTTTGCTAACTTCCCTATGGTTTATCTATTTATTTAGTAGCAACATGAAGAAGTTATCAGATACCACAGTATTATCGTCTTGGTTTCTTGAGATTTTTTTTGGTTGGATATGTTGTAAGTTAGCATGGAGTGGTATTACCGTTGGTATTTCTGTTGCAAAGCGATCATGCATTCTGGTTTAGTATTTAAGCGGAGTTCATTTGTAGACTTTAACATGGACTAGAGTTGTGAGTTCTGTGGGCCACAACAGGGCTGTTTAAATTAGAAATATTTACGGACAAAAATTTTTATGAAATAACTGGGAAGATCTTGGCCGCCTTGTGGTTGGATATTCCCGGGCTAGTGTAATCCTTGGACAATAGAAAAGCTCCATTGAATAGTTATGTATTTTGATTCTTGTTAATGTATGTAATAATGTAAGTGTTACGTATCCCTGACCGCAAGTTCACAGGCGTCTTTACATTACAAATTTTATTGTTATTCTATCACCTTACTTGGTGTAGTTGTTGAAATTCAAGACTGGGCCGGTTAAGTAATTCTTGAATACGAAACGAGTTAAATGTGTCGGCTTAAAAGTAAATTTACTCAATTACTAAAAATAAGTGTTAAAAGATATATAAAAATTAAGATTTTTCTGTTGAAGGGTGGGACAGCCGTTGTACTGTAAAAACGGAGGTCTTAGAACTCAGGTTTCAAGGTGGATGGCGGCATTAACGTCTTAGATGTCTTGGGGCTCCGGTAACTATTTAAAATCAAGTGGAACGTGAGCTCGTCCACTCATATAATGAAAATAATAAAAATAATAATAATTTAGATTTTTAAGATTTTTTTAAACACCACCTGGATTTATTTTATCAAGCAATGGCAAATGAGTTAAGTACTATTTCCTTCTCTGTTTAACGATCGATTTTCTTTTTTATTCTTTTAATTGGCAGCCATTGCTGAGGATGTACTATTAAATGATATTTTATTTTAAACCATTTCAAATATTTCTTAATAACAAAACAAAATAAAAACGCTACACAAGACCAATTTTAATCTTGAGGGGTCTGTGATTTTGGCCGAACATCAACATGTTAAATTGTTGTAAGTATGTACTGCGAACTGTTATAAGATTATTAATACGTGAAGCAAAAACTTAGTACTCCTTTTTACGAAAATCGGACGGAGGAGTATGAAATTTCCCACGCTTATAGAAAATATAGAGAAGGAGTGCAGAATGATAATATTTTTTTATATTATGGATCATTAGTACATTAAATCAATTAAAAAATCATTACATAGGGTGTATTTGACATATATACTCTATGTCAAACTTTTTCAAACTTTTGTTATTGCTTAAAGTCTATGTTCAAATTGAGAATAGATTAATATTGTTTGTCTTTAATATTATTTGTCTATAGTCATGGCGAATTCTGTGATCAAAGAAGTCTTTGACAATAGAACCATAATAATGTTCAGACTTATAATTTCAATGAATTTCGACTATTAGGGCACCACTAGTAAAAGTTCTAAGAGCTTGAATATCTCTTAGTAGTGCGGTGTGTCTGACATTTGAACGAACCTTTACAATACGAATAGTTTTGAAATTAAGTCTTTAATACAAGACACCCATGTTTTGCAATGAACAATATACACATAGTTTTACTAGTATTTCGTCAGCATTGTACTATGGTGTAGTTACGGCATACACGTCACGCGGCGTGCCCGATTAGCCATGCCCAAAGGGAGAGCACCGAAATTCTTTTAAGTCAACAATCCGCCTTATTTTTTAGGGTTGGCTCAGTTAAGTTTTTATTCTTTTTTTTTTATTGCTTAGATGGGTGGACGAGCTCACAGCCCACCTGGTGTTAAGTGGTTACTGGAGCCCATAGACATCTACAACGTAAAATGCGCCATCCACCTTGAGACAATAAGTTCTAAGGTCTCAGGTATAGTTACAACGGCTGCCCCACCCTTTAAACCGAAACGCAATACTGCTTCACGGCAGAAATAAGCAGGGTGGTGGTACCTACCCGCGCGGACTCTCAAGAGGTCCTACCACCAGTAGTATTAATTAGAAATTATGTTATCGGTTTGTTTGGAGTTGAAATTTATTATTTTAATTCATTTTTTGTAGTTGGTAGCTTAAGTGACTATACAGCTTCTCGCGAACGAGTAGGTGAGCTCACGGATTCAACCTGAAAGAATTTGTTAACACTAGCCCTAGCAAAAGCAGTGCTTCGCAGAATCTACCACCGGATCGGAAACGTGACCCACTGAGAAGATCCGGCGAGAAACTCAGTGGGCTGTGTCTGTGCGTTAGTTTGCTCGTCGAACTCTTGTTTGCTCTTTCTTTATGGTTGTATATTTTTTGATCACTCAAACGTCCATATGTGAAAACTTTATTGAAAGTAATAAAGTTTTGACGAGCCGCGGTGTTATTAGTTGTCTAGTAATGGTGTTATTAGTTGTCTATCAAGCGGATTTTCTTTTTTATTGTGATAGCATAATATTTTTTAATTAATGGGAGAGCATAATGTTATTTTTGCTAGCCCCAAATGTATGTTTTTTTTTTACTGCTTAGATGGGTGGACGAGCTCACAGCCCACCTGGTGTTAAGTGGTTACTGGAGCTCATAGACATCCACAACGTAAATGCGCCACCCATCTTGAGATACAAGTTCTAAGGTCTCAAGTATAGTAAAGACGGCTGCCCCACCCTTCAAACCGAAACGCATAACTGCTTCACGG
This sequence comes from Bombyx mandarina, assembly GCF_003987935.1. The sequence continues at coordinate 3,198,454 of NW_021011491.1, read as the reverse complement.
CAGAAATAGGCAGGGTGGTGGTACCCACCCGCGCGGATGAACGACAAAATCAGCAAGATGGTAGTACCGACATCTACCCTAGTTAGCTTACACTACGCATTACCCTAATAAAGTAAATAAAATTTTTACTAATTAATACTTGGATTAGTATATAATAGCAAATTTTCTTTTTAGCAAATTAATTAAATTTGGTATTTACTTAACAAAAAGATAGTCAAGTAATTGTCAAAATTTCTAAATTAATTCAAATTTACCAGCAGCCCTGTCTATAATCACATTGTACATCACTGATTGAGTAACTAGTGTTGCGCAAAGTTTCGGAGTCGAATCGATTCGGCGCGGCCGAGATATTCCGGTTAACGATTAAACGCACGGACTTCCTCCTGTTCGACGTGTGAATTCAACTATGTTTGGTTTTAGGTCGTTCTTTCGAACGTGTTTTATGAACAACAATAATGAGAGAAGAAATTTGATTAGAAATATACCTATATGAGATTGGAACATTGATATGTGGACGGCCTTTTTTTTCCCCTACCTATGCTGATAGCCTTGAGAGCCTATTTCAGCTTCTCCTTGACGTTTAGATGAGCTCACGGGTCTCAAACCGGGAGTGTTGCTAACACTGGCCCTAGCAAGAGCAGTGCTTCGCAGAATCTACCACCGGATCGGAAACGCGGTTCACTGAGAAGATTCGGCAAGAAACTCACTGGGCTGTGTCTATGGGTTAATTTACTCGTCGAGCCCTTCGTTGCAAGCGAAGCGTTCGGCGAGGACGGTGACCGGTGCTTGAAGTACTTAAAAGCACGGTTAATAGATCGGGAGGATCCGTAATGACGTGTTTAGGGCGACGTCGACTGCTTGCCATTCACAGTCCATAGTATCAGGTATGTGTGGACGGCCTCATTCATTTATGTATTTAAATACGGTAGAAGTTAAACCTTCATAAGTGCTCTATCTACACATAGAGTTTAGCATCATAAATATGTGTTGGACTCTTTTTTAGTGTTTGTTTTTCTTTTAATTGAATTCAAAACACAATTTTGTTAATAACTTTTAATTTCAAACACACAGGTCCGGAGGATTTTGAGAAAAGCGAAACGTAATAAGCGAAGCGAGGCAACTTAATTGAAATAAAATTATCACGTAATTGTTTAATTTATTCCACGTGCGTCCACATTACTACACCACTGAGTACTTATTAAATGAGCTCTGTTTACTATTGTTACATCGTAATATGCTATTTGACGGACGTTTGAATTGTGTGACATTTTAGACGTACAATCATTGGAGAATCATTTTTAAACTTGCCTAGTAATTTTTTAATTTATTTCCTACCTATTCTAGTGACCTCGAGGGGTCATACTAGATACACCGGGCGAGTAGGTGAGCTCACGGGGCTCTAACTTGGCGAATTTGCTAACACTAACCCTGGAATCGAAAACGCGACCCACTGAGAAGATCCGACGAGAAACTCAGTGGGCTGTGTTTGAGGGTTAACTTGTTCGTCGAACTCTTCGTCGCAAGCGACGGGTTCGACAAGAACGGTGACCGGTGCTTGAGGTACCTAAAATCACCGAGAGTGAATCTGGAGGATCCGAAATGACGGATCTTATCGATATTACTGAACTAATATTTTCTTTCTGATTACGCGAGTCGTGAACATAATTAAACTAGTTTTACTATTTAATTTCGCGTTTATGAATTTTTATTATATTACATATTCCTAGCGTTTCGAATACTTTGCAGGTCACGTACGGTTGAGGTCTTATTTGTCAATATTTTGTGTAGATATACTCGCAATACTCGTTGGTCGCAATTCCGATCTAGTCAGGAAACTATCTCAGGTTAAATCTCGCGAGAATTACCATCTTGACTGTATTTTGATTTGTTGTATAAAATAATATATTGTTTATTTTGACACCCAAAAATTGTCGTTCGATATTTATATTACATTGATTCTTGCAAATCGATGTTAACATCGATGCAAGGTTTTCTTATATCGATCATTTTTAACAGAATCTTCTCTATTTCTGTCGCTAAGCTCTAATCTGTTCTACGTAAAAACACCGAACCGAAAAGCGTATTGTTTTGTTGTGTTAACGATTTTTAAACTACTATCTCTATGATCGACCTCACGGCCCGCCTGTTCCCGATCTCAGCACGTTAGTATAATAGGCAGAGAATGCTGCTGCCCATTATCCAGAGCCAATCTTACTTTTTTTATGAAGGAAGGTTTACTGGTGTTCGAAGGCCTTTCCAGTTTCATCAGGACAGGTGGGTAAACAAAGGCTCAGCCAGAAGGGGTGGGATTAGCTATCAGCTGCCCGAGCGTCTCCGAAGAAGACTTAACACCTCAAGGGCAGTTGTTTCGCGAGTTCACAGCCGCAGTCTTGAAGTCGTCGTGATCTAAAGGATAATACGTCCGGTGTATTCGTATCTAGCGATGTACCGGTGTTCGAATCCCGCTGACGGGTACTGTAGGGTGCGGTGTGAGTTTGTTAGTTAAAGATAATGTTACTTAAAAATGTTTATTGTTAAAATATAGAGAAAATAAATAAAATGTTAATATTATGAATGCACCCGGGTGACGCGGTTGTTGATCGTGCACTGACGATTTGTGGAAATGAAGTTAACGCGTCACGCGAATTATGCTGACAAAGGTGTTCGGTAATATCTCACCGAACAGGTACCAATTTTTCTAATGAAATTCGTACTAAATAAATGTTCACGATTGACTTCCACGGTGATGGAATAACATCGTGCAATAAAAATTTACCCCGCAAAATTATAATTTGCGTAATTACTGATGGTAGGACGTCTTGTGAGTTCGCACCACCCTGCCTATTTCTGCCGTGAAGCAGTAATTCGTTTCGGTTTGAAGGGTGGGGCAGCCGTTGTACTGTAAAAATTGAGACCTCAGAACTCATATCTCAGGGTAAGTGGCGGCATTTACGTTGTAAATGTCTATGGGCTTCGGTAACCACATAACATTAGGTAGGCCGGACTCGTCCACCTAACAAAGCAATAGAAGTCCGATATGTCTTCATTTAAACTGACATTAGACCAGACAGACCACATCAAATTAGCCAGTTGTTTCTTGCATTCGATTCTACAAGCTTACGTAATCGCACAGCATGATTGTGCCAACAATGCGTCGTTCAGCACGTGCTAGTCGCGAGCTGATATGAACTAACACCAGATGTTACCCGGTGCCTGCCGGCGCCATCGCAGACGCAACACATGTATCAACCACGTCAGTGTAATCCCGAAAGTCGATAGATAATTGAGATAAATGTCAATACGACTATTAACATTGAAAAAAATTGCTAGGGATCTATTTAGACGAGGGATTTAAGATGTGAAATATTCCTTAATTAATGTGTTTAGTCTATTTCATTTGATGAATCCTTAGAGTATTTTTCTGTTTATTTTGGACTGACTGCAGATATGTTTACAAAAAACGTGCCCACACCTGTGTGCTTATTGCGAGTTTTTTAATGTTCTCGATAGCGTCAAATTTGTATGCAGTTGGAAGAGCGCATCCTGCGCAAACGTAGGCAAACGTTCCAACTCCATACAAATTTGAGTTTAATTGAGTTAAAAAACTTGCACTAAGCACACTGGAAACAACGGGGCAATGACTTAGTTATAGAAACAAATATGTTTAAAACACGGAGGTCTAATAACTAAAAACAATTGCAAGTTTTCCAAAAAAAAAATAACGAAATGCTGTGTATACAAATGACAATCAATGCAATCAGTGTTCCAAACTCAAATTGATACTTCGTCATAGACTCAAATAGTATTTTTTTCGTCCTATTTCGTTGGCGACTCAGATCGCCGAGCAAACAGCCTATTAAGAAGTTTAAAAACTATATTTTACAATGCTTCATTAAGCTTGAAGGTTGTTTTGTGAAATTGGAATCGATCTTTTTTTAAAATGTATTTTAAAACATTAATTATAATTGCTCAATTCATGTTTTCATTCCAATTAATTCGTTGTTCGCTATGTTTTTATCTAGTTTTGTGTTTAGTAATTGTCTGTGCAAAAACATTGTTTACCTACGGTTTGAATAGTTAAATCTGAAAATTGCAACATCTATGACGAACAAACAAAGTTTCAATTCATTCGTTTCAATTCAATTCATTCATTTCATTCAAAATCACCCTTAATCCATTAAATGTAGGTGTACTTCGAATTAATTAGATTGAAGACGATAGATAGGATTTTCCAGTTTGTGTCGCTGGGTTTATTGATCATTCACCAAATTTATGTAATATATGTAGGTACACTCGAGAACAATCTCGGAAACTAAGAATGCTAGCTTAATTAAATAAATTGTTTTCAGTAGACAGTTCAACACTATTTAAATTAAGGTATTAAAATTAAAATTATCTTAGTTACTCCGAGATCAGCAGGTTTTTTTAAATCCTAATTATTAATAAACAAAATGTAGTGACTTACAAATTTTATTACTTTCATTTAAGGGGCATTTACATTGTCTATTAAGCTTAAGCGTTTATTTAATTAAGCTAGTATTCTTGGTTTCTAAGATTTATAGGTTTCTTTAGGTGATCCGCATTCATTGCTCTCGGGTATATTTCAATGTAGTATCATAAAAAATTTTGTAATTAATCAATTGAAATTTTTAAATGCACCGATAACTAATATCATTGACGTTGTTAGAGCAAGCCGCTTAAACATATTGCGTACATATTAGTTCCGTTTTTATTTTCATTCTTCGATGTCATGATGCAAAGCGATCTCCATTGAAGATCATCGAAGCGTTTTGTCTCCTTGTACGAAATCACTGATCAGTAATCATCACTCGAGTTCAAGAGCCGTGAAGGTTTCCAAACCGACTTAGGTTATATTTTTTTTCATCACAATCACAATGAGCAACATTCGAGTGGATCGCTCGTATTTTCATAACAGAGTTTCCGAATTTGATCCTTATTAACTTAGTACAAAACAGATTTTAGAGAGATAATTCTTCAAATGCAGTTTTTGTTCTGTAAACTGAATTAGGGAAGTATTGTTGAAAATCGATCTGTCACCAACAATGTAGATAATAAAGACATATAGTAAAACACTAAACATAATTACGTGGGTTAAAATCTAAAATTATAGCGGATTATAGACTACACATCGTGATAGCCGTTCTCTAACTGAAGCACGTGGCTGCTTCGCGCAAAAACAGGTGGAGTGGCGGTACTTACACGTACGGAAGCCCTTCAATAGTAATTAGAAACCCATAGACAGCCCACTGAGTTTCTCGCCGGATCTTCTCAGTGGGTTGCGTTTCTGATCCGGTAGTAGATTCTGCGAAAACTGCTCTTGCTAGGGCCAGTGTTAGCAGCACCTCCGGTTTGAGCCCCCACAGGTCACCTATCCACTAGGGTAACGCTGATATAGCCTCTCAAGGGTATCAGCATAGGTAGGAAAAAAAAGGAAATTAGAACACGTCATTATTTGATTGTGAAAGTGTTATAATATTACTTAAACATTTCCGATAAAGTTGTCGTTATTAATGTTTTAAATTAAAAAATAAATATAATAATTAAATTGTCATAAATAAAAACCAAACTTCGATATTGTTAAAATCTACAGACAGAATTTGTTAATAATTTAAAAAAATATATATTATTTGAAACTATCTTTACGTAAGCATCAAAAAGCTTTCGATAATGCCAAGAAATCTATTTTAAGAATGCGAAACATTAAGTTCCGTTTGAAAAAGAAGAAAAAAAAACATGTCATTGCAACAAAAACAACTATACAAGTTGAACCAGTTACTAATTTGAATATTTATGCAGCCGTCAAGCTGTTCAACGCGCACTAAAGCGACCCGGTACTGTTCTGATTTTTGATACCGTATTTATTAAGGCGATTGAAGAAAAATATATAGAGGACAGCTTATGCCAAGATTTTAAAGTAAGTAGGTAGGTTTGCGGTAGGCAGCGGCTTGGCTCTGCCCCTGGCATTGCTGAAGTCCATGGGCGACGGTAACCACTCACCATCAGGTGGGCCGTATGCTCGTCTGCCTACAAGGGCAATAAAAAAAATAAAAAAAATTTAAACTTTTTTTTCGTTCTCAAATCATTTTTGTTTTCTTTTGTTTGTTTATCAAAGTCACAGTTTCTGATAATACTAGAACCTAATAATTTTAATGTGAAACTTTAAAAGTAATATAGCCATTTGGATTAAAGTTACGTTGAATAATAAATGATACTGACAAAATATTATTTACTAGCGACCCGCCCTCGCTTCGCTTCGGAAACATTAAAACACACATGAAACCAAAAAAAATAATTTAATTTTTTTTTTAAAAAAGTAGCCTATGTTCATCAGGGACAATGTCGGCTTCTAATGGAAAAATAATTTTTCAAATCGGTCCAGTAGTTTCGGAGCCTATTCGAAACAAACAAACAAACAAATCTTTCCTCTTTATAATATTAAGTATAGATGTTTGTTTTTTAACATGTATGTGTGTATATCAGTCTCTGGTTTCCATAGTACAAGGAATCTTAGTTTCGGGCCAGATGATCGTCTGTCTCCAGATAATTATTAGTTTTTCGCCAGTGCTTTTCATATAGCATTTACATTTATTACTGGTGGTAGGACCTCTTGTGAGTCCGTACGGTTAGGCACAACCGCCCTGCCTATTTCTGCCGTGAAGCAGAAATGCATTTCGGTTTCGGGTGGGTGGGGCAGCCGTTGTAACTATACGGAGACCTTAGAACTTATATCTCAAAGTAAATGTCGTTGTAGATGTCTATGGGCTCCCGTAACCACTTAACGCCAGGTGGGCTGTTAGCTCGTCCACCAACTTAAGTAATAAAAAAATACACCAGCAAAAGAAATATACTAGATACTACAGGTACTAGGTAGAGAAAAAAATTGTAATACGTGTTCTGGAACGACTCTACGACGAAGGTTAAGTATATCGCTAAAATTGATCTGCCCCTTATGGATGGTATAATGTAATAATGTAAAGTATATGTAAAGACGAAATTTTGTAAAGCGCAAAGTAATCATTCGTATCTCATTAAACCTGAAATTATTAATGAAACTTGGACAAAATATCCTTTTTCCCCCCCTACCTATGCTGATAGCCTTGAGAGGCTATTTCAGCTTCGCCCTAACGTTTGTAGGTGAGCTCACGGGGCTCAAACCGGAGAGTTGCTAACACTAACCCTAGCAAGAGCAGTGCTTCGCAGAATATCTACCACCGGATCGGAAACGCGGCCCACTGAGAGGATCCGGCGAGAAACTCAGTGGGCTGTGTCTATGGGTTAGTTCGCTCGTCGAGCCCTTCGTCGCTAGCGACGGGTTCGACGAGGACGGTGACCGGTGCTTGTGACGCGTAAAAGCACCGTTAATAAAAAAATATCCTGAGATGAACACGAGCCTTTCTCCATAAAACAGAAACACAACTGTCGACTGGATCTGTTTAGTAGACGTCAAAGCTTTCTGTTACTGTCCTCGCAAATATCATTGTGCGAACAGTTAGCTTTTGTCGTGCGCCTTTTTGGTAAATGAATCATTAATGCTTTGTGCATACATTGAAGTATGCTGTACTGTATTCATAGCCGAGATAGGAGAACGGGGTCGTTTTTATTTAAGCTCGTGGACCAGCCGTATCGGGCGAGCTTTTCACTCGAAGCGTCACCGGTTCGAAATTGATTGGAAACGAACGTGCTCTTTGTGTTTGGTTTTAGAAATCCGTCAGTAACTTGGAGTCATAATGATCGCGGTCAGTCGTAATTTTTTCCCCAACCTCTTGGCTGGTGGCTTAAGAGGCTGTTCCAGCTACGACCGGACGGGTCTTTCTAATTACGCATTCCTATACGTATCTTTTGGATTTTATACAAAAGAAATTAGTGTGGAATGAACTTTTAAACTTTTTTTGAGTATTTAACTGATGACGCGTTTTCCAAACTTAATCCGATCAGTGATTAATCTACTAATACGTAAGCTAAGTTAAAGTCGACTTAAAAGCTCTGAGATTTAGTCTATGCTTTGTCTGTTACTGCAAAATTAGTATCGGTCTTTGATTCGTATTTTTTTTTATTGCTTAGATGGGTGGACGAGCTCACAGCCCACCTGGTGTTAAGTGGTTACTGGAGCCCATGGACATCTACAACGTAAATGCGCCACCCACCTTGAGATATAAGTTCTAAAGATCTCAGTATAGTTACAACGGCTCCCCACCCTTCAAACCGAAACGCATTACTGCTTCACGGCAGAAATAGGCAGAGCGGTGGTACCTACCCGCGCGGACTCACAAGAGGTCCTACCACCAGTCTTATTAATGTTAACTAATGACTATAAGTGCCTTATTTCGGTACAGACTTGTACTTTATATTCGACGTGTATAGTTAATGGCTAATCAATTTGAAAGCGGTAGGCAGCGGCTTGGCTCTGCCCCTGGCATTGCTAAAGTCCATGGGCGACGGTAACCACTCACCATCAGGTGGGTCGTATGCTCGTCTGCCTACAAGGGTAATAAAAATAAAAAATAAAAAAGGATCTTTGTATTTATATGTATGTATAAGAATAACAATTTATTTTCGATTATAAAAAACGGTGACATGCTGAAATCGGTTGCTTTATAGTGAACACCTTTCGTTTCATATAATCTATTACAAAACGTTAAATGCTAAATACAAAAACTTGCTTTATATAATTAAAATTAAGAAGATTTAGATGTTCGAGATATAAATAATGAGATAAAATGAATATTGTGTAATTTGTTTTAACTTTTATGATACTTTTATTGTGAGTCAACGACACAAGCGCTGATAATCTGTTTATTAATATACATATTATTAGCATTTTAGTGGATTTTACATTCACTCGATTACCATTTGAAGGCTTTCGTTTATATTTGTAACGAAGCAAAAGTATCAATAAGTTTAATTTTACATTCACTCTTCCTATTATTTAACATTTATGGTAATAATAACAATCTACATACATATATAAATAAAAATGAATTGCTGTTCGTTTGTCTCGCTAAAACTCGAGTACGGCTGGACTTTTGGCTAATTTTGGTCTGGAATTATTTGTGGAAGTCCAGAGAAGGTTTAAAAGGTAGATAAATATGAAAATGCTCGGAATTTAATAAAAACAAACAATTTTGTTTTTCCTTTGATGTGTCCTCCGTCGGACGGATTCCTTTTGTTTGTTTTAAGTTTATTTAATTCAAAAGTTTAGGTATTTTGTTTATCGATTGAGGCACTACGAAGTCTACCGGGTCAGCTAGTCTTAGAATATTTTTCTTTTACCATATTTAAGTAATGTGATTTCGGAACTCGATTCTAGAATAATACCGAATAAATCAAATTACACGGTCGGTACTCGCAAAAGCTCCGTGTAACACCGATGGAGCTTTCAGATCAGTGGGTCAGTCGGCGCGACCGGGAATCAAACCGGTTTCAATGCACACCCACGTGCACTGAACGCACCGCGATGTCAATAAACACAAAACGAGAATTAACGGTAGCGGATGGAGGAGGATATCCACGCATTTCTCATTGATTAGATTGGCAGATAAGACATAAGACGCGTTATATATTTGTACTGTAAAAACTGAGACCTTTAAACTCATATCTCAAGGTAGGTGGCGGCATTTACGTTGTAGATGTCTATGGGCTCCGGTAACCACTTAACACTAGAGGGGCCGTGCGCTCGTCCGCCCATCTAGGCAATAAACAAAAAAATGTGTAAATCATCATCTTGCTAGATTAAGTAACAAAGATTTATGGAGCACAAACATTCGTCAAATTAGCGAATGAGTTTGAAAATAACTCCTCCTTGCATCGTGTTGCTCAGTGCTGAGGGTCATGACCTTTACGGAGCATTTTTGCTCGGACTATGTTCCTCCATTCCTTCCTGTCCTCTGTGCAGTGGATAGCGACATTGATGCTGGAGTCCAATGTCGTCTTAATTTGATCGGACCAGCCCCTTCCGTATGGCCTATTCCATTCCACTTTGACGAGTCTGGCTCTCCTGTAAAATTCCAAAAGTTTCGCTTAAATCAAATATCCTTTCACCCCTTGACTTGATAATACGAATATATTACCGAAAAAAAAACCCACCTGTGGCACTCGGGGACTGCCTGCCGCGGTAAAGCATTTTTTATGAACTTATGCAAATATAATTAGACAATAACAATTTAATATTATAACAATAATAAAATAAGACCACACTATATTTATAAACATAAACAAAAGCAAACATTAACTGTCCCCTTCACACTCATAAGCTAGACTGCGCGAGAGAGAGATGGGCAGACTTTTCATGATGCGCATGTAGTGCGACGTCACGCCGCGCGCTTATTCACAAACACTACACAAGCGCAACGTGTAAATGTGTTGAACGCGACCTACATGGTAGGCGGAGTGGGGGGTGTTAGGTTTTATTTTCGTTACGGAATTTCTTGATTCGGTCGCCGCTATCAAAGCCCGCGATAAAAGCTATGCAATCGGTTAAAAATTACAGCGTAATTAGGTGAACGTTATCAGGGCTCATCTAGGGTTAAGTGGTTACCGGAGTCCGTAATCATCAAGACGTGAATGCCGCCACCGATCTTGGTTCGTTAGGTCGAAATCTCAGATCTTCAGTCACATATATATATCCGGATACGTTCACGTGCGGGCATAGCATACGTCCTAACATCGCTAAAGCTATTTCGTAAGTGAATGCAATAAAACGTTTGCGAGTTAAAATTCGAATACAATACTCGACTTAAACATTACGAAACCAGTTATCAGCCAGCAGTTTAGTTCAATTTGTTAATGTTTATGAAACTCCTCGGGGTCTTTCCCACGGCGTGTTCGAACTGATTGTTTGTTTTAATCGATTGTTATTGTTGTCGGAATGAAGTAATTTACATATGGATTAAATTAATACATACATAATAACTATACTTGAGACCTTAGAACTTATATCTCAAGGTGGGTGGCGCATTTACGTTGTGGATGTCTATGGGCTCCAGTAACCACTTAACACCAGGTGGGCTGTGAGCTCGTCCACCCATCTAAGCAATAAAAAAAAAAACTTTAAAAAAGATGGCCCATGAAATGAATAGTCAAATGATGCAAGTGGAATGATTGTAGCAAATGGTTCTTAACGGTGCGGACTCACAAGACGTGTAACCAAGAGTGTTATTATGAGATTTTACTGGTGGTAGGACCTCTTGTGAGTCCGCACGGGTAGGTACAACCACCTTGCCTATTTCTGCCGTGAAGCAGTAATGCGCTTCGGTTTGAAGGACGGGGCAGCCCTTGTAACTATATTGAGACCTTAGAACTTATATCTCAAGGTGGGTGGCCCATTTACGTTGTAGAGATGGGCTCCAGTAACCATTTAACACCAGGTAGGCTGTGAGCTCGTCTACCCATTTAAGCAGTAAAAAAATATAACGCATTTTAAATACGTCCCAAAAATATTATATTAAATTGGTATAGAGATGTATAAATGGCACAAGCTTGTCGGAGGCGAACAACTACATGCGCACAATAATAGTAAATTGATTTGAACCGAGGTCAATTCGGTCTAAGATACGAGCCAGATAACGGACTAATCTATTGAACGTTCTTAAAATATATTCCCCGAGTTTGTGTCTTTGCCTGTTGTATCTTTATTGAGTGAACAGCTCAATGCTTTTTATTGTAGAACATTCCATTGAAATCGACATTCAAGTTTATGGCTTAGTGGTATCATTCTTGGCACATTCCTGAGGTCGCAAGCTGGAGATTTTTAGTAGAGCTCTTAGACAAGAATGCCCCACCCACCTTGATATATGAAGTCGAATTGTGAATTGATTCAATAATGGCTCTCTCGCCCTTTAGACGAAATGTGAAGATAGTGTCGGAACTGTGACGTCAGCGTAGCATTGCTCTGTTAACTGGTGGTAGAACATCTTGTAAGTCCGCACGGGTAGGTTCCATCACCCTACCTATTTCTGCCGTGAAGCAGTAATTCGGTTTGAAGGGTGGGGCAGCCGTTGTACTGTAAAAACTGAGAACTTAGCACTCATGTCTCGAGGTGGGTGGCGGCATTTACGTTGTAACCATTTAACACCAGGCGAGCCGTGAGCTCGTCCAACTATCTAAGCTATAAAAAAAAGGTAGATGTTAGCAAAGTCTTCAGTCTGAGCCCCGTGAGCTCGCCTACAAATTCGGCAAAGCCAACATAATTCACGAGGTTACAAGCAGTAGGCAGGCAAAAAAAAAATTAAACGGAAAAGCATGACTGCTTCCCGGTAGAAAAATGCTGCACTGTGGTATCCGTACGACAATACTATAAACCTACCGTCAGTATCTCTATTCAAAACAAAAAAAAAATTGCAAACTTAGCCTTATTTTATTACGAATTTATTGCTTCATCATGTAAATTATTATAAAAAAAATTGCACATGTAATATTTTCTTAGAAAGATTGGTACCTGCTTTCGCTGTTCGACTACCGGCACAGTTTGCATCGTTCGATACGAGCGCACCGGGCGTCTTGTGTCTTAGCCGACGACGACCTGGCAAGTATCATCTGTATCACGGAATAGATAAATAAGGTTATCTATTCCGTGATCTGTATCTATATATTAAAAAGTGAAGCAAAAACTTTGTACCCCTTTTTACGAAAATTGCGCGGACGGAGGAGTTTGAAATTTCGTACAATTATAGAAAATATAGAGGAGTGCAGAATGCTAATATATTTTTAAAACTATACTATTTATATTTATAAATATATACTAATATATTTATAAACAAAAAAAAATACATTAAAACAATAAAAAAATATTATATTACACACACTACCATGTATTTGACACACACGCATATTTATATTCTTTTGTTAAAGTCTGTGGTCTATTGAGAATAGATTAATATTATTTGTCTTCTTTTTTTTTCCATTCTGTTATCATAACTAGTATACAATGTTTTCGCCACAACAATTAATACTTGTATCTTTTAATTACGTGTATATTATGATAATTTTACAAGTCCAGCCGCGTCGGAGAATTACTAAAACCTATATTGTGATTGTTTGAGACGTTAAAATAGTGTATCCTAAACAACCAGTTTGGATAAGACAAGCTATCTTACGGAGGGTCATTAGGTTTTTTTGTTTATTATCGAAAAATTACTGGTGGCCCGAAGGCCTTTCCAGTTTCACCAGGACAGGTGGGCGAGCAAAGGGTTCAGCCAGGAGGAGTATTATTTGTCTGTAGTGTATGTAGTCTTGGCGAAATTTGTGAATATCAATGATTATATAAATGTGACAATAGAACCATAATAATGTTCACACTTATAATTTCGACCAGTTTTGACCTCTGTGCGACCACTAGTTTCTGAAATTACTTAACGCAGTCTCTTGGTGTGTTATTATGAGATTTTTGTCCCTACCTCTTCGCTGCTAAGAGACTATACCAGCTACGCCCTGACGGGTAGGTAAGCTCACGGGCTCAACCTGAGTGAATTTGCTAACACTAGCCCCAACAAGAGCAGTGCTTTGCAGAATCTAGAAACTCAGTGCACTATTATGAGAAAACACAGCAATAAAGCAACTAATGACCTCGAGATACGAAGTCGGCAAAGCTACTAGACTCACCGCATATAACTAGTGCTGGTTGTTCTTGCAACACCGCGATATTAAATAATAAGACACATTGAAAACTCTCTAGAGATCAAAGTGAAAATTCCATTTATCATCAATCTCGCGTTGACCATAATTGGTTTTCACTTCACTATCGTTTTCGTTGTGAATGTCTCTGTGAACGCACTTTTGCCGGCGGCGTCGACTAAAAGTGATAACATGTCAATAGCAGCCTCTTATCGGGTCCGAGCCGGTCATTGTTATTGCACATTAAGACTGTAGTCAAGGTGCGTGTTTATCTGCACATAATGATGTATAAATACTTATTAGTAAATGCGGGATTGTGTGTATATGCGTTGTTACGCTTTCACATCTTAACTATTCGACGAATCATCATGAAATTTTACGTATACGTTATCAAGAGTACTGTAAAGGGTATTTTTTGTTCCGCAAAAGTGAAGCCGTCGGTAGAAGTTAGTTATTTGAAATGCTTCTAACTTGAATTACGAACGTTTTGTCTGTGAGTGTTCTGACTTAGGATATGAAACAGCATCACCTATGTTTTTCCGTTTGCTTCGTTAAAGGCGATTAAGATTAGCGGATAATACATTCAAATTCAAAACGTGTTGTAAGCTCTCACGGGTATGTATAACCGTCCCGCCTATTTATGTCGTGAAGTAGTTACGTTTTTCGGCTTTGTGTTGGAAGAGTTTTAATACAATACAATTGAGAAATTGTCTTCATATAACAATGTTGATAGTGGCATTTACATTGTGATTTTTTTATTGCTTAGATGGGTGGATGAGCTCACAGCCCACCTGTTGTTAAGTGGTTACCGGAGCCCATAGACATCTACAACGTAAATGCGCCACCCACCTTGAGGTATAAGTTCTAAGGTCTCAGTATAGTTACAACGGCTGCCCCACGCTTCAACCCGAAACGCATTATTGCTTTACGGTCGAAATAGGCGGGGTGGTGGCACCTACCCGCGCGGACTCACAAGAGGTCCTACCACCAATATAGCATGATATCTATCAGCTCTGGTAACCACTAAAGGCTAGGTAGGCTGATAGTTCATTAGTTCGTTCAGGCAATCAATAAATAAATGTGCCCGCTGTAAGGTAGCAAAACATTTACGAAGTGGGCAGTCGCTTACGACGTGTATGAAGCGATTCGTGCACAATGACAACGCAACTTTGTTACAATAGGAATGGATGAAATGCTTTGTTAATAAATAAAAAGACAGCAATTTGTAACACAAAAAAAGAATTATTACGAAATCTGCGAAACATAAATATAGGCCGTGAAGAATGCGAGTGATAAAGAAAACAAAATGTCGTAAATAGTCGTAATAAACAAATTAGATGTCGATGCGAAGTCTTGTGTGATCGGTGTTGTAAAGCATGAAGTGAACCTGCCAGTTCTACATTTATTAATAGAGTCTACAGTCGTTTCGCACTCTTTTTTTTGTAATCAGTTGAGATTTTGTATTGTTTATTTATAGAATTTATCAGATTATCGATTTTATCATCGATTTTATTACAATCGTATTTCTAGCTAAACGATTACATTTAGGTTTTATTGTTGTGCTTAGTGACAACAAACAACCGGAGCTCATACATATCAACAACGTAAATGGCTCCAGTAACCACTTAACACCAGGTGGGCTGTGAGCTCGTCCACCCATCTAAGCAATAAAAAAAAGTAATAATACTATAATAGCAAGCAGCTGCTCTTGAGTCTCTTTCGGAGGTAGTCGAGCAACTGTTAACAAATCCCAACGCTTCTGGCTAAGCATTTGCTTGCCCACCTGTCCTGGTGAAATTGGAAAAGCCTTCGTGCCAGTAATATTTCCTTCCAAAAAAAAAGTTCTCGCCAGGAAATAAAAACCCGATTGCAGTGCCACTTATTATCGTGTCCAATCTACACTATCCAGAGACACCCAGAAACGTTTGTATACCCACGGCAATTATAGATAAAAACGAATACAACAAAAACGTCAATCAAACGAATTCAATATCGATTATTTAACAGAAAAATCGATGCGAAAATTGCGAAATATGAAAAACGACTTAGAGGAAAAACTCGTGGCGTGCAAGTAGAGAAACTCAAGTGAACGAGCTATGCATATTTACATTACAGCTTTCTCGGTTTCGTTTCAGGCTACGAGCCATTGAGTGTGGTTTTAAAACGCGAAAAATAACGTTATAACGTAATTGCTATGGCTCAGAATAAACATTGGACGAGATAAAACAAAAATTGTGTACGTAACACAACCTTTTGTGTGAGATGTTCATTTAAAAATACTAGAGGTCCCGCAGTAGTCGAAATTCGACTATAATTAATTGGAATTGTAAGTTTATACACTATTATGATTGTATTTTATACTTCTATAATCACAAATTTCGCCAAGACTACAATATAAAAATATTAACAAAGACAAACAATATTTAATCTATTCTCAATTTGACCACAGACGTCAAGAATAAAAGTTTGACAATAAATAGTATGCATGCGTGTGTGCGTCAAATACATGGTATGTAGTGTGTGTAATGTTTTCTTTATTGATTTAATGTATCTTAAATGCATTATTTAAAAAATATATCAGCATTGTGCACTTCTTCTCTATATTCTGTATAAGTGTGGAAAATTTCATACTCCTCCGTCCGCAAAATTGTCGTAAAAAGGGATACAAAGTTTTTGCTTTACGTATTAATACATAGATTATAATTAAAGTCAGTTTTTGCTGAATGTTTTTGGTTTATTATGATGATGTGTCTAAGTTTCTTTTATTGTGCCTCATAGATGAGCATATAGGGAAATTAGATCGGCAGGCAGCGGCTTGGCTCTGGCATGGGCATTGCTGAGGTCCATAGGCGACGGTAACCGCTCACAATCAGATGGGCAGTTTGCTCGTCTGCCTACAAGGGGGCATTAAAAAAAAGATGTTGAATTGTGACATGTCATAGTGTTCATGAAATACCAGGAAAACAGGGTTAGAAAGGAGTTTATTCCAGAGCCGGACGGTATATGATAAAAATTATATGTGGAAAGGCAGTGTGGATGACTATATTGGTTCCAGAATAATCTCTGCTCCGGTAACTCGTAAATTGTATTTGTCATATCCGACTTCACGACCTTCTAGAAACCTCTCCCGAAAAATTGAGCTTGAAAAATGAACTGGCTAGTTAGGGAGAAAATCTTTTTTATTTACGAAATTATAGTTTGTTACCGTGAGCACGATGTCAATTGTTTAAGGCAACGTGAGAGTAATAAGGGAAGTCAAATTTAAAATAAGAATTTCATGGTACCTAAATACCTTTAACCTATAAACCTACGAATAAATATTTATTCGTTGAGTTCGTTAGATTTACTTCCTAATTGCGTTTTGAGTTGCCTCACCCGACTAGTTTCACAACAACTTCGCTCGTTTATGTCGCCCTGGTACTTACTTCGTCTACGAAAATGGCCTTTAATGGGAAATGAGAGGTGATCTTTGGTGATCTGACAAAATTGATGATTATTAACAATCATTTTAATTCACTATCTACATAGACCGTTGTGTTTATTTTAAAATATGATACTTCTGTTTGCAAAAAGTCTGGAAATGTCTTTATGCTGTCTATAGTTTTTCGCAAATTGATATTATATCTACAATATCCTTTATTCCATTATTCTACAATAGCCTTTATTGACGACACCATTATTCAACAGCATCTTGCCACGATTTTTTGGAGTTTACTCCTTTAGAATCGATTTACATATATAGGCCCGGGGTATGAAAATTATGGGGACCAAAATCGTACTAGCATGTCACACGAAATGCGTTATGCGCCTGATTGGCTCCTGATTGCGTGATGCGTGCGCGCGCCAATCAAAATCGTACTAGCATGTCACACGAAATGCGTTATGCGCCTGATTGGCTCCTGATTGCGTGATGCGTGCGCGCGCCAATCAGGAGCCAACGCGCGGCCGCGTTATCGCAGGTGACGCCGGGCTGCTGCGCCGGCAGTCCGCCACAAAGCCTCGTACTGATCGCGCGTTTCTCTCATTATTGTATTTTCATATATTTGTTAGTCGTTTGTTTTGTGTCTCGTTAATTTGTTAATAATCTGTAGTGTATCGTGTTGTCGTAATATAGAACTATTTCTCGTATTGTTTCGTTTAATTTTTTATATCCAGTAAACTCCAGTCGTGCGTCGGAGCGGACACACACACTTTTTTTTATTTTTTTTTTTATTATTATATTAATGAGTTCCTGTTATTTCTTGAACTGATTCGTTCGAAGTAATCGTTTTTATAATTAATTTACATCAGTGAGTTTTTGTAAGTAAATAAATAGATACTTCTTTTTGTATTACATTCATAAATATATTGAATAGTAAGTAGTCTTGTGCTAACGATTTCAGTTTTTTCCTTATTTGTATCACGATTATGACATGATAAGTCCTTGACATTTTATTTGTATGCAGAATAACGAAAAGGTTGGACTGTACAGTATATTAGACTGTAAGATAAATAAATCATATTTAGTTTTTAAAACGAGACGTGGAACTTAAATACTCTTAAAACCTATCTCACGACTTGTCATGTACTATATAATCGGACATGCACAGATCAAACGTAGGTCCGTATAGAGAAAAATGTGAAATGTTAGTAAAGTTGTCGTAACACTTCCATTGGCTTATGTGAGCTTGGTACTCGCAGGGACCGGCTGAGCCACCGGATTCCGGATGGACTGGACGTTTCGTCATGTACTATATAATCGGACATGCATAGATCAAACGTAGGTCCGTATAGAGAAAAATGTGAAATGTTAGTAAAGTTGTCGTAACACATCCTGTGGCTTATGTGAGCCTGGTACTCGGAGGGACAGACCTCTCATCTGTTGAGCCACCGGATTCCGGTTGCAGGTAGTCCCAATTTTGAACTTTTAACAGCTATTTATAAAATTACGGTTTATTCTTTCTAACACATTTAAAACTGTACCCAATGAATGGACCTTCTCTCTCACACAATATTTTCGACAAAATAACTGAAGGCGGCTGTGTGAACCAGTGTAAAATTCGAGCTCTGACTGGTCGCACATATTTGTGAATTTAATAGATACTAGTGGTCATGCAGTAGTCGAAATTCGATAATAATTAATTGAAATTATAAGTTTAAACGCTATTAAGGTTTATCAAAGACTATTAAACTTCTATAATATTTTCTTTATATTTTGGCTCCGGCACGGTTTGTACATTAGCCAGCGTCAAATAATAAGATTTTTATAATTCGCCGTTTTAATTATTTACAGTTTTGAATTAAAAAAACGAAGCAAACCTAAATTAATCAACTGAGATGACATGAAATGAAATAAGATGAGATGATGGGAAAATAAAACAAAGCCGCTGGACGTAACTCTGGATTGGAGAAAAAAGAATAAAAAGCATTTTACTGAGATTATATTATTATCTCTTCCCATATCATCTCACCTCATTACACTTAATTCGATGCCAATTGATTAATGTTTCAAATTAATCAACTTCATTTCGTTTCATTTCATATTACCAATAGTAATATTTTTTTTAATATCAAATATTAGACTGTTTGGTATAATATGTTTGCCTTTTCAGTTGAAAAAATAGAACTACTACTACTCATAATGTTTGACAACAAAAAAGTATGCATGTGTGTGTCAAATAAATGTTACGGCAGATTGCCATTAAAAAAAATATGTTTTTTTTATTGATTTAATGTACCTTTTATGCATTATTTAAAAAAATATTAGCATTGTGCACTTCTTCTCTATACATATTCTCTATAAGTGTGGAAAGGAAAATGCCCATTCTCCATAGTGTGCTGGGCCCAAGATGGACATCAAATATTACTATAAAAATGGACTGATTCAAATTCTTAAATGTATTGGATATCTAAAAAATATATTGAAATTGACGCCACTATTATAAAAAATATAATAAAAATAAAAATTCGTTTGGAGGTTAATTTTCTATATAAATAAGTGTCGGATTGTGAGATACTTCAAGAACTTTTCTTTTCTTAATGTTTAAGATGTTCCTAATGTATTTTTATCCAATAATAATTTTAGTTATTAGGGTATAAAAAACCACACATATTTTTTTAAATATCTATATGTTTTTCATCTTCATAGACAATTACTAAATCATCTAAAAAATAGCACAGGAGAGCATATACACGGTTTTAAATCTCGGTCAGGTTAAAACCACAATTCACACAATGTTTTTCAGTCGTAGTATGAAACGTTATTGATAAAAGTAAAATAAATCGAAGAAAAATCAAAACACATCCATTTTGAACGCAAGCACAAGCAGCAAGCGAAGTCACAAGTGTCAGTCGTCAGATTAAATTCAGTGTTGTCAGTATAAAGAAAAATAATTACATGAAATTCATATATCGATTTTTTTTTAAATAACCGATAATTGATTTATTTCTTAATCTTTTTTTTACGAGTACACATTAGTATTTTGTATTTTTATGTTTTTGTTTTAGTTGTACATATTTAAATAACAATACTAGTAAAGTTTTTTTTTATTGCTTAGATGGGTGGACGAGCTCACAGCCACCCTGGTGTTAAGTGGTTACTGGAGTCCATAGACATCCACAACGTAAATGCGCCACTCACCTTGAGATATAAGTTCTGAGGTCTCTGTATAGTTACAATGGCTGCCCCACCCTTCAAACCGAAAGGCATTACTTCTTCACGGCAGAAATAGGCAAGGCGGTGGTACCCACCCGCGCGGACTCACAAGAGGTCCTACCACCAGTAATTACGCAAATTATAATTTTGCGGGTTTGATTTTTATTACACGATGTTATTCCTTCACCGTGGAAGTCAATCGTGAGCATTTGTTGAGTACGTATTTCATTAGAAAAAATTGGTACTCGCCTGAGATTCGAACACCGGTGCATCGCTCAACACGAGTGCACCGGACGTCTTATCCGTTAGGCCACGACGACTTCTAAAATATAATATAGATAGATAGATAATATAGATAGATAAACAATATTTATTTTAATGTAATTTTATTAGAGACTAATGGTGGGTGTATTGTGATACCGCGCGGGTAGGTACCACATGTTCGAGTTTTAGCAAGACTAACGAACAGCAATTCAGTTTTATACATATAATGTATTTATTTATTTATATCAAAATACAGTTTCACTTTGTAAAACTATAGCAATTGAGTTGCTCTTATAAAGAGAAACAACATTTAAAGCTATTGCTTCACCATTATTTTTATATCTTTTTATATTTTAATATTGCAAAAATGCTCTTTATATGTCTAATGTTCTAATGTTTCAATAATCGAAATTCTATTTATGTCATCTATAGAAATATATATATATATATATATATCTATATTTCACAAACTTTTTTAATATTATCCAATAAATTTTTTGCTTGATAAAAGGGTTTAATCTTATTTTCCATTTGTCGTCTTCCTATGTGACAGTAGTAGTGATGTACATGTGTTATAATTTTTTTACTAAACTCCTCAGTTAGTACAATCTTTTCATTTTTTCCTATCTTTCTATAATATATGTTATGTTTTAAAATATGTTTATTTATANTATAAAGAGAAACAACATTTAAAGCTATTGCTTCACCATTATTTTTATATCTTTTTATATTTTAATATTGCAAAAATGCTCTTTATATGTCTAATGTTCTAATGTTTCAATAATCGAAATTCTATTTATGTCATCTATAGAAGAATGATATAAATAACATATTAACCTCTTTAAGGATTAATCGTATAGAGGTTACATACATATAGATAGATATATTTATTACAGTATTTTGCCCGCATTCTGTGAGTTGTAGATATAGTAACTTTTAAGAAAATGATACTATTTCGATTTTATTATTTCGGATTTTTCGAATGTTTTACGGTTTTCGTGAAAATGGCTGACATCCGCTCGCGATCACGCTACTTACAATAGATAAACCGGCAAAATAGTTTTAATTATAGATATGTTTTTGTTCGATACTGTAATTTTCGGTGTGGTATACTACAACAGTAGTCTGAAGGTCGATTTTGTACTGTTAACATAATTAATTTTTAGAACCAATTGGACAATTTCAAATAATTCTGTGCTCTGAGGAATTGTTCGAGATAATACCATCGTCTCTTTTTTACTATCGCACCGCCCACCACCGGAGTAGAGTTCATCCGTACTACCTGGAGCCGTTGTGGTCATCGACGGTGCGGTCTTTTTTGCCACGTACCATCCGGCTATGGAATGAGCTCCCCTCCACGGTATTTCCCGAGCGCTATGACATGTCCTTCTTCAAACGAAGCATGTGGAGAGTATTCAGCAGTAGGCAGCGGCTTGGCTCTGCCCCTGGCATTGCTGAAGTCCATGGGCGACGGTAACCACTCACCACCAGGTGGGCCGTATGCTCGTCTGCCTACAAAGGAAATAAAAAAAATAAAGCATGAAATGTTTCTAAAAGGTATTTTGATCATTATTAAATTCCGAATGATTGGCGGCAATTATACCCCGTATCATTGGAGCGATCAAAATTACGGCTAATGCAGACACGATACATAGTTGACATGTCGTGTGAAAACAAAGGTCATTCACTTTTTGATGACCCGCCTCTACACGGAAGGGTATTTCCAATTTTTCACAACATTTCCTTTGTACTACTTTTGTAATTCAATAATTCACCTCAATGATTATTTGATCACCAATAAACGGGGTTTTCAGGAGCTCAATAATAAGCTTAGGTCTTTTATATTTACTTTACTTAAATAAACTATAGTTTTTATTCTAAAAGTCGCATAAAACTTTTTGGTTTGGCTCTGGGATCACTTGCGTCCAAATTAAATAATACAGTAAGTAATACTTATGTAAGTTATATTATCAACAGTGCAACGACTTTCAAAACATACTCAGGAAGTGCTTTGTAGAAAAATACCCTCGCTATGACAGTAGACAGCAATGCGAGGAGGAGGGTCCTAAAAGACTTGGACGGACTGTGTGACAAGAGAAGGGTATATAGAGATAACGTATGATAGGCCTGAACGGAAAAAGAGGATTTGCAGCTCCGATCCTATAAATTGGGACGAAGCCCAAAAGATGAAAACTTAGAAATGCTTTATACCATGTCAATTACTTAAAAACTAGATTTTATGCATTTGACTATTATATATCCATTTGTCTAAGGTATATTGACTGGAGACTAATTGTATATCGGACTAGAATTCTGTTTGTACTATTCAAAAGAAAAGTAATTATTTGTTTGCGGCAGCTGATTACAGACAGTTCCGCTTCGGGGGGAAGCTAAAATAAATCGTTGCAAATTTTTGGGAGGTGGCTTTAAGAACCTTGTTTTAGTTCACGACCTTTTCTATATGAAAAATATCTGTTAGAATCTTTTCTTCAGTAATCAGTTCAAGGTTGAATTTTTTCTTGTGCGATGTAGTAGCATAATTTTTTTTTTTTAAACTGATTTGGTCAGGAAATTTTAATAATAGTTTTCGTGCGGTGAATTTGTTTTTACACGACTATCCAAAGAAGGAGACAGCGTCTGTGTATAATACTACATTTTTTAAATCTCTAAACAGATTTACATGTATCATTGTATCGTTGTATCATTCCATTGACAATTTTTTTATGTATTATCTATGTATGCTTTTAGTTGGTCGCACCTTAACCAATAAAATAATAACCGACATTTTCTTTGTTTCAGAGCGCTTCTTGAATGTCACCGATTTTCGCAAAGGTACGTGTATCTATATCTATATCTATACTTTATAATATTATAACGAGGAAAGATTTGTTTGTTTGTTTGTTTCGAATAGGCACCGAAACTACTGGACAGATTTGAAAAATTCTTTTTCCATTAGAAGCCGACATTGTCCCTGATGAACATAGACTACTTTTTTATTATTTTTTTTATATATTTTTTTGGTTTCATGTGTTTTTTAATGTTTCCGAAGCGAAGCGAGGGCGGGTCGCTAGTAATAAATAAATTAATATCATTTTTTAAAAAAAGGGGCTATAAATTTACTTATATACCCGAGATATATAATGTAGGAAACATCCGTGGTTTTGCAGGCGAGACGCCTAGTGTTAGACTCCTAGTGTTCGAGCTAAAGGCGCTTAATGCAAGAGTTATTGGATCTGATGGACCCTTAAGAACGTGGGTCGTAACGTGTTTTTTCTCGGGAGTTACACAAGTAAATCCCCTGTTCATTGTGCGTGTGAAGGCGGGAGTGTGCACGCTTCGTGACGGTCGCTGAGGAATGGTCGGAGAAAGCGTAAAGCTGTCCGCTGGACCGCGACTCACGCTCCGCGCTCATCACCGTTTAGGGCTGTCACTTCACAGAAAAAAAGTATAAGTCGCTTCACATTAAAAAGCAGGTACCACCACTCCAATGAAATACGTTCTTAATAAATTCTCACGATTGACTTCCACAGTGAAGGAATAACATCGTGTAATAAAAATCAGCCAGACTGTCCACTATATGCCTTCGTAGGGTGCTGGAATTCTTCGGACATATTGCTCGTAAAGAGGGTCACAATCTTGAACAGCTGATGGTGACAGGAAAGGTAGATGGCAAACGTCCCAGAGGACGCAGTCCCACGAGATGGTCGGACCAAGTACGATCTTC
The DNA here is from genome assembly GCF_003987935.1 of Bombyx mandarina. The sequence continues at coordinate 3,174,203 of NW_021011491.1, read as the reverse complement.
TCTGAGCATCAATTTCCATAATGCCCTTCATGAAGCAAAGGATCNCAGGAAAGGTAGATGGCAAACGTCCCAGAGGACGCAGTCCCACGAGATGGTCGGACCAAGTACGATCTTCTCTGAGCATCAATTTCCATAATGCCCTTCATGAAGCAAAGGATCGCGGCAGATGGAGGGAAGTCGTATGGGAGAAACTGATGCAGCGGGGGAGTCTCGACCCTCAGTAATGAGGAAAACGACGCGAGGAATAAAAATCAAAGACGCAAAATTATAGTTTGCGTAATTACTGGTGCTAGAGCGTCTCTTGGGAGTCCGTACCGGTAGGTACCACCACCTTGCCTATTTCTGCCGTGAAGTAGTAATGCGTTTCGGTTTGAAGGGCGGGGCAGCCGTTGTAACTATACTGAGACTTTAGAACTTATATCTCAAGGTGGGTGGCGCATTTACGTTGTAGATGTCTATGGGCTCCAGTAACCACTTAACACTAGGTGGACTGTGAGCTCGTCCACCCATCTAAGCAATAAAAAAACTCCTAATCACGATTATTCAGTACTGATATTGTATATCGCGTTATGTTTATATTTGTAATTATAGTTGCAGAAGCATTTCTTTCACATCATATCTCATGACGGCGTCAACGTTGTCGTGTCTATAAATTCCATAATCATTTAAATTTAAAACCAGTTGGGTCGTGAACTCGATCATGCATGTTTGCTATTGCAAATTAAATCTTAATAAAAGGAATTTGTTCTGTTTATGTAAGTTAGTAGTATATTATTTACAATTTGGTTCCGAGACCGGCTTCTTAGATCCTCAAATATAAAGAAAGGCAATAAAGAAAGATAATAAGTTATTTCAATGAACTTAATTGCGTGCTATTCACAGATAGCTTTGATATGATATAATGCAACAGTTATTAAAAGATAATTACTCTAATGAATGCTAGTATTATTAGTTTAATAAAAAGATAATCTATTAATTGTTATTATTTGTACGGTAAATACTGCTTCTATTGTTGTCATTCGGTTAAACACAATAACATTTAAGCTTTCGTCTGTGCTTTAAGCTTTGAACATTTTGATAGATCCAATCTGTTTTTTTTTTATTGCCTAGATGTGTGGACGAGCTCACAGCCCGCCTGGTGTTAAGTGGTTACTGGAGCCCATAGACATCCACAACGTAAATGCGCCACCCACCTTGAGATACAAGTTCTAAGGTCTCAGTATAGTTATAACAGCTGCCCCACCCTTCAAACCGAAACGCATTACTGCTTCACGGCAGAAATAGGCGGGGCGGTGGTACCTACCCGTGCGGACTTGCAAGAGGTCCTACCACCAGTAATTACGCAAATTATAATTTTGCGGTTTTGATTTTTATTACACGATGTTATTCCTTCACCGTGGAAGTCAATCGTGAACAATTGCTAAGTACGTATTTCATTAGAAAAATTGGTACACGCCTGCGGGATTCGAACACCGTTGCATCGCTACATACGAATGCACCGGACGGACGTCTTATCCTTTAGGCCACGACGACTTCAAATACTGTTAATAATAGTAGATACACCGCAAAATGCCTTCTCTATCTCTTTAACAATTTCTCTAGATACAACGGTTATTTGACTGACTGATTGTAGAACCGCCTATAGCAAAATGTAGATTGTAGTTTTTTTTGTTTACAAATCTAATATAACGTATTTATGGGTTAACATAATATATATCGTTCATGCGTTACGATTTGTTTTGTATTAGATTTTAGGACACCCGACAACTATTATTGTAGTTTTATTTACTGGTGGCAGGACGTCTTGTGAGTCCGCACGGGTAGGTACCATCACCCTGCCTATTTTTCCGTGAAGCAGTAATGCGTTTCGGTTTGAAGGGTGGAGCAGCCCTTGTAACTATACTGAGATCTTAGAACTTATATCTCAAGGTGGGTGGCGCATTTACGTTTTAAATGTCTATGGGCTCTAATAATCACTTAACATCAGGTGGGCTGTGGGATCGTCTACCCATCCATCTAAGCAATAAAAAAAGAGTTAATGTCAATACTCGTACATGCCTGCGTTAAATATATTTTCTGCGAAGCGCCACCCCTAATAAGCTGTGATACTTCATTGTGAGTAGCGATCATTATTTTTCTGGTTTTAGCATCATAGCACAATAGCTACTGAAGTTTGAATAATTTGACATTTTATTGCGGCAAGCGTGTGTGCGTTGCATGTTATGTGTTTTTACATGAACCCGTTTGTTTGTGTGATTGTGTTTCTACTTGTGACGGATAAATGAGTCGTCTATTATCAAAGGTGGCAATCTGTGCATTTGGACAAAAAAAAATTATTGATATTTCAATACAGATTGATTTGAATATAATCGTCTCCTTCAAAGAATACGGTTCAAAACCTGCATTAAATAAAGGTTAATACTTAACCTGTTATTTATCTAAGATGTCGTTCAGAAGAGTTTTGTGACTGCCAATGGAATACAAAGTNTAATCGTCTCCTTCAAAGAATACGGTTCAAAACCTGCATTAAATAAAGGTTAATACTTAACCTGTTATTTATCTAAGATGTCGTTCAGAAGAGTTTTGTGACTGCCAATGGAATACAAAGTCAATAATTCGTTTTTCTGATTTACCAATAATTATCCAAAAGTCACATTGCCGGCTTTGATAATAGTCGACTCAAATGTCGCGGTATATTTGAGGTCGTCAGCGCAAAAGTTGCTTAAGCTTACCATAGTTATTATGGAGCAATGAGGTTTAAGTTTTCATGAATTTGAATTTGAGTAGTTAAAAAAAGAAATACGCGCAAAAATAATGTTAACAAAGCCATCTGTTATCTATGAGTGAAACTACGGATAGGCCAGTTTTGCATTAAACTTTATTATCTATATATATACCTTATTTTTATTTATCTATATATATAAAAATAAATTGCTGTTCGTTAGTCTCGATAAAACTCGAGAACGTCTGAACCGATTTGGCTAATTTTGGTCTTGAATTATTTGTGGAAGTCCAGAGAAGGTTTAAAAGGTTAGATAATTATGAAAATGCTCGGAATTTAATAAAAATAACAATTTTGTTTTTCCTTTGAAGTGTCTACCGTCGGACGGATTCCTTTTGTTTGTTTTAAGTTCATTTTATACAAAAGTTTAGGTCTTTTATTTATCGATTGAGGCACTACGAAGTCTGCCGGGTCAGCTAGTATTTTATATAAATTGCAATATGCATATATAAGCACGATTATGAAAAAATGTGGGTTAGGCCACTTTTGCGCTGACGGCCTCATTTCAAATGAGAGGTCTGTATATTATCAGAGGGCAGGGTCGCGGAGTTGACTCAAAGTGCACGGACGTCCGACCTTCCATTCGCTTTATTCGTATGTTCTATATATATATCGACGCTTGAAAGGCAAAAGTGACTAAGCGACAATAACTGCTTTGTACATAAATGATAATAAATAACCATATTCGATGCGCAAAAAATTTATATTTCCAGGTCTATTAAAATCATTTCAATCCTACAGCTACTAGCTAGATTCTACTACAGCTAGATTCGTTAAAATAATTTTTGTTTTCTGGTATTTCAACTTTAAATTAGTCTACTGTAAAGTTCACGCATTGTCGCTTAGTCACGTTTGCCTTTCAAGCGTCGATATACATAGCTGTATACATTTAACGTTATGTTACGTTTTACTGGTGGTAGAACGATTGTGAGTCCGCACGGGTAGGTACCACCACCCTGTCTATATCTGCCGTGAAGCAGCAATGCGTTTCGGCTTGAAGGGTGGGGCGGCCGTTGTAGCTATGCTGAGACTTTAGAACTCATATCTTGGGGTGGGTGGCGCATTTGCGTTGTAAATGTCTATGGACTCCGGTAACCACTTAACACCAGATGGGCTGTGAGCTCGTCCAAACATCTAAACTAAAAAAAACGTTCGTCTAGAGAGCTCGGTATTTATCTATATATTAATACGTGAAGCAAAAACTTTGTACCCCTTTTTACAAAAATTGCGCGGACAGAGGAGTATGAAATTTCCCATCTTATAGAGAATATAGAGAAGGAGTCCAGAATGTTAATATTTTTTTAATATTGTGCATAAAAATACATTAAATCGATAAAAAATATTACACACACTACCATATATTTTTACACAACACATAAACACACACACACTTATACTCTGTGTTTATTGTCAAACTTTTGTTATTGTTTAAGTCTGTGGTCACTCTTCTCAGAAGAGTGGAAAGAAATGGAGGAGGCCTTTGCCAAAGTTGGGCAAACAGACGAAGTTGTCGATGTCATCGAGTTGGCAGAGTCGTTAATTTAAGTTTATTATTTGTAAATATCCTTTGCGTCTGAATAAAGGCTTTTATTATTATTATTATTATAAGTCTGTGATCAAATTGGTTATTATTGTTTGTCTTTAATATTATTTGTCTATAGTGTAGTCTTGGCGAAATCTGTCATTATAGAAGTTTAATAGTCTTTTACAATAGAATCATAATAATATTCAAACTTATAATTTCAATTAATTATATTCGAATTTCGTCTACCAGGAGACTATTAGTATTAATATATTGGTAATAGCTTTTATTGGAATTCAAATGTGGATGGATAGATGCGATCGTCTCACTTCAAGCATTTTGGACAGCGTATGTATGGAAGACAACTCTCTGTTATTTGTAGTTTAGCGTGAGGCTTTACGATAAGTAGGTGGTAGGCAGCGGCTTGGCTTTGCCTCAGGCATTGCTGAAGTCCATGGGCGACGGTAACAACTCACCATCAGGCGGGCCGTATGCTCGACTACCTAAATGGGCAATAAAAAAAGTGACGTATGTACACTTGAGATACGGCGTCAGTTGTGGAAGTGAGCACCAAAAACTTCAGGGCCCTTTCAACCCTGTCGTTCCATACTTCTTCCACTTCATTGGATAGAACTGGATTCTATGTGGAATTGTTTCAGAAATTATTTAAGTCGATGCTTGCTCATCATGCAAAGCTATTAATTACTATAAAGCTATAAAGAAACCTGATTTTTTTTTTTATTTATCTAGGAATTGGTTTAAAAATTATAGGTATTTTTATAGTATAATTATATTTCGTCTTTAATTTATATTTCAATGCACCTATTAATATTTACTCTGCATTATTTATTTTTTGACCGGAAGAGAGTGTCTTAGGCATTAAATCCGTCCAAGTAGATAAATGAAATGTAATAAATGGATAAATAAAATATTTATGGAATAAAAAAAAACAGCAAAACACCCAGAACTAATGTCGCGTTCTCTTACAACAACGCGACACGGAACATAATAATGATTGCCGAATGACATGTTTGTGTGTAAACTCATTATTAAAGTGTAATTCTATATTCGCCTAGTTTCGTAATGTTTGTGAGGTTTTGTGACTTGACCCGAATCGTGGTCAATGTGATAATCCGTTTTGAATTGAACTCCAGCAGCGTTGTTATTGATGACTACACAAATGATTTGCGTAATTCACTTTTTTCAGTAGTCTAGAAATTTCTTAATATTTATTCTTTTTGACATTGTACGTTTTACGAAGCGTGTTCGCGAGTACCTTTTAGTGCTAAGCGGATAATATAGCTTAACCACAGATAAAGTCCACTGAGTTTATCGTCGGATCACCTCATCATCATCATCATCATCAACAGTCCACAGTCGTCTACTGCTGGACATAGGCCTCTCCCAATCCACACCACTGAGTCCGGTCTACGGCTCTCCTCATCCACTTCTGCCGGCCACCGTTTGGAGGTCATCGCACCACCTAACCAGGGGGCGTCCCACATTACGTCTTCCGCTGTGCGGTCTCCACTCGAGAGTCCGAGTCGGATCACCTCACTGGATCGCGATTCCGATCCGATGGTAGAACCAGCGAAGCACTGCACTTGCCAGGACTTATGTTTGCAAAATATCTCAGACTAAGCCCCGTTAGCTCGCCTATACATTCGCCGAAACCAGAATAGCATCTCGAAGTTACTGGCAGGCAAAAGAAAAATAGACATGGTGGTTCGAAGCCCCAATATTATTGTCTTACTAGCTTTTTCCCACAACTCCGTCCGCGTGAAATAGGTACTTTGTATAACGCTAAATTTTACCCCCCACTTCATTTTTGTACAAAGTGAAAAGATTTTTGAATTATAGAATGTTAAGGAGCCATTTAAAACCCCTATTTTGAAACATTCTTGGTGCTCCACTTGTATTGGTCTTACTGTGATGTTATATAGCCTATAGCCTTCCTCAATAAATGGGCTATCTAACACTGAAAGAGTTTTTCAAATCGGACCAGTAGTTCCTGACATTAGCGCATTCAAACTTTTCAGCTTTATAATATTAGTATAGATGCCTATCCCATCTTTCAAACAGGGCTGCACGATTGCATTGCGCCATAGTTTGGTAGGATACCATTGGTAAGGCACCAACGGCAACAATGTAATTCTCTTACCAAATTCGTAATTTTATGGTTCATTATAATATCTATATCGCTCATAATGTCTTAGCCTTATTGTGAAACGCGTTCGTTGTAGTAATTTATCTTTTGTAATAGTGAAAGAAAATAGTGTCGTAAGTTTTTTTACTGTCAGACGAAATTTTAATGACATAGTTATTAAGCACGCCAAGCGTCAGCGGCAAATATCTGAACACGAACTAACAAAAATGGTGTATGTCCAGACATAGCACGAAATGTCAACTAAAATATCAGGAATTTACGGGTGGTAGGACCTCTTGTGAGTCCGCACGGGTAGGTACCACCGCCCTGCCTATTTCTGCTGTGAAGCAGTAACGCGTTTCGGTTTGAAGGGTGGGGCAGCCGTTGTAGCTATACTGAGACCTTAGAACTCATATCTCAAGGTGGATGGCGCATTTACGTTGTAGATGTCTATGGGCTCTAGTAACCACTTACGAGGTGGGATGTGAGCTCGTCCACCTACCTAAGCATTAATAAAAAAAATGTTACTCCGAAAGCCTTATATGCCGGCCTGCTACAGAATTCACAATTTACTTGTTGTTACGGGATCGATAGCAAATTTAAAGGGAAAGTTACGTCTGCAAAGTAGGCGCACGGTTTAACTTAATAAGGAAGCGACGAATTGTCGGATTGCGCAAGAGCCAATGAGTCTTTGTTGGTTAGTTGTTGGCTGTTACGAATCCAGAACATTCGGCCTTGAATTCTATTTAAAGGAAATTGTCTCGATGCTCGGTAAGGTCATAATTGAGGCTGACGGCTTTAAGGCGTAATCTTTCTTCAGTCGTTAATAGCAAAATCCAGAATGGTTTGGCTTTATGCCTTCGAAATAAATTCGCGTTATCTCGTTGACATTGCCGATGTCTTTGATCAGGACAAAGCAGGCCTCATTGATACGCTTTTTTTAAATACGCTTTTATTAGCTTCAGACGTATGTATGTTTGTAACGGCATCTTTGAACGTGATTTTGACCCCCTTCAAAACGTCGGTTTAACTCGAAATTTGGTATACTTATTAAGGACCGATGACAATTCAATATTAAACAAATATTTTAAAAAGTTTGAAAAAATTTAAATTCGACTAAAAATAAAAAATAAATAATAGTTTAAAAAAGCTAACAAAATACGATTTTATAGAAAGTCCAACTAAAAAATAGAAAATAAATTTTAGTAAATTTGAACTAAAAATAGTGTAAAAAAAAGTAAGGAGTGCATGGTATCAGTAGTTATAAATATTTTATGAACAGATATGAGTAGAAGGGCTATTTTGATAATATCCTGAAAAGCACCCCATGCTTTTTTTACAATAAGATCATTTTTCCTTACACTATTTTTAATTCAAATTTATTAAAATTTATTTTCTGTGTTTTAGTTGGATTTTCTATAAAAGCGTACTTTGTTAGTTTTTTTAAACTATTATTTATTTTATTTCATATATGGGTGAACTATTTTACAACCCATTAGATGCGTAGTGTTTATCGTAATCGCAATAGGTATCGCAATGTCAATGCCCACCTTGAAATAATAAGGTCGAAGTTTCAATAGTATTATAAAATGTCACTTCCGTCTTTCGGAACCGAAACGTCGGATTATTCGCGGCAGAAATGGGCAACATGATGCTATTTCCACATTGGCTCAGATTACAGGAGATCCGTAGCAATAACTTTAAGGTTATGAGACTTCATATCATACGTTTATTGTATCGGCCTAAAGGATATGACGGCCGGTTCAAATTCCACAGACAGATACTAATTTTTCTAATTAAAAACGTACTTAATATCATTTTTACGACTGACTTCCACGACGAAGGAATAGCATCGTGTAATAAAAATGAAACCGGCAATACCTATAATTTCCGTAATTACTGTATTGAAAAATAGACTTTAAGTTTTAAGATGATGTCTAAGGACTCCGGTAATTGATTGCCGGGCCGTGAGATCGTTCATCCGATTATGCAATAAAAAATTCTAATTCTTAGGCGTATAAAACAAATAACATTTAAAACAGCCAGTCAAAGCACTTTAGTAATATTAATCAAATAATTTATTTATACTTGTTATTGTTACGGATACTTGTTAGAATATAATAATTAGTAAAAGAGAATTCTTGTCGGTCTGTTGATCCCAAATTACTATATAGTTTTCACTTTCGTGTAACAACTCCCAAAACGCGAGGAAAGTAAAATTTCATTACCATTAATTATTAGTTCTCATTTTAATTACTTTCTTTATGTTATGATTTTTATGTCTTAGCATGTTACATATTTATAAATTCGGTCTTTCTGTTGCGTACACATAGCTAGATACGTTAAGCCAACACACTGTCGTAATGACTACAAAAGATTCACTCGGAATTTCCCGGGTCGTGCCATTTACGATAAAAAATATTCTACGTGTTAATTCAGGTTATAAATTATATATGGGAAATTCATTCCAATCGGTTGAGCCATTTCAAGTTTGTCTTTTACATGCATAATTTATATATTTATACGTCTAGTTAATATATAGAACCTAACTATATAATCATCATCATCATCTTACTTTGTCCACTATCCACTGCTGAACCTTTTTTTATGGCTTAGATGGGTGGACGAGCTCACAGCCCACCTGGTTTTAAGTGGTTACTAGAGCTCATAGATATCTACAATGCAAATGCGCCACCCACATTGAGATATAGGTTCTAAGGTCTCAGTATAGTTAGAACGGCTGCCCCACCCTTCAAACCGAAACGCAATACTGCTGACCGCGCAGAAATAGGCAGGGTGGTGGTACCTCCCCGCGCGGACTCACAAGAGGTCCTACCACCAGTACAAATAATATAAGTGACTTAGCATAATAAATAAATAAACAAATAAAATAATAATAAAAAAGAAATAAACCCACATAACAGTAAGTATTTACTTTATAATATACATATAAAGCAATTTTTTTCTTAGCTCATCACAAACCAAACAGTGGTTTGATAAAGTGAGTCAATCTATAACGCGCTGTATTGTTCGCCTCGAAATTCTGAAGTTAATTCGAGGTGATTATAATAAAAAAAAAAATGATAGATCAACCTTAGATCTGTCACCCGTGACAGATGAAGTTGCGATATTTCTTAACTGTCAGACGAAATTTTAATATCATAGCTATAAATTAATAGGTACGTGAAGCAAAAACTATGTACTCCTTTTTACGAAAATCGCGCGGACGGAGGAGTATGAAATTTCCCACACATATAGAGAATATAGAGAAGGAGTGCACAATGCTAACATCTTTTTACAATTATGCATAAAAAATACATTAAATCAATGAAAAAACATTACACACACTACTATGTATTTGACACACACACGCACACACACATATTTTATATATACTGCTTTGTTTATTGTTTCGTTTCTGTGGTCAAATTGAGAATAGATTAGTTGGTTTGTTTTTAATATTATTTGTCTATAGTGTAGTCTTGGCGACATCTGTGAATATCGAGGTATTAGTCCTTGACAATAGAACCATAATAATGTTCAAAATTATAGTTTAAAATAGTAATTATAGTCGAATTTCGACTACTGGGGGACCACTAGTAGCTATAAACACGCCAAGCATCACCGGTCACTGAAGAGGGGGAGCCTTTCTTACACACTCTCGTGGCCTCAGTATGTGAATTCATAGACGTAATTCCGAAGTTACGTTCAATATTAAAAAAATACCTAAGTTTTACTTTAGTCATTAGTAGTCGTCATACCTTTTTTATTGGTGTTGTTGGGAGACAAGCTCACAAACCACCCGGTGTTAAGTAGTTTAAGTCGATTAAATAGGTACATGATTTAGACAACGGCCTGGCTCTGCCCCTGGCATTGCTGAAGTGCATAGGCGACGGTAACCACTCACCATCAGGTGGGCCGTATGCTCATCTGCCCACAAGGGTAATAAATATATATATATATATATTTTCATTGCGTTTATTTATTTGTATTTTTACAAATTCAACAGCGTTACAACGTAATTATATACTCAAAAAAAAGATTTCCTCAAAATAGGACGGATAACAGGTTTTAACGAAATAAAAAAATGTAATTAAAGGAAAGATAAACATTTTAATTGGACGATGCTAAATTCTTCTCCGCGTAAATTGTTTATGAGCACATATAGAGTACATATTTACTTACGAAAATAACTCACGTCCAGTATTTAGCACAGGCATTATTCGATACCACTTCTTATTAGGCCGCGGCAACAGATATTGTAAATTTTAATGAACTTTAATTTAAAACAAATTTTACGGTTTATTCCCGCCTTTTTACTGTCGTCATAGTGTCGTCCGCGTCACCAAGTAAACTACAAAGAGTTCTACAACTTCGGGAAAAATACAACGACAGCAAAAAAACGCTAGATTAAACCGTAAAAATATTTTGAATTAAATCTACGACCCGCGAAAATCAAAGACAATATTGTAAAACACTTTTATCTGAGATCAAAAAAGTACGAGTAATAGTCACGGGGGACAGCATTTAGTAATTTATAAACTTTTTTTTAAATTTATTTACTTACTGGTGGTAGGACCTCTTGTGAGTCCGCGCGGGTAGGTACCACCGCCCTGCCTATTTCTGCCGTGAAGCACTAATGAGTTTCGGTTTGAAGGGTGGGGCAGCCGTTGTAACTATACTGAGATCTTAGAACTTATATCTCAAGGTGGGTGGCGAATTTACGTTGTAGATGTCCATGGGCTCCAGTAACCACTTAACACCAGGTGGGCTGTGAGCCCGTCCAACCATCTAAGCAATAAAAATAATAATAATAATAATCTAGATTTACCTTTTTCTATTACTATAAAATCGTACGGCGTGAACCAAACAAAGACTTCGACGGTATAGCTGTGTTTCCGCTGACCTATTTCACAATGGAAGCGAGACGATCCGAGATGCCCGGAATGTTCAAGTCGTGAGTCCGTAACGTTAAATACAACTAGCTGTGATCATTCTGCTGTTAAATACTTATTTCTGCGCTGAGACTGCGCTAATGACGTCATTTAGTAAAATTATAATCACGCGATATATCTCTTGGTATGGTCCTGCGTATTTCCTTTAGGACGCGGCTTTGCGTTGCTCATAGGAAATACGCTATGAATCCCCGATCCATTTACGGTGCTTTTAAGTACTACAAGCATCGTTCATCGTCCTCGTCCAAGGGCTCGACGAGCGAATTAACCCATAGACACAGCCCACTGAGCTTCTCGCCGGATCTTCTCACCTCAATGGGGTCGCGTTTCCGATCCGGTGGTAGATTCTGCGAAGCGTTGCTCTTGCTAGGGCCAGTGCTAGCAACACTTCCGTGTTAGGCTGAAGCTGAAATAGCCTCTCAAGGCTATCAGCATAGGTAGGGAAAAAAGCTATGAATGGGACTTTGCGTTAAAGTCGTTAATTAATGCGTAGTCCTCGGTAACTGTTAAACACCATAAATTCTGTGAGCTCTGTGTCTGTTTGTCTTTGTTTTATCAATTTAGTCCAATGAAAAGTATTCTAGTTAGAGACATGAGCGGAAATGTATGCAGCATGATAATATGGGATATAGCGGAATTAGCGGGTAGCCATCATAGAACACAATATATTTGACACATGTCTGAATCTCGTTAACGACTTTTTCCAAATAAATTTGAAGTTATACAAGTTCCAAACAAAATTTGGACCATCGGTCTACCGAGCAAAATCACCCGCTCGATGAAAGATTACTCTTTGTAGTTATTTAGATAAGGAATGGGTGCAAGGAGAAGACAAAAGTAGACCAGACGTTTGATCTACATTAAAAGGAATAATTTTAAACGGTTAATGAACTTTTCGAAGTCTGCAAAACCTGAGCGGTTTTTGAAGGTCAATAATAATTTTCGTTTGTTACTCAATGAGATTTCTAAATCCTTGAATGTTTCTTGAGCAAGAGACATTTAGTTCTCGACGCCACTCGGAAAGGGCATCGAGCCTTTGTGAGGCTTGTACAACTGAACGGACAAGTGTTTGATTAAATATTTACAATTTAATTTCGTTTAGCTTAATAATAATATGAGTATTAAACGGTAGACAGCGGCTTGGCTCTGCCCCTGGCATTGCTGAAGTCCATGGGCGACGGTAACCACTCACCATCAGGTGGGCCGTATGCTCGTCTGCCTACAAGGGCAATAAAAAAATAATAATAATAATAATTCAAAATTTTACTATTTTTATGCTTTATTTTTTTCGTATTCACACAGACGACCGATAAACAGGTAAAAATGATTTTAATGAAAGTATCGGTAGTGTTTTTTTGGCATATGCGTTACTTCACAATCACCTCATTCATTTTACTAAATCGCTGCAAGAAAAAAAATGTCTGTTGCATTTAGAAGTAAAAAATATAAACCAGTGTAGTAATAGTAAGCAATCTGATATCTATGAGCCTCGATAACCAATTAACGTCAAGTGGACCGCGAGCTCGTTTACATGTCTACGAAGTAAAAAATAATCAGTATTACTAGAAAGTAGGAAGTAGATAATGCGAACGTGCTTGATACAGGTGCTTCCCTAACATGCGATAGATACTGGTAAGAAGTACGATGCTATTACTCGCTCTATTTTTACTACTAATATCGTAGTTATAATGTTAAGTACTGGCGGTGTACTGGTACATCTAGTTAGTAGCCAAGCAACTGGTATTTAAAATTTATGTCGTAACATGCGCAGTCGAGTCGACATAGCGGTGTTAATGTGCTTCAATAATAGCTTAATACCAGTTAGATCGTGAGCACGAACGTGGTTAATGAAAAATCATAAGCCCACTGAGTTTCTCACCGGATCTTCTCAGTGGGTCGCGATTCCTATCCGGTGATAGATGCTGCGAAGCTCTTGCTAGGGTTAGTATTAGCAAATTCTCTCAGGTTGAGCCCGTGAGCTCACCTACCTGTCCGGGCGTAGGTGGAATAGACCCTTAGGCTATCAGCAAAAAGATAAGGGAAAAAACACACAAACACTTTTGTTAACGTCAGTACCGTAATCAGTAGTCTGGTAGTTAGGATGCGACTCACGCGCATCTGACACGCTTGCGCTTGTAAGCGTTGTTTCATTGAAGCTAGGGGTGTTTCGCGCACGGCATGATTTATCGATATTGTTTTTTTTTTTTATAATTCTTTATACTAAAATCGACTGAAAAATTTGGTTAACAATATTTGGCTTGACAAAAAAAAGCAAAAAATACTAGTGTTAAAAATGAAACAGAATTAATGATTTTATGCAAATTATGACATTGTTTTGTAAATAGTTTGAATATTTTACATTAATTATTACCTATAGGCTTAGGTTCTCGGTTCTATTCATAATCAACACGGCCCTTGTTACAATTAAATAAATAAATCACAATTTCTTTGAAAGTAAGAGCTGCAACAAGACAAACCTTTAATAAAAACGTCGGTACACATATTATGAATACTGTATGAAGATTTTCACATTTTTATATTAATATTTTCACAGAATAAATTACATTAAATTAAAAAGTAACGAACCTTTCTTAATGTTTTTTCACTCGTTAAAATACAGATGATTATATGCTATCGCTACTTTCTTTGCTATCTCATTATTTTTTAAGGTTTTTTATTATTTGTTTTTGAATTAATCAAAACGTAGTGAATGCAAATTTAGAGAGATAGAAAACTGAAATGCGTAAACAAAAATATATTCATGAACTTTCCAGCTGTGAAATCTGGGCGCGTAGTTTTTTTGAATTGAAACTTCTTTAGGCGCATGAGGGTAAAATTTTTACAGATGTAACGTAATGCAGGTATGCAACGGAAGTGTGGAAAAATTTTAATACAGCGCCATCTATGAGATTTTTTAATACTAACGTGCGTATGAAACCTCTTGTAGTGAATTTCAATTTAGGATTATACGTGACGTTAAAATATCGATTCACAGAGGGCGCTACCTCATACTATAAAAGATGATTTACAATTATTTACTAATGACAAAATTTTACATATACTTAGACATTTAGGATAATTGTATTTTAATTTTTGAAGGTTTCACTTCTAACATGTGTGAATTGCACACATGTTTCTTTTTTTTTTAATGAATAAATGTTTTACTTTAAAAACTGCGGAAGGACAGAGTGGGTGATATTGCCCGGTAGATTGGTATCCGGGACTAGTATATATGTGGGATGGTGTAGTTGGATGAAACAATACTCCCTGATCTGTTCTACAAGTAATTTTCATTTCTTTTTATTACGTAACGTCTAACATCTGACTTTTCCTTGACAACCTCCCGAAGTTTACGTTGTTAGTACACATTTGGAATAGGCAACATAAAAATAGCTTATGACAGATATAAATTATTCCGTGATGAATGTAAGCTTTTTTTTGTTTCAAATTCAAATGTAGGTATTTGATGTTTGTATCATTTTTTTGACGAGCTAAGGAAAGGTGCAACACTAACTTACAAAATGCATAGCGCTTCACCGCTTTGGTCACACGTCATTAAGAAAATTTTGAATATTTTGGGAAGTTGTTAGATTCTTCACAATTTTTTGAACGAAGTTCCTAATGGGAACGATGCGGAGGGGTACCCTAACCGGGAAAGATGTTCGTAACGTAAGATTTTTATTATTTATGTATAGTCTTAGTATGATGGCTATACAGTGTCTAATGTATAGTCTACGTGATGACGGTTATTATTATTATCCATATTTATATGCTATTTCTTTGTATATTATTATAATATATATTTTATAAATCATTGTGAATAAAATAAAGTTGATAACTTTGTAAAGTAGTTTTTTTTTATCAATAAAGAAATCATAATAAAAAATGTATACCCGAATAATTATTTTCTTTATACCTCGAATAGAACTTAAAATTAATATTGTTATAATAAGGAACTTCGTTCCTATCCAGTGTCCCACGACACCACACATCCTTTTTAGTTATATTTCTATTTATCTTCTTTTATTTCTACTTACTCTGTTTATTATCTCAAGGTATGCTTATTTCCCTGTTGGCGTTTAAGTGAAATTATATTTGTATGATATGATGAACGGACTTTAATATATAAAAATAGTCCTTAAGGAACATGTTAATTTTAGCGTGTTTCATGTTTTTAAGAAATTTTTCGACAGTGTCATTACTATCGCTGCGCTTGAAAGCAATGTCTTTAGCGCTATTAGCTCGTTTTCATTTTAGTTTAAATGGTTCCGAATATTTATTGTAAAACAAAATGAAAGATTTATTCTATTTTACGAAAATTGTAGTGTTAATTTAAGGCATATCGATAACTTGTAAATCATATAAAATTTCTTGGTTGTGTTTTATCGATATATGACTTATACATCACTATACGAACTTAAACGAGGTGTCCATGCGCATACTGTCACGAGTGTTGGCACTAAGTGTGCTGTGTGACTCTATAAGCTCACACAAAAATTGAAAAGTGTGCTTAATTGATGTTCTACAAAAAAAAAAACTTATTACGCCAACAAAGCAAAAAATATTTTTGTATTATAAATATTTTAGAGATGATATTTTAATTAGTCACCCAAGCAAGTAATCTGACGGCTTCTACGTAAGCGAACCAGAAAATTACGACAAACTTCTGATTCTGTAGAAATGGCATGAGTACAATTTAAAGTAGAAGCTGTGACATAGATACACGAGTAGCATAGGGATGTACCGCTGACAACGCATGTTATGTTACACTAATCTAATTTCTGATGATAATTGAACTTAATCGTGAATAAATAAAAATGAATTGCTGTTCGTTAGTCTCGCAAAAACTCGAGAAGTGGAAGAAAACTCGTGAAAGTCCAGAGAAGGTTTAAAAGGTAGATAAATATGAAAATGCTCGGAATTAAATAAAAATAACAATTTTGTTTTTCCTTCGATGTGTCCCTCGTCGGACGGATTCCTTTTGTTTGTTTTGAGTTTATTTTATGCAAAAGATTAGGTCTCGATTGAGGCACTACGAATTCTTCGGGATCAACTTGACGTGAATAAATATAATAAGGTACATCGGCTGTGTCAGTATAGTTTGGGGGAACGAAGAAGGTCGTAAAGAAAAACGTTTCTGGATATGACTATTTACGTAATATGAATTGTGTTTTTCACTTGTTTTCTCAACTGCACGCAATGTAACGAAAACGCCAAACGCGAGGTCAATGGTCTCGTGTGCTGCGGGTAGGTTTGCACGCTTTTGTTTTAAATTATGGGCGTATCAAATAAGATCCAGCTAAAAGGGCAGATACGATCGTCCTGCCTATATCTATCGTGAAGCAGGGTCTTTTGAAGGGTGTGGCCGCCGTTGTATTATAGAGACTGGGACTTAGAACTCATGTCTCAAGGTGGGTGTTATGATGTTGATGCCTATAGGCTCCAAAAGCCACTTAACATAAGGTGGATTGTGAACCGAAGTCGTCGTGGCCTGAAGGATAAGACGTTCGGTGCATTCGTATCTAGCGATGCACCGGTGTTGAAACCCGCAGGCGAGTACCAATTTTTCTAATGAAATACGTACTTAACAAACGTTACGATTGACTTCCACGGTGAAGGAATAACATCGTGTAATAAAAATCAAACCCGCAAAATTATAATTTGCGGAATTACTGGTGGTAGGACCTGTTGTGAATCTGCACGGGTAGGTACCACCGCCCTGCTTTTTTTGTGCCATGAAGCAGTAATGCGTTTCAGCTTGAAGGGTGGGGCAGACGTTGTAACTATACTGATACCTTAGAACTCATATATCAAGAAAAAAAAATCCACGCAACAAAAAATGTGTTAATAGTTTTTTGTATTTACACTTATACCCTGTACACACAATTTCTTAATAGTCAGTTATATTGTAGCTTCAGATCAAATAATTGTATTAAGCGTCAGAAACCTCGACTATTATTGGCTAGAAATATAAATAAAAAGCCAAATCCAAGCAAAGCCAATCCCGTTAGAATACTACGGAAATGACCTACCCGCAGTGTTTTTTGTAACAAACTATTAAAAAGCTGTAAGCCCTTATTCCCGGAGCGTGTAATTAGCGAATCTAATGATTCGACAAAAACTGATTTCGTAACAGCACAAAGTGTCTGGTAATATTGGTCAAGATATCAAGCGAGTTATTAAATTTTATTTGTCATTTTTTTTTATGTTCGTTCTTCTTCTATTTCTCCACTCCCACTAGGTGGGGTCAGCACGGCAAATTTTTTTCTACCATTCTCTTCTATCAGCCGTCATCTCAACACTCACTCCTCTCTCTCTCTCTCATATCGTCAATCACACACTCCATCCATGCCTTCTTCGGTCGACCTCTTCCCCCTCTATCTTGCACTACCATTTCCATACATCTCCTAGTCACATGCATCTTCTCTCTATGCATCACATGTCCATACCACGCTATCCGTCCGCTCTTGTATTTGTTAATTTCGTTATTAATTTAATTAAACTCGATTTATTCGTATCCGCAAACTATCATTTCTAAGAGCGATAGTTAATGACTGAAAATNCCATTCTCTTCTATCAGCCGTCATCTCAACACTCACTCCTCTCTCTCTCTCTCATATCGTCAATCACACACTCCATCCATGCCTTCTTCGGTCGACCTCTTCCCCCTCTATCTTGCACTACCATTTCCATACATCTCCTAGTCACATGCATCTTCTCTCTATGCATCACATGTCCATACCACGCTATCCGTCCGCTCTTGTATTTGTTAATTTCGTTATTAATTTAATTAAACTCGATTTATTCGTATCCGCAAACTATCATTTCTAAGAGCGATAGTTAATGACTGAAAATTATGGTAAATTAACTAACCAAAAATTTCTCTTTGGTCGTGTTAATGTTAATATCTGAGAACAGTGAAAGACGAGGTCGAGAAAACATTCATTTTAAATTTATAAAACATAATAAAAAGAAAAATATGTTCGATGAACTATTTTTTACTTCTTAGAAGTCTATTAAAGATACTACATCATTTAATTGAGAACTTAGAAAAGTAGAAGAAATGTTTATTACTCTGTTACGCATCTTTGTTAATCAAACAATGTTATGCAAGAAAGACTCAAGAACTGAGTAGGTACGACAAATTAAAATTCAACATTAGTTTGTGTAAATATTATAAAGATGCATTTATGTGTTCTTATTCGAATTTCGGACAGCTCTTGTTGTAATAATCACTCCTATTATACATAGAATAATATCTTCAATTTCAAATTTCTAGTTAACACTGTCAATCGTACAAGATACATTGATGCAGCGAAAGAGTCACGACCCTCAGTAATGAGGAGAACGTCGCAAGCAGGAGGAGTTACCACTAAACCGTAAATCGCGATCTCGGCAACAAAATGCATTGTCGAACGTTGCCGAAGTCGAAATAAGAACGTGTCGTAAATTATTTAGGAATCGATAGAAATTAAGATGAAACATGTATATTTCTATGTTGCTTATTTTTATTTTTTATTTTTTTATTGCCCTTGTAAGCAGACGAGCATACGGCCCACCTGATGGTGAGTGGTTACCATCGCCCATGGACTTCAGCTATGCCAGGGGCAGAGCCAAGCCGCTGCCTACCGCTTAATACTCTCCACAAGCCTCGTTTGAAGAAGGACATGTCATAGCGCTCGGGAAACACCGTGGAGGGTAGCTCATTCCATAGCCGGATGGTACGTGGCAAAAAAGATCTATGGAAACGCACTGTGGATGACCGCAGTGGCTCTAGGTAGTATGGATGAACTCTACTCCTGTGGTGGGTGGTGCGATGGTAAAAACGAGATGCCGGTATCATCTCGAACAATTCCTCGGAGCACTCCCTCAGCTTAGTACCTATCCGCCTATGGGAATGATGGCAGCGTGTGGGTTCGAATTATGCTCCATCCAAGTTGTTGGTACTGTCGAGTACGGAGTGCATACCGTCAGCTATGTAGAACTCTTCTAGTTCTAGGTATGTTTATCTTATACTGATTGTAAAACAGTAAATTTAAGTTACGACAAACACATTGTATTAGAAAAGGGCAAGTCAAGGTTTCTTTACTATTCTATTATGTTCTAAAATGACATTCCGAATCGATAGTACAATCATAACGATCTAAATTGACTATTTAGATAGAAACGTTTTGATATTATTTGATTTTTCGTGTATAATGAAACTAGGAATTATTTTAGACCCTATATTCTTTAAATATTATCATCGCATGTTGTTATTTTTTATTCGAACTGTAATAAAAAGAAGAATAAAAAGATGTGTGGTGTCGTGTGGGACACCGGATACGAACGAAGTTCCTTATTATAAAAATATTAATTTTAAGTTCTACTACAAAGAAACAGCTATCTATATGAACAATAATAACCGTCATCACGTAGACTATACATTAGACACTGTATAGCCATCATACTAAGACTATACATAAATAATAAAAATCTTACGTTACGGACGTTTTTTCCCGGTTAGGGTACCCCTCCGCATCGTCCCATAAGGAACATCGTTCCAAAACCAAATAACAAATTTTTAAAGTTTCTTAACGACCGAATTTCTTTCAATTTTGATCGTCACTGTCTCCGATTATATATTATAGTACTAATTTTCACTCACGTCATATTCTAGCACATAATTATGCGTGATTGGGTTTGCTCTAATTATTTTTTGTATTGTTTTAACAAGGCAGTCAATGACATGACGATTTTTAACCAAGCGCGCGAAACGCAACAATGGCATTCTATTAAGAAAAATTTTCACGCGTGTGTCCTTCTTGCTTACTCACGTCCAATAAAACTAAGTCTAAGGTCAGTAGTACAATGCGTTATGTTAATAAAAATGCTTTTGTATTAACTCGAAAATGACCTGATTCATGTACTCGCTAATTTTTCTTTAATTAGAACTGTTTCGTTGTGAACGCTATGACTATAGCCGTCTGGTGTAGTGGTAAGTGACATGGTCACTACACAAGGGGGTCGCGGGTTCGAATCCCGCCAAGGGAAGATATTTGTATGATAAATATAAATGTCTTTTCCAGGGTTATGGATGTATATTAAGTATATGTATGTGTATAATAAAAATCTTACATTTATTTCCGTTATCTGGTACCTGTAACACAAGTTCTTTACGAACTTATCANGGTCGCGGGTTCGAATCCCGCCAAGGGAAGATATTTGTATGATAAATATAAATGTCTTTTCCAGGGTTATGGATGTATATTAAGTATATGTATGTGTATAATAAAAATCTTACATTTATTTCCGTTATCTGGTACCTGTAACACAAGTTCTTTACGAACTTATCACGGGACCAGTTAACGTGGCGTGATTGTTAGTAAAAATATTTATTTATTTATAGCACTCAATTGTTTATTTCGTACAGACTAGGATACAGGTTCAAGAATATGAAGCTAACGTTTTTTTTTCCCTAGTCGCGTAGAACGAGCTCGAAACCCGCCTGGTTTTAAGTGCTTACCGGAGACTGTAAGCACGGTCATGTCATTGTACTACGACTTTAGGAGATGAGACGGAAATCCTGATTTGTGTTGTGTAATAAACAACTATATACGCAGATATATGCAAGGCAGCTGGCATGAGCTGGATGAGAGAAGCCGAGGATTGTGCTCAGTGGATTGGAGGGGCCTATGATCAGCAGTGCTATAGGCTGATGATTTGATGTGATTACACAGCTCTGCCACTCTTCAAGCCGAGACTCGTTATTGCTTTGCGGCAGAACTTCCCATCCTTCAACTCGACGAACCTGTCGTTATTTTGCGGCAGAAATAGGCAACGACGACGCCAAACTATACCCCCTACTAATAATACTAGTAATACGATTTTTTCGTTATCCTGAAAATTAAATGTGACGAAAATTCCGCGAAATTGAAATGAAAAGCTTTGAAAACTTAAGTTAGTTTTATTTTTTATTTTTTGGAGTTTACTCCTTTAGAATCGATTTACATATATAGGCCCGGGGTATGAAAATTATGGGGACCAAAATCGTACTAGCATGTCACACGAAATGCGTTATGCGCCTGATTGGCTCCTGATTGCGTGATGCGTGCGCGCGCCAATCAGGAGCCAACGCGCGGCCGCGTTATCGCAGGTGACGCCGGGCTGCTGCGCCGGCAGTCCGCCACAAAGCCTCGTACTGATCGCGCGTTTCTCTCATTATTGTATTTTCATATATTTGTTAGTCGTTTGTTTTGTGTCTCGTTAATTTGTTAATAATCTGTAGTGTATCGTGTTGTCGTAATATAGAACTATTTCTCGTATTGTTTCGTTTAATTTTTTATATCCAGTAAACTCCAGTCGTGCGTCGGAGCGGACACACACACTTTTTTTTTTATTGCCTAGATGTGTGGACGAGCTCACAGCCCACATGGTGTTAAGTGGTTACTGGAACCCATAGACATCTACAACGTAAATGCGCCACACACCTTGAGATATAAGTTCTAAGGTCTCAGTATAGTTACAACGGCTGCCCCACCCTTCAAACCGAAACGCATTACTGCTTCACGGCAGAAATAGGCGGGGCGGTGGTACCTACCCGTGCGGACTCACAAGAGGTCCTACCATCAGTAAATCTTACTTAATTACGCATTTTTAAAGTTTGTATTTCTTTTGCAGGAGGCGTAGCGAACGATGGTCAGCGGGATAAACGAAAAATAATCTTTTCAAACGACAATATGAAATGAATAATGGAGTCACCGGTCAGGATATGTTTCGGTAATATTAATTGCGTTTTTTGTCATCTCAAATACATAGTTCTTCAGAGTACTTTCCTCACGGAACATACCGAGTAGCATACAGAGTGAAACATTTTTTTCTATCCATCGATACCTATATGAAAATGCTTAGTCTGTATTTTTTTGTCCGGACTTCAAATATCAAATGTTTCTAACCGTGAGTAGAATATAGATGTTGAAACAAATGAAAAACACTTCGATTGTAAAGAGAGGAATTATTAAAATATGGATATGAAATGGGCTTAGGCGACTACTGCTTCGGTGCAGTCGAGCGTACAGCCCACTTGATGGGGAGTGGTTACCGTCGCTCATGGACGTCAGCAATGCCAGGGTAGAGCCAGACCGATGCCTACGGTTAAGTACTCTCCGCAAACGTCGTTTGAAGAAGGACATGTCATAGCGCTTTGGAAACACCTTAGAATGGAGCTAATGAGCTTTGCCAAAGCGGGATGGTACGTGGCAAAAAACGTTCTCTGGAAATGCACTGTGGATGAATGCAGTGGTTCTAGGTAGTGCGGATGAACTCTACTCCAATGGCGAGCGGTGCGAACAGACAGACTAACAGAACACTTCCCATGGAACATACGGTACAAAATGCAGAGAGAACCGAAGTCCCTCTCTAGACCCACAAATTACAAAGGATCCGTGAAAATGGGATTATAGAGAATGCGAACGATGCAATGCGATTAACGTCTTTATATTTCCGTCTACTCACAGAAGTATTCTCCGAGAGTAAGAGAGTGCGAGAGTGAGAGAGTGAGAGAGAGTGAGAGAGTGAGAGAGTGAGAGAGTGAGAGAGTGAGAGAGTGAGAGAGCGAGAGAGTGAGAGAGTGAGAGAGTGCGAGAGTGGGAGAGTGAGAGAGTGAGAGAGAGAGAGAGAATGTGAGAGACAGAGTGAGAGAGAGAGAGAGTGAGTGAGAGAGAGAGAGAGAGAGAGAGAATACACTTTATTGCACACCAAAACACAATTTACATTTTAAAAAATAACAGTCAAAAAGTAGATAGGTACATTTGTAGCTTGTAAGTTTGGTTGGATATTTTTGAATTGTCTAATTAAGTATGCTGTCGTTAATTTAGTTAACGATGTCAAATTACTATTGTTCCACAGAACGTTACTAAATTATCCAAATGCATTTTGTAATTGTAGTGATGGTTTCATCAAATTTAAACGTCTATTTTTAATCTTGGGAGCTAACATTAGATGTGGTGTTTATTACGAGCTAATATTTTCATATACGCTAACTCGACTAAGAGGTTCCAATAACTTTTAAGCTTCACTAATGGGTTCCATTAAAAAAATCACAAACACAAAAGTTACATTCAGTAACAATTTCTAAATTTCAATAGTGTACTAATAATTCAAAAAGATTAGTTGAATTTCTGTTATATGAATAAATACCTACTCAATTCTTAGGTATTTATCGTCGATATTTGTTTCAATTACAGAAACTATAAATAACTTAATACAATAATAAGCTGTAAAGTAATTCAGCTTTACAACTAGCCTGAGTACATATTTAAAATTAAAATAATCAACCAAACAATAAATTTAAAATAGCGTTCTCGAATTCCAGGTGCGGCATTAGTAGTAAATTTACTACTGATTAGCATGACAGTGAGTAGTGCTTTGTCACAATCGACACAAAGCACGGCCAATGACGAAAAGCTCTCCAGATACAACGGATTAAATCAAACGTCGTGGATTCGTAGCTCTGATGCATCGAATGAACTGAACCCTAAGGACAACTCCGAAGAGCATACAGACAAAAACGCTAAATACAAAGATAGGGGAAGGATCAAATTTCATTCTCTTTTCAAATCCACTACAGCAAGTCCGTTGCGTAAAGCAAGTTCTACAGAGTCAGGCGATTTTGTAATAGTGACGCCAGCAACGGAAATAAAAAAAACATCACGATATACAGAAATTACCAAAAGTGTTAAAAAAGACAATTCTCCTGTTAGTAGTACGACACCGGTTGCTGTAAAAAATGGAGAAGAGAGCATTGAAGAATATGATGACGAAGACGAGGAAGAAGAAAGGGAAACGCTGCAAAAGTTTTCTTCGAACAAATTCCATGAAAGCTTTTTTAAAATACCGAGTTTCGGCGATGACAACAACGAGAGTTCCAACAATAAAGTAAGAGAAGATTTCAGCAGTCCCTCCTATGGATTCTCGAGTTTCTTCCCAAAAGAAACTTCATTCGGCTATGGGCACAATGATAACAAAAATAATTTCAAATCGGAAAGTTTCTTTGATTTCGACAGTGATCTGACTACGCCGAAGAACGACTTCTTTGATAAAAAATACCAAGAGATCTCAGGTAGTATTATAAAAAAATTAGAAACTATTAAAGCTAAATCGCCACCGCCTAACATCACTAATGTACACAAGATCGTCAAAGAGAATGTTGGCCTAGAGAGGTTAGGGAATAACACACCGACTAACAAATCTACTGTTTTTATAAAAAATACCAAAGAGATACGTGTTTTAGACAACGAGGGAGCTGGTAGTGCTAACGAACAATTATCAGATGTACACGGCACTAGTATTTATTATGAAATGTCTGTACTATCGACAGAAACCTACGCGATCAATCATTCTAATGATGACGATTGTGATAATGATACGTTACCAGCAGAACCCACCATGAGCACATCATCTGAAGAAGAATTGGCATCAATAAAAACAACTACGCCAACACCAATTCAAGTTTCTACTAGACCACCGTTTCCAGATCCAACAGTTGAAAACGTCTCAACACTTTCATCAAATTACGTGCCGATTTCGACTGCTTTGCCAATATTTAACTCAATAATTCCGGTTTCGACGCAAAACTACATATCTTCAACAGAGAGAGTAACCAGAGTATTCTCAAGTAGTTTTAGTAGGAACAGGAATTATTCAAAGAGGCTTAATCTAAGCGGTGTTAATGATTCACCTAATAGTGTGACATTGAAGACCGGCACACCAACTCATAAACCTCTAACTAGGAAGTTCCACTACACTACACAAAGAGTCAGGCCAGTTTGGATGGCACCAAAAAGAAATGTAACCAAGCCAGCTTATCAGCGTCTGACGACTCCGACAACGATTTACTCGGAGCATTTCAACATCAAAGACAAATATACAACTACACCCAGACCGAGGCCGTCTAATAAAGTAACACTTACTACAGTAACGTCTGAAATAGATCCTGTGCTTCAGAGTGATGTAGGAGGCTTCAAAAAAGTGGTACACTCTCATTCAATATCCGATAATACGATACCATCATTATGGAAAAGGGGATCCACAAAGTATAGAACATCAACTGCCACTTCAGACGAAGTTTCTAATGTGAGTGAAATGGAAATACCACCTACTTCTATAGTGTGGGCTCTGGCTAGCTTACGAAGCCCCTCCAGAAACTCAACAGGGTACAAAACTGACGATGAAAATGAGTTACAAAAAGTAGGAGAATTATTAGGTAAGCCATTCTAAAATATGTCTTAATACCAAGTTTTGAAGATAATTATTTAATTTAGAATGTTTGTATTAAATAATATTATATTATTGATAGTGGTAAACTAAACTCAAAATGGATTTTTGTTAATTCAAATTCAAATATATCCAGGCTAAGGTCTATTACTATTTGCTATCTAATAATTTTATATTTCACCAATTAAACTTTAAAAAAATGTTTTAATGTCAAATGTGATATTTCAGAAAAGAATGAAACAAAAACATCGACGACCACGATTGCAACAACCATGGAAATAACCGAAGAAATTACTAACAAAACAATAACAGAAGTTGAACAAAATAAACTTCCTTGGCAGTCTGTGCAAGCTTCGACACCACCCATCAACGACATGCAAAACGAAACCATTATAGAAAATAAAACAGAAAGGGTCACAGCTGAAAGCAATATTTTAGTTCAGAGCAGCCCCGAACCAAGTACCACGGAAACGGACACCACTAAATCAACCACTAAAGCATTCAAACCGGCTTGGGTTTCAGCTACAACAGAAACGGAACAAAATATGACGGAAAAAGATAATCTTGTCATTAAAAGAGGTTTTGAATCGATTACGAAATTACCTTCAGGGATAACTACACCACAAGACGAAACGGAAGATTTAAACCAAATTACGACAAAATTGCCTAAAACAAGAGACGATTTTGAAATAACAACAATCAGATTTTCGTACGTACCGACACAGACGACGGAGACGCCTGACGATTCAGAGTATGAGTTAACAACCTTCAATTGGCGGCCGGTATTTCCCACTAGAACCCAAGCGACAACTATAAAAGATGAGCCAATAACCACTTATCGTCCTAAGTTTATAACAACAACTGAGCTTCTAGAGGAATCTACTACTATAGAAGATACAACGCCTCCCGTAATAGAATTATCTTCGCAAATTATTGAAAACGCAACAGAAGATATTGTCCAAACTACTGATATAAATGAACCTACTATTGTATCAACTAAAGCTATTGAAATTAATGAAGCTACCACTATACCTAATAAAATTACTGAAAATATTAAAACTACTACTATTTCTGCAACCACTGAAATTAATGAACTTACTACAATTAAAACCACAACTACTGAATTTAATGAACCTACACAACCTATAACAACCGAAGCTACTGAAATTAATGAACCTTATACTACACCAACTACTCAAGTTCCTACAACCAAACAAATCACTACCGAAACCAGTACCACTACTACCACTGAAGCAGCCACTGAAGTTGTAAGTGAAACACTCCCGATCACAGTTACAAAAACAACCACAACGTCAACAACCACTCCACCTACAACAACTATGACGACAACACCTCTAGAAGACACCACAACGATTGTAATAGAAGTGGTAACCGAAATAAATACAGAAAAGGAACGTACCATAACTGCTGCAATGCCAACGGAAACACCAAAACCAACTGCCGAATACACTTCAGAGAATATAGATGATAATGAAGTGATAGATCAAACTACCACTCCAAGCATGCCGTCTGTTGCACCGACTATAGTTGTATCCACATCAAAAGTACCAATTTGGACTACTACAACTGCAGCAGTAGAATATACTACTGAAGCCGTGGAGACTTCACAAGAGAACGGTAAAATAGTATCCAGCACTGATAGCGAGATGGAAACGACAAGGGCCGTGAGCGATTTGGAGGATCTGACCAGTTACGCCGGTGAAATGACCACGGAAGCTTCCTCGAGGGTTCTGAATTCGGAGGACAGTGGAACAGGAGTAGCTGTCGCTATAGCCGTCAGCACCATCGGGGTCATCGCTTTGGTTCTGCTCATTGCATTGTTGGTAAGTGTAATTTTTCTTAAAGTTAATAAATACTGTGCTTTTATTATCTGTATTCATAATATAATTTTTCACAATATACAAACGAACAAAACGACAATTAAAGTTGCCAAAACAAAACAAAAAAGAAAGTTGTTATAGGTTCAGTTAACAGGGGTCTCCTTTAAGAAATAGATAGGCTCAGTGCGAAGTTTAGGTATAATCTATCGGATATTTCCGCGTATTCGCTGCGTATTGTTTTGTTATTTTAGATCAGTAAACAGCCGTTTGACAGTGTAAAATATACTATAGATATAATAAAATTGAAGTAATAAAATGGTAATCGAAAAGTTATAAATTTCCCCAGTAGCATTATAAGGAAGGTGTCGTGTGAAAAAATTAAACACTAAACATCTAAGAACATTCATGTGTCATTGCCATTTTAGTCGGAGCGTTTTGTAATAAATTAAACTCAATATTGAACTTGAAAATAATTCAATACTTCCATGAATTGCGTTAGTTTAGAAATTCACAAAACTAATTTTATTTAGATTTTACTTTGAAATATGCGCATTACTGTTGAACTTCAAATCATGATACTTATTACTCGTATGTGCGACAGACATAAAAAGTAGCTAAATAACGTATTTGTGCTACAAAATCCGACCTCTTCGTGGTAACGTGGCAAAAACGTAAAAATAAACAGTCATTTTAAGTTATGGCTCATGAAACTGACAAAAATGCGGCATCAAATATTCCTTAGAGTATCCTCAAGTGTTATGTAGTGACATACATATTTTCATATACATATTACTACCCAATTTTGAACTACCGTAGCATTATTAAAATTGGCAATTATGGGATGCCATCACGCTTGGGCTCACTAGTTCAATTTTATATTATGTATATATTTCAAGCTTCTTGTCCACATAATTGTCGAATGTCAATCAAACTACCACATGTTCTACATTTCTACAAGAAGCCAAAGCCCCATGAAAAACTGCCAAAGCTAATTTAGCGGGCGTATCTATCTTTATTTCTTTTTATTGATCTGGTGGTTGGACGAGCTCACAGCCCACCTGGTGTTAAGTGGTTACCGGAGCCCATAGACATCTACAACGCAAATGCCGCCACCCACCTTGAGATATAAGTTCTAAGGTCTCAATATAGTTACAACGGCTACCCAACCCTTCAAACCAAAACGCATTAATAAGCGAAATAAGCAGGGCGGTGGTACCTACCCGTGCGTGCGGACTCACAATACGTCCTACTACCAGTAAAAATTTTTTTTGAATCAATCAACATAAATATTATAATTTATATGTTCTTTTTCATTTCAATGCCAAACAACAGTTTTTCAACATTAACATTCATTAGCAATAACAAACCAAATTTTAGAGCGAAAGTATTATTCCTATCTGAAGCTATCTGCGAAACTTTGAATGTTTTACAACTAATATTATTATATAGTTTTCCTAAATTTGAAACTTATATTAGGTACAATACTGATAGAAAAAAAAATTTTATTTTGTTTACAAATGCACACAGCGAAGTATCTTAAAATAATTGCTTATACTAGGTACCTACTTATTCGAAATATCGACAAAGCGAGCCATTGTTTGCTCTATGAAGTTTTTAATATACAAAATATTTATCACAACATTCTGAAGCCACGAAAGTTTTATAGAAATTCTATTTTCATCTTGTCACCAAATATTCTTCAATTCTTCTTAAAGTTCTCTCCATTCTCCAAGTCTTGCAGTGTAGACCATTCGTACAACATATCCAAAGAAATGAGCATAATATCTAATAATAAATCTCACGATAAATTATGTTCACTACTTTGCAGTACATTGCCGATTTAACAATCTTCATTGAGTCATGTTTCGAATCTTATATCAACTGAAATTATATAAAAACATTACTAGTAAAAAACTCGATCTTCACTGTGATTATTTGAAGTATGTACACTGGTTTGAGTACACTGATCACATGCCATTAAACTTGCTTGAGTAACAAGAATTCCAAAGAAGTGTCAATTTTGTAATACTCATATTTTTTGCCTTTGCTCTCTCTATCTTTCTAAACGCTATAATCTTTTTCTATTTTGGAGGTCGCTTTGAAAAATAGCATTTAGGATAACATATTTTATATTGCACAGGTTAATGGTTAGCTGATGTAATTTACAACCCAGGGCATTATGGAAGAAATGATGCATGTAGAAGAGTTTTTTTTTATTGCGTAGATGGGTGGACGAGCTCACAGCCCTCCTGATGTTAAGTGGTTATCAGAGCCCATAGACATCTACAACGTAAATGCCGCCACACACCTTGTGATATAAAAAGACTAAGGATGTATGGAAAATCTATATTCTTTCTTTCTTCAGAACTGTAAAAGTTACCTTAGTGTTTGCTGACTTCCGCTAAAATATATAACTGAAGAAAAATACATACGTGAACAAATTACGCATTTGAAAAAAATATATGCAGATATAAAATAAAAAAAGAACATTAACATGATCTCGTATTGCACATGCCTAAATGAGTGACAGTGACCACTCACCATCAGATGGGCCGTATACTCGTCTGCCTATAAGGGCAATGAAACCAAAAGACCTAGTTGCCAAATTATTACATTCTTTATCAGTAAAATATCTAAAATAAAGCACTTTTTTTAAAACTGTATCGCTTGAGCATTCCATACCTTTAGTAGTAGTTCATAGATTATGATTAATTAAATAAAAACCGAAGCCTTTCATTTAAAAGTTAACCCGGTTAACCCGGTTTATATATATTCATTCAACTCACCGTTTAATTAATCCAATTCAATATACCATTCTGGGCGGCATCTCGGTCTGGAATTATTCGATGTAAATATGTTAAAAACACTGAACTATTTAATGGAGTCATTAGAGTCTAGATGGCTACTTAGATTTTTCCTACAACACTTCTCTTAAATCACTCATTTATAAATACAATTTAGGTTAGGCGGTCATCGGAGTTCTTCGAACCAGACAGCTTCGTATTCGCATTATTATTATTATTTTTTATTGCCTTAGTAGACAGACGAGCATACGGCCCACCCGATGGTGAGTGGTCACCGTCGCCCATGGACTTCAGCAATGCCAGGGGCAGAGCCAAGCCGCTGCCTACCGCTTAATACTCTCCTTCTAATTCGTAATATATAATAGTTGCATTGTAAAACTGTTGTTCAGTCATTCAGAGCGGGAAGGATGATAGTAAATGATAACTAAGAAGTTGGTAATACCGTCTTGACATAACCAAGACCCACTTCGGTTTTTTTAAATTGATTAAATAGCTGGACGAGCTCATAATCCACCTGGTGTTAAATAGTTACTGGAGCCCATAGACATCTACAACGCAAATGCGTCACCCATCCTGAGATATGAGTTCTAAGGTCTCAGTATAATTACAACGGCTGCCCCACCTTCAAACGGAAACGTATTACTGCTTCACGGCAGAAATAGGCGGGGTGGTGGTACCTACCCGTGCGGACTCACAGGAGGTCCTACCACCAGTAATACCGTCTTGACATAAATCACTCTTATTCGCAGAATGTGTTTAAATATCTTGGTACAATAAAGATAAAATTAAATTTACTAGTGGTTCCGCAGTAGTCGAAATTCGACTATAATTAATTGAAATTATAAGTTTGAACATTATTGTAGTTCTATTGTCGAAGACTATTATCCTTCTATAGTCACAGATTTCACCAAGACTATAGAAAAATAATATTAAAGACAAACAATATTAATCTATTCTCAATTAATACAATAAAGTTTGACAATAAACAAAGAGTATATATATATATTTGTGTAACAAATACATGGTAGTGTGTGTAAATTTTTTTTAATTATTTTAATGTTAAGTTTAAGCATAATTAAAAAATATATTAATATTCTGCACTCCTTCTCTGTATTCTCTATAAGTGTGGGAACTATCATACTCCTGCGTCCGCGCAATTTTCGTGAAAAGGGGTGCAAAATTTTTGCTTCACGTATTAATATATAGATTCATCAAGATAAATTCATATTTGAGAAAACATTTAGCGTGTATGACTTGCTAGTTCGTTGTTTCGCTATTTCTTGGTCCGTGAACAATTCTCATTTGGACTTCCCTGTCCTAACCAATAAAATGTATGGTTTTGCGTAGATGCTGAAGTTTCCCTTAAGCAGGTAGGTACTTACTATTTTTATTAATGAAATATAAATTGTATATAATAAAATGATGGAATAATATCGGAATTTTAAATAGAATTTAATTTAGTTAGTCATATGAAAGAAGCTAGGAGCGAATGCCCAATATCAACGAAATACTATTTACCTTATAATAATACTAACTTTATTATTTCGATTACTTTTCAAACGCGAAACAAAACAGAGATTTTTTTTAAATTGTATCTTCAAAATTTCGCTCTCAGAATACAAATCATACGGGTGAATAAGTTTCTTTATAGGTATTCAAATTCTCAAAACTTCAACATAACTAACTGAATACATTAAAACAGCGCTTACGATCGGATGGCCTATCATCGCGTCGATTGACGCGCGGTGTCGAGTGAGCGGTTGGGTGTAATGTTCCAAACTCAAGAATTTTTATGACTACTGCTTGGTTAGTGGTCACTACACACACTTGAGGTGTCGGTGTATATTTATATACGAAATAAACACGGACTGAACAAGATTAAGTTCATTTAATGTATTAATAATTCTCTTTTGTTAATACGCTTTTATTAGCTTCAGACGTATGTATGTATGTTAGTAACGGAATTTTTGAACATGATTTTGACCCCCTTCAAAATGTCGGATTAACTCGAAATTTGGTATACTTATTAGGGACCGATGACAATTCAATATTTAAAAAAAAAATTGAGCAAATTGAAATTCAATTAAAAAACGAAAAATAAATAATAGTTTAAAAAAACTAACAGAATACGCTTTTATAGAAAATCCAACTAAAAAATAGAAAATAAATTTTAATAACTATGAATACCATGCACCCCACGCTTTTTTTACAATAAAATAAATTTTTCTTTACACTATTTTTAATTCAAATTTATTAAAATTTATTGAAGATAACTTTTTTCTCTGTAACGTTTAAAAATACTTAAGAGCCTAATTTTTTATCGCTACGAATGCTTTATCTTACTTGTGGTAGCTTACTGGATGTAAGACTTCTTGTGAGTCCGCACGGGTAGGTACCACCACCCTGCCTATTTCTGCAGTAGTAGTGAAGCAGTAATGCATTTCGGTTTGAAGAGCGGAGCAGCCGTTGCAACTATACTGATACCTTAGAACTCATATCTCAGATTGGGTGGCGCATTTGGGTTGTAGATGTCTATGGGCTCCAGTAACCATTTAACACCAAGTGAGCTGTGAGCTCATCCATCTATCTAAGCAATATAATATCTCTGTGTGAATTCAGTAGTTTAAATTCATTTCGGGTTGTCAATATTATGACTTCAATAACAGCGCTACTTATCGGCTGATGGACAAATGGGATGCAAATAAAGTTTCTACGTACCTGATATTAATGGTACTCAAACTAGGTAAAAAATCTAAACGGAGAGTGCTTAAACTTAGCAAACGTACGTGTTAGGAGCATATAAAATTTTAGGAAGCGCTGTCGCACGCTACCAAGTGACCGCTTTTCAAGTTAATTACCCAATTTCCCCAAAAGCATCCTACTTATTTCTATGGTTAATAGTTTCTTCCTTAGGGTAACATTATTCTTATGATTACTACTTCGTATCTGAAGCTGACGTCGTCTTTTCTTCTGATCTTCACAAGTAACGGTCATTAGAAATAATTAATACAGTATAGAACAAACATTTCTTTTATTTCGTTTGATCATAAATAGATCCTGCATCACTTCGAATTTTCGTCGAGATTTTAGTCAAGGGTAAATTTTTCAATGCAATTAGTTAATGCAATTAGTTAAAATAATTTTAAGAACGTAAAACTGGCGGTGTGGTGCATTGCGTGGACAGGCAACACATCCCTACCTGCGAAGATGTTTCGGTTTGAAGTCCTGATATACGAATCCTACTTACTACGTAGAAGCGTTCACAGTTTAAAACGTCAAGATAATGGTTAAGTCCCGCCGGC
Source organism: Bombyx mandarina (assembly GCF_003987935.1). The sequence continues at coordinate 3,140,598 of NW_021011491.1, read as the reverse complement.
AGAATGCAACACGTGTTGGCAAACGGGGTCCACGTTGGTGGAATTACAACATATCCTCATTCAGTCACATAACGGAAGAACAATAAGGTCACGAAACGGGATGGGTACACTAGTTCACGGATCACCTGATGATAAGTAGTAACGGGGCTCAGAAAAATAACATAAACGCTGTTATCCGCAAAGTTTCAAATCCCAATTAATTTTAAAATGACTTTCGGCAGAAATAGGTATTGTAATGGTCCTATCTAACGGTTACCTTACCAGCAGTAAGAAAACGAAACACCGATTCTGGTATTCGAATGAGTGAAGTCCCATTTGGCCTGGACCAGGATATTAAAGTTCTTTCATCACAGTGATAACGACTTAATAGTGATGAGTTAGAAACACAATAACGCTATGCTATAATTCAATAATTACAATTTATTCGATACTTAGGAAGTATAGTGTGACATAGAATCAAATAATAAAACTCTTTACGAAATCGCGTATCTTATGTGAATTCCTACAGAACACAATAGTCCGATAATAGAATAAGAATCTGTAGTTTATTGTAACGTAAACCTGAATATATTGTGATCTTTCTTCTCTACCTATTCGCTGGTAGGCTGGGCTATTCCGTGCGGACGGGTAGGAGAGGTCACGGGCTCAAACAACGAGAATTTGGTAACACTAGCCCTAGCAAGAAGAGCAGTGCTTCGCAGAATCTGCTACCGGATGAGAATCGTGACTCATCGAGAAGATCCGGCACGAAACTCAGTGGGCTGTGACCCTAGAGCCTTGCTCAATGGAGAAAAAACTGTACCTTAGTAATCAGTAGCGTCTGCAGACGGTCTGACGAAATGCAGGAAGTGTTCGTTGCCCACAAGCATGTCGTTCTGTGCTTCGAGTCCTAAGGGTAATAAAAGATAAATGATAAATTACCGAACTAATAAAACATTAAGATACAAAGAACAGTGTAAAAATATTTAAAAAAAAACCCTATATCAATGGCCCTATAATAGATTTTCATCAATATCAAAAGCACTAAAAACACGTGACAATAAAAAATACTGAGTGAATACCAAATACCTTCTAGTACTGACTTCGAATCAAGCCTTCAATGTATAAAGCCACCTGATTTTGTTGTTCTAAGCTTGAAGGGTAAAGGAAGTAAAGACAATAGCTTCGAATCTTCGAAAGTTTATATCTTTTTGGCGCATTGAAATGGCTACTGGTTCGGAAGAAGAAATTATTTTCCTCCTACATTGTTCCTCCTGTAATTGTACATTAAATTAGAAACAAGGTCACTAATTAAAAATTAACAAGAAAAAATTCACTAGAAGTGAGGTTGTGTAGTGTCAGCCAAGAAATAGCAGCACACTCTCTTCCCGTGGGTTTCGTTGACTGCCAACCAGCATTTACTGGTGGTAGGAGGTGGGGCAACCGTTCTAGGTGGATGTCAGTATTCAATTTTGGATGTATATGGGATTCGGTAATAACTTAATTTAAAAAAAAAAAAGATTAAAAACTAAACTTATGAAACAAATCTTACCTCGAAATCGGAGACTCTGACCAGCTCTAAGTATATAATCTTAAAACAATTAGAATTATTAAAGATTAAAATTAAATAAACTTTTGAGTTACTATTTAAAAAATTATAATAATTAAAGTTTAATTATAGAATTTGTACGACGGACAACAATAGCACTAAAGTTTTAGAACACGTGCGACTCTATTGGAAGACGTCACAATAATGTCAGGTCAGAGCTTCTACAATACAGGGAGTGCACGAGCTAATTCGCCTCAGCGCAGGGCTAGGACCCGCACTCATGCGGTACGGACAGAAGATAGTGCTGAGTTGTTCTCTGTATTAAAGACCGTGTATCTATACATGTAAATAAAATTGGAGTGTCTGTTTGTAATACTGAAATAACCACTTTTTATTACATGCTTCAGAATATATAAGTATATAAGTATAGTATACGGTACTTACACCTAACATTTTTTACAGTTTTTGTCTGTCTATCTGTTTGTTCCGGCTAATCTCTGGAACGGCTCAACCGATTTTGACGAGAATTTCACTGATAGGTAGCTGATGATAGGACTAGCTTCGCCCGTGGCGTCACTCGCGGTACGACAATAAACGCGGATAACATCGCGGGACTCAGCTATCAATAATAAAATTTAATGTTTCCGAAGCGAAGCGAGGGCGGGTCGCTAGTTACTATTAAATAATATATATTGAGGGATGAAAGGCTATTTAGTTTAAGCGTCATTTCGGTTAATACGCGACATTTATCTTTGTAATTAAAGATCCGTTCTATTTGGTATTTGTATCAACAATTCAATGTTTTTAACTTCAATTATGCTTACTACATTTAAATAGCTATAGAAGATTTTTTGTCCTGATATTTTTTACCAAATTACTTAAACTTTAAATGGCTCTCCTGTAAAGTTTCTTTAAAATAGCTTTTCACCCGTCGATATAATCATTTCAATTTTTGTTTAAAACTATATTTTATATACAGAGAAACGAGTCGTGCTATCAACGCGAGAACTAACAAAGTTTTTGCCGAAGAAATTATAATTACTCATAGTTGACACGACATCTGTTAGGTGCTCAAAATCTCAAAAATTGTAATAGTGACATGATAAAACAAAACGTGGAAAAACATGACCACACACCACGTTTACAGATTTTATATGAATTTTCAATATGTTAAATTGAATATACATAGTACCACTATCCTGCTTATTTTAGCCACGAAGTATTGTTGTTACAGTACAAAGGATTGATGGCCTCATGTTGAGCGCCAATTTAAGTTTTTTGGGTTCCGTTGACAAGTTGACATCAAGTAATAAGCGTTTGCCAATTTAAGGAAACAATTAACAAACAATTTTGTTCATTATTTTTCTACTAAAATTGTCCCGACAATTTCTATCTCCCATACCGAGTTCACCTATGTTCCTAGTAAGTCGTATGTATCGGTCGCAGAGGATGTTTTTACAATGCGAATTATAAACAAAGTTATGCTGATGACTGAATTTTTATGTGGGTTTCCATTGTTTTATCGTCCGTTAAAAAAAACGTAACGAAATTCCGATGTATTTATAAATCATTTATTTATTTATTATTACATCAACCCCTCAACAGGAGTGGTGGTAGGACCTCTTGTGAGTCCGCGCGGGTAGGTACCACCACCCTGCCTATTCCTGCCGTGAAGCAGTAATGCGTTTGAAGGTGCGGCAGCCGTTGTCACTATACTAAGATCTTAGAACTTATATCTCAAGGTGGGTGGGTGGCGCATTGACGTTGGAGATGTCTATGGGCTCCAGTAACCAGTTAACACCAGGTGAGCTGTGAGCTCGACCACCCGTCTAAGCAATAAAATAAAATAAAAAGTTTTAAAATCATTATAACTTTACCATCGACGTTATCCATCCTAGACTGCCGACATGCAATATAGTCTATACAGCTTGGCAATAGCTTAGCAACCCCAAAACATAACTTAAAGTGAGCAGTAGCTGAGTTTTTTTAGTTTACAGTTCACTTGGCTTAAAGCGATTACTGCAGCCTTATTTAAAAGTCAGCTCTTGCCTGTGTTGGAATATGACGTCAACGTTAACGTCTTTATGTCGTGTTGCATTGAAAACAAACAAGTCATAGGGTACCTCATAAATTAAATTCACAAGCGGGCTGAGACGTGGTCCTTGAAATCGCCACTTTTCACGCTTTAGTTTAGGCTCGACGTATACTCGGTGACTTTTGAAGCTCAGACGATTGTGGCTGGAAGCTTTTACGACTAATTTTCAAATAAGTAGATCACTAAATTGCTTTAACGTTTCTACAATAGAAGACTCAAATTAGAAACGCATATTATTATGTTTTTAGTTTTTTTTTGAGAATTGAGGTCTGAGTGTCAAACAGTTTAAGGGCTAGCCCACTTGATCTTCTCTGTTGGTCGCGTTTCCGATCCGGTGGTAGATTCTGCGAAGCACTGCTCTTGCTAGGGTCAATGTTAGCAACACAGCCGGTTTGAGCCCCGTGAACTCACCTACACGTCAAGGAGAAGCTGATATAGCCTCTCAAGGCTATCAGCATAGGTAGGAAAAAAAAGCTAGCCCACCCTTAAAACTGGATGCATGATGAGTAAAGGACAGGAGGGTTTGTCGTACTTACCCGTGCGGACTCACAAGACGTCATATCGCTAGTAAACAACGACCAATTGTAGTTTCATGCTTATTTGTATTACTAGCGGCCCGCTCCGGCTCCGCTCGGGTCTTTAACAAAAACCAACGATATTTGACGTTTATTTTTTAAAATAAAAGAACACTTATTGCGGCATAACTATAATAGTTAGACATAAGCTGTCTCGACACTTTTTGTAAATAATAATGTGTTCTACAAAGTCGTAGTACATTGTTTTATTCTATCATCAATAGTTTTCGTAGGGCACGCGATGTAAAGAATATTTTAGGTAATTTTTTTACACCTTGGATTACATTATTGGAGTTTTAGTAAAGATCCCAATTTTTTTCAAAAAATATTATAGTCTATGTCACTCGGGAATAGTGTAGCTTCCAAACTGTGAAAGAATCTTTCCAATCGGTTCAATAGTTTCGGAGCCTATTCAATACAAACAAACAAACAAATCTTTCCTCTTTATAATATTAGTATAGATGAACGTTCGTTTATGGTGACAAATATTATCTCGCGTGCTGTTTCAAAACAAACGTATGCTCGGAAGCAACTATGTCCGCGTTCACAAGTCTTTCTTTGTTCCAAATTTATCGTTCTGTTGAAATAATTGTTTCAAATAAGCCGAATATTATACATATAATGAGTTCCACAAAAAACAGGATACACTATGGAAAAGTTTTAAGAACTATACGTCATACATTTAATCTATAATATTTAAAATTTAATTTTACAGTTTTTGATGAATTTGGTCTTATTAAACGTACTTGGTGAACGTTGCTTTAACGTTCTCGATAGCGTTAAAGTTAACTCAAATTTGTATGGAGTTGGAACAGCGCCCCTAGCGACAAATGTAGGCAAACGTTTGATCTCCATAAAATTTGAGTTAACTTTTACGGTGTCGAGAACGTGACGTGATTGTTAGTAAATAAATATATTATAAATATAGTAAGTGTTTTGAATTAAAACTTTGGAAAGTTGAAATCGCGTATGAATATAAGCGACAAGATTATATGTATATTAAAATATTAAGGACGTTTTTAATGATCGTTTTATTGGTGAATTTTCATTTTTTTTTGGAAGGGAGGATTACGCGTGGCCCCGAGGTCTTTCCAATTTGAGAATAAGTGAGATTTGCTAACACTTTCAGTCTAATAGACAGAGCAGACATAAACAATAAAACGTGACGAGAAATATCATCAGAAATATCATAGAATATGGTTTTCATTGTATATCAATGAATCGATTGTGTACTGATAGCCTTATTTCAAGTAAAAGACCAATTTCATAACACTTTTTAGAGAACTACACTCCATCGATAAAGGGCATAAATAGTTGAGGTTTTTAGCAAAAAATCTCTTCGAATACGTCGCTAAGTAGCGCTTAAAATGTTATCGAATATTTCGTCATGGGTCGTTATTACTTTGGCCGTTTTAGTATTGAGCTGTTGCTGATTGATATTCATGGGAATTCTGAAAATGTAGTCAATAAGTTACTCTTTAAAAAAAAGGGAAAGGTACAAGTGTTTTGGTACGAAAAAAAAACCGGAACATGCCGATTAAGAAGTATTTTATTTTTGGAGAATGCGTAATTAAATAAATTTAAGCCGAGTATTGGTTTTTTTTATTGCTTAGGTGGGTGGACGAGCTCACAGCTCACCTGGTGTTAAGTGGTTACTGGAGCCCATAGACATCTACAATGTAAATGCGCCACCTACCTTGAGAATCGTATTTTCGGAACCTACGGAATACCGGAATACCGGTACCTTCGGAATTGTATTTTTACTGATGATATGACATCTTGTGAGCCCGTACGTTAACTGCCATATTTGTACTGCGAAGCATTAATGTGTTCCCGCTTGAAAGGTAGGACAGCCGTTGTACCTGATTACTGAGACTTAGAACTCATGTCTCAAGGTGGATGGCAGCATTTTCAATGTTGATGTCTATGGGCTCTGATAACCACTTAACATCTGACGGGCCGAGAGTCCTACCCTCTAACCAATAAAATAATGTTAATGAAAATGTTCTTTCCATTGCAGCTTGTGGTTCGCCGTCGGGGCAGGAGAGGTATATACGCTCAGAGATGTACTCCTGTCTCGTTGGACGCATACAGTTTGGACAGTGTCAGTGTCGGGCACAGGAAGGGAAACCAGCGACTGAGGGCCAGTAAGCGCAGTTACGGTAACCCTGCTTATGATGATGAGGTAGGCTTTAATATTATTTCGGTATTTTATTGCTTTGACTAGATTTTGCCCGCGACTCCGTCCGTATGGAATAGTTATTTTGGCGTAACGCTAAATTTTACTCCCCACTTCATTTACGTAGAAAGTGAAAATATTTTGAAACATTCTTTATTGGTGCTCCACTTGTATTGGTCTTGCCGTGATGTTATATAACCTATAGCCTACCTCAATAAATGGGCTATCTGACACTGAAAGAATTTTTCATGTCGGACCAGTAATTCCTGAGATTAGCGCGTTCAAACAAACAAACTCTTCAGCTTTATAATATTAGTATAGATAGGTGAACCACGACTCAGCTAGTGCAAAATGGAGCTCAGTACAACATAAATGTTTTTGTACATTTTGAGACGGGATTTTAGCCTCTATTACAATGTGTAACGGCTGACCCACCCGTCTAACAAACTGTTTGGAGGCAAGAAATAGACACGACGGTAGTGTGCAGTAGACATAAAGAATAAAATATTGAAAAATACCGATAAACATATTATTATATTCATTACTTGCTAGAAGAATGCGAAATTTCGTTTTTTTCACTTTGAAAATGTCTAATTATCGAGAACAACCAATCCCTGTTAAGGAATGAACTTATTTTTATCCAATTAGTCATTAAAAATTCCAAAAATACTTTTCGTACTGAATGCTTTCAACATGAAAGGCATTAATTGCCAAACTTTTAAATTTGTAACCGGTCACGGCTTAAACACTGCAGTGACAGGAGAAGTAATTATATACATAATTATGTATAAATATTTCGTTTTCAAGATCTTGTTATATCTTGCTTTATACCGGATTGGTGATTTCGGTACACAATAACACATAGGTAATAAGTAAATGGTTCAATCTAGATCGTTTGTTGTTTTTGTTTATTCCTTTTGTTTTTTATTTTTTTATTGCATAGTTTGGTGGACGAGCTCACAGCCCCCTTGGTGTTCAATGGTTACTGAAGTCCTTAGACATCTACAACGTAAATGCGCCACCCACCTTGAGATATAAGTTCTAAGGTCTCAGTATAGTTACAACGGCTGCCCCTCCCTTCAAACCGAAACGCATTACTGCTTCACGGCAGAAATAGGCATGGTAGTGGTACCCACCCGTGGACTCATAAGAGGTCCTACCATCAGTATGACATTGAAGCTTGGAGATTTGCAGCGTAACCAAGATGTATTTTAACCTGCTTTGTCTTATAGTAATTAAATCTATCTTCCATTCCTAGGTCACTTCTCATCCAATGCAGTACTCGGCGTTAGCTTCTTTCGCAATGGACATAGAATCTATAACGGCCGAATTCGTCGAGATACCATCGGTATCCGTGAGACCTGAGGAGGTGCCTCCAGGTTGCGAGGACAAGAACAGGTACTCCAACGTGCTGCCGCTGCCGGAGACCAGAGTCCCGCTGTGCAGGATTGGAAACGACCCCACCACAGAATACATCAACGCTAATTATATTACGGTAAGTCTTCTCTTTCTATGGATCATATTTTGCTGGATCGGAAATTGCGTTTTGCTCAAACGAAAGGTCTGAAAACTCAAACTTTTTATTTTTATTGCTTAGATGAGAGAACGAGCTCACAGCCCACCTGGTGTTAAGTGGTTACTGGAGCCCATAGACATCTACAACGTAAATACGCCACCCACTTTGAGATATAAGTTCTAAGGTCTCAAGAATAGTTACAACGACTGCCCCGCCCTGTAAACCGAAATGCATTACTGTCTCACGGCAGAAATAGGCAGGGTGGTGGTACCTAACCGCGCGGACTCACACTCAGAGGTCCTACCACCAGTAATTACGCAAATTATAATTTTGCGGGCTACAACTGTTGATTCAAATTTTAAATGAGGGCTGTTTCGTGTTATTTTATTATACAGTATCCAACAATGCCTCTTTTAAATAATTCAAACGATATTAAACTACAATCTCTTTAACATAGAAACACGAAATGTTCTGATTCAGCAGTACGCTACGCTGTGCCCCGGGTGGCGAGACGTTATCAACATCCTGTCATAAACTACTCCCATGAATATCGTGTTACAAAAATCTAAGAATGTCACCGAGCTAATCTAGATTACGATTTCAGCAAAATTATAATATGATTTTTATTCGCAAACAAAAAAGAAATAAGCACAGGAATCTTTGATGGCGTTAGGTCGTATTCCCACGAGGGTACCGCATTCTTGCTTAATTATTGACTTAATAATAACTAGTAGTCCCTCAGTAGTCGAAATTCGACTATAATTTTACTGGTGGACTCTTGTGAGTCCGCGCAACCACCGCCCTGCCTATTTCTGCCGTGAAGCAGTAATGCGTTTCGGTTTGAAAGGTGGGGCAGCCGTTGTAACTATACTTGAGACCTTAGAACCTATATTTCAAGGTGGGTGGCGCATTTACGTCGTAGATGTCTATGGGCCCCAGTAACCACTTCACACTAGGTGGGATGTGAGCTCGTCCATCCAACAAAGCATTAAAAAAAAATTAAAATTATAAATTTGAACATTATTATGGTTTTATTGTCAAAAACTATTATACTAGTGCTTCTTATTACAGATTTCATTAAAAATACACTTTAGACAAATAATATTAAATACAATCAATATTAATCTATTTTTAATTTGACCACAGACCTTAAATAATAACAAAAATGTGACAATTGACAGTAAACAAAGAATATAAATATATATGTATGACTTGTGTCAAATACATGGTAGTGTGTAATTATTTTTGATTTATTTAAAGTATTTTTTAAGCATACTTTAAAAAAAAGATTAGCATTCTGCACTCTTTCTCTACGAGTATATTCTTTATAAGTGTGAGAAATTTCATACTCCTCCGTCAGCGTAATTTTCGTAAAAGGTATACAAAGTCTTTGCTTCACGTATTAATATATAGGATATTAGAACCTTTTTTTCGCACTTAAAAAGGCTAAACATTTTAATAACTTCATATAACAACTTATTTACAAAACATAATAAATTATTATTATTGTTTCTTCTGTCGCGGTGCATTAATACGTTCCGATTTGAACGGTGGAGCGCTTTGTGTACAATGAAATTAAAAATCTGATCCCGTACTTCAAGGTTGAAATTGGCCTTGATTATGTCTATGTCTATGAACTCCGGTAGCCGCTTAATTCTACGTTGGCGAAACGTCTTAATATAAGCGTCGGTGCGAAATATTTAAACCCATTGTTGTTTTTTTCAGGGTCCAGGTAATATAAAGAACTACTACATCGCGTGCCAGGCTCCCCTCGCCAACACCGTTGGAGACTTCTGGAGAATGATTTGGGAACAGAACTCAAGACTTGTAGTCATGCTCACTGAATATATGGAGAATGGAGTGGTAGGCTCTTTTATTTAGTAGCCTTGTTAACATGAACACCTCCGGTCATCGTCCTCGCCGAACCCGTCGCTTGCGACGAAGGGCTCGGCGAGTAAACTAATCCACAGACACAGCCCACTGAGTTTCTCACCGGATCTTCTCAGTGGGTCGTGTTTCCCATCCGGTGGTAGATTCTGCGAAGTACTGCTCTTGCTAGGGTTAGTGTTAACAACATCGTCAGATTTGAGCCCCGTGAGCTCACCTACTAGTTAAAGCTACGCTGAAATGGTCTCTCAAACCAAAATGAACACCATATTCAATTTTATAATAATACAGATATTATATTATTATTACCTATTCATCAAACAAATTTAATCTGATGCTTGCATGAGGCTTCCATGAAAAAGGCTTATTTTATTACGCAAGTTACCCAACGTGTACGCATACCTTATATGAGCTCACGGTTCACCTGGTTTTAAGTGGTAGTTGTGTGTTACCATCACAATTTGAATGGTCTGTTTCACAGATGCAATTATAATATAAATATTTTTTGTGTCATCATTAAAACGGGAGCGAATACTTCGTAACTAAAACAGGTGGAACGGTGGCACCAACCCGGGCGGCCTCCTTCTCCTACCACCAATACGTGAGCTCGTAAAATAGTCAAGAATTATTCTTCTTCATCACCACTGAGCCGACCAGTGCCGAGTGATCTCTTCCTTTTTTCCACCTTTTAAGATCTTGTGGTGGTAGATCTTGTGGCCATCATACAACGCAAAATATTTGACAGATGCCTGAATCTCGCTTACGACATTTTCAAGATAAGCTTGCATATATACAAGTTCCGAACAACGACATTCGGGCCACACGTCATTACGGATCCTCCCGATCCATTAACGGTGCTTTTAGGTATCACAAGCACCGGTCACCGTTCTCGTAGGGCCAGTGTTAGCAACACTCCGGTTTGAGTCCCGTGAGCTCACCTACACGTTAGGGCGAAGCTGAAATAGCCTCTTTTAAGGCTATCAGCATAGGTAGGAGAAATGACATTCGGGCCGTTGCGTTGGTCTACCGAGCAATTCTTCCTTCCGTCGTTAATTCCTACAACCTTAATCTATCTGTCCAAGTCGTTATATAAACTGGGAAATTAGTCTATATAAATTAACTAGCGACACCCGCCCTCGCTTCGCTTCGGAAACTGTAATTTATTATTGATTTCTCTACTATTTAATGGATGTTTTTATACATATAAACCTTCCTCTTCAATCACTCTATCTATTAAAAAAAATCGCATCAAAATCCGTTGCGTAGTTTTAAAGATTTAAGCATACATAGGGATATAGGGACAGAGAAAGCGACTTTGTTTTATATTATGTAGTGATATTAAACTTGTTTAAATTTCCCACTCAGGAAAAGTGTTACGAGTATCTTCCACCATCAGAGGTGTCCGATAACAAGAGGTCCTTCGGGGATTTCAAGATAATCCTGAAGAAACGCGAGCAAAAAGACAAATACGCCATCTCCAGCGTTCAACTGATCAACATGTCGACCAGAACGTGGCGGGAAATAATCCACCTGTGGTACTTCTGGCCGGCGAAAGGAGTTCCAGACGACTACGATTCAATATTAGACTTCCTGTCCGAAATGAGGAATTATATGAAGATCTCGCAAACGGCGAAGGAATATGACGAGGAAGGTAGGTCAAAGGTAGCAAAGGGACTTGGTTAATGCGCGGAAATATTTCAGTTTTTTCTTTGTTTTGTATTAATCGATTCATATGTAAATACATTTTTGGTGCGTAACGAAATATGATCTATTGAATTAAGATGTTTTAAAAAAAAATAAACTCTTTAATATATCTTGCTTCTGCCGTAATGAAGTAAAAATCATTCAACTTTTATTTAGTAAGTACATTAGAAAGACGATTTTCTGATGTTAGCGCGTAATGTAAACTGGTATGAGCACTATCATTTTTGAAGCATTTTTTTTTTTTTTTCCTACCTAAGCTGAGGGCCTTGAGAGGCTATTTCAGCGTAACCCTAACGTTTGTAGGTGAGCTCACGGGGCTCAAACCTGATGACGTTGCTAACACGAACCCTAGCAAGAGCCGGGCTTCGCAGAATCTACCACCGGATCGGAAACGCGACCCACTGAGAAGATCCGGCGAGAAACTCAGTGGGCTATGTCTGAGAGTTACGAAGCATTGATAACGCGTTACAGTTTGAGGGATTGGTAGGGCGCACAGATACACAGTAAAATTGTGAATTATCCTGTATCCAAATTGTCAGGGGCGTACCCAGTACCTACATAAATAATAGTATGTAGTTCGTGAGCTGATCTGCTAGACTACATAAAAAAACAGATGTTCTTATTAAATAACATAAGTAGTTTAAAAATTCTCACGTCCTTAGGGATCTATCAGATCCAATAACTCTTGGAGCTTTAGACGCTTTCAGTTTTAGCACTAGGAGCAGGCTTAGGGACCCCGGTAACCGTACTCGTCGAACTCGACAAAGAGTTCGACGTGCAACCTAACCCATACGTCAGGCCGCTGAGTTTCTCACAAGATCTTCCCTGCGGGTTGAGATTCTGATTCGGTAGTAGATGCATCGCGAAGCAGTTGCTCTTGAGCTGTTAGGTCTTCTTCGGAGGCGCTCGGGTAGCTGTTAGCAAATCCCTCCCCTCCTGGCTGAGCCTTTGCTCGCCCACCTGTTTTTGTGAAACTGGGAAGGCCTTCGGGCCACTAGTGATCCTTCCTTCCTAAAAAAACTCAATTAAATCGCAAATCACACATACCAAACATTCAAACTATTTTCCAAGCTAATAAATTGTTTGTAAAATAAATGTATAATTATTTAGCAAAAGTGATTTCAAATGTTAAGTTCCATATTATTATGTTTTGTTAGGAAACAAACTTAAAGGAATCAGTGATCAATTTGAGGTCTTTTCAATAGCAAGAATCAAACAGCGATTTAACTGAATTAAATTTGGCTTCCAGGCGTGGAAGTAATCTACGAAGACCAGAACCGTTCATCGTTCAGCAACCTAACCAAGTTGCGGAGCGATGACAACGGCTCCGGAAACGGAGTGAACGTGTACTCACCGGCCAAGGCCGAGGAGATGATGAGGAGGCACACCAACGGAACCTTGGGCCGAATGAAAGCGGCTTGCGAAGTCGAAGGTTGGTACTATAGATGAGCATTTTTTTTTTTTTTTTTTTTTTATTGCTTAGATGGATGGACGAGCTCACAGCCCACCTGGTGTTAAGTGGTTACTGGAGCCCATAGACATCTAACAACGTAAATGCGCCACCCACCTCGAGATATAAGTTCTAAGGTCTCAGTATAGTTACAACGGCTACCCCACCCTTCGAACCGAAACGCATTACTGCTTCACGGCGGAAATAGGCGGGGTGGTGGTACCTACCCGCGCGGACTCACAAGAGGTCCTACCACCAGTAATTACGCAAATTATAATTTTGCGGGTTTGGTTTTTATTACACGNTTCTAAGGTCTCAGTATAGTTACAACGGCTACCCCACCCTTCGAACCGAAACGCATTACTGCTTCACGGCGGAAATAGGCGGGGTGGTGGTACCTACCCGCGCGGACTCACAAGAGGTCCTACCACCAGTAATTACGCAAATTATAATTTTGCGGGTTTGGTTTTTATTACACGATGTTATTCCTTCACCGTGGAAGTCCATCGTGAACATTTGTTGAGTACGTATTTCATTAGAAAAATTGGTACCCGCCTGCGGGATTCGAACACCGGTGCATCGCTTCAACACGAATGCACCGGACGTCTTATCCTTTAGGCCACGACGACTTAAACGAGCATTAAGACATGTCGCTGTCATACCACCGCCCTGCCTATTTCTGCCGTGAAGCAGTAATGCGTTTCGGTTTGAAGGGTGAGGCAGCCGTTGTAGCCGGGCGGACTCACAAGAGGTCCTACCACCAGGCTTAGTGACCTCGGCAACCGAACGCATCGAACTTAACAAAGAGGTCGACGTGCAAACTAACCCATGCATCAGGCCGCTGAGTTTCTCGCCGCATCTTCTCAGCGGGTCGCGATTCCGATCCGGTAGTAGATTCATTCGCGTAGCAGTTGCTCTTGAGTTGTTAGGTCTCCTTCGGAGACGTTCGGGCAGCTGCTAGCAAATCCCATCCCTCCTGGCTGAGCCTTAGCTCGCCCGCCTGTCCTGGTGAAACTGGAAAGGTCTCAGGTCCATCAGTAATACTTCAATCATAAAAAAAAAGAATTTTAATGGTATAGTAGTGTAGTAAGTATTGTGACGCCCCTCGGCAGGCGTCCGTCCGTGCGTGGTGACGTGCGCGTCGGGAGCGGGTCGCTCGGCGGTGCTGGTCGCGCTGGACGTGTGCGCGCGCGCGCTGGCGGCGGGCCGCGCCGACGTGCCGCGCGCCGTGCGACACCTGCGCGCCCAGCGACCGCACTCGCTCTCCAACAGACACCACTATATCCTGCTCTATAAGGTGCTTTTTAACACTAATCATACCAACACTTACTGATACCTTTTCTATTATAGCGGTTAGATAACGTTATACGACAAATATTACTCAAAAAAAAACAAAAAAAAAAACGTGTGGCCCTCGGGAACTGCCGCGGTAAAGCTATTGCATAGCATTTTTTATCAACTTATGCAATTATAATTAGACAATGATAAATTAATAATAAAACAATAATAAAACAAGACCACGCTATATTAAGTATGTTTCAATGATACTATGTACACATATGGACTTGTTGTCTGAAATAAAATAAATCATTCATTCATTCATATTAAAGATTAATAGAAGCAAAACCTTAACTGTCCCCTTCACACTCATAAGCTAGACCGCGCGAGAGAGAGATGGGCAGACTTTTCATGATGCGCATGCAGTGTGACGTCACGCCACGCGCTTATTCACAAACATTATACAAACGTAACGTGTGAATGTGTTGAACGCGAGCTACATGGTAGGCGGAGTGAGGGGTGTAAGGTTTTTTTCGTTACTTTCGTTACGTTCTTTGACCATGAGTTTGATCCCCCTTCAAAACGTCGGATTAACTCGAAACTTGGTATACTTGTTAAGGACCGATGAAAATTCAATATTTAAAATTTTTTTGAAAAAATTGATATTCGACTAAAAAATTAAGAATAAATAATAGGTAGTTTAAAAAAAAATAACAAAATACATTTTTATAGAAAATCCAACTAAAAAATAGGAAATAAATTTTAATAAATTTGAATTAAAAACAATGTAAGATAAAATGATTTTATTGTAAAAAAAGCGGGGGTGCTTGGTATCAGCAGTTATAAATATTTTATGAACAGATATGTGTATTGGTGGTTATTGGTTATGTGGTTATTTTAATAATATCCTGAAAAGCGCGAAAAGTGTCCTGGTACCATGTCATTTAGCATGATATAAAGTATCCCATATGCTAGTCGATGTTATAAAAGGTTCATTCAATCCCGTAGAGCTATTTTTGTTTGATTGTGTTACAATCATTCAAACATACAATCAAATACATCATAACAATCATACAACACACATCTATAACAATCACAATCATAGTCATCACCAATGAGCATGTCTGATTCGGTGCCAAAATTAGGCAATAATCTAATAGTTCTCATAGTACAGGAAACTCTAGTTAAGGAGACAGGCGACAATGTGTGATTTGATTGTTTAATAATATTTTTTTATTTTCAGGTGCTTAGCGAATATGGGAACAAGTTGACGGGCGGCGGAATCGACACTATCTGAAGTAAACAGAATTCATATAACTAAAGTATAATTAAATGTATACAATTAGAAGTTTTTACGACACGAGGTGCTTTGAGTATATGACTCCGGTGCAGTTTTGGTTAAAGCTATTCCGACATTTTCATCTTGTATATTGATACAATGAAAATTAATTTTACGATTTATTCTCGCATTTTGTTATTGTCTTTACTATACTGTATGAATAGCAAATACATTTTAACGTTAATTTTAGATCTCGTAAAAGGATAATTAATTAACTTAAGGGATTTTTATAAGAGGATTGTGATGAAAAAAATGTTTTTATTGCGCAGATGGGTGAGTTAGTTTCGACTTATCCTATAATAATAAAAACTATTGAATAAGACCGAAGGCTAGATTTTAAGTTTTTTTCAGAAGATATTGATAATTCGAAATATGTTTTTTTTAGTTGTTTCACTAATGCTAGTGAACTGTTTGACATTAGAAACGTCAGCATTAATATTTTTCAATATTTTATTCGGTAGTCATATTTTCGACATTCCTCGAATATAATCTAATAAAAAAATTAACTCATTTGAATGTGTGACTTTTAGGTAGGTTTTGAACCAACTTCATTTAAAACAAAAGGTTCCCAGTTCAGGGTGTTAAACCTTTTCGTTTACCAAAGGATTTCATGAGATTCCTATCCAAGGCAATTTGCGGTAGGCAGCGGCTTAGCTCTGCCCCTGGCATTGCTGAAGTCCATGGGCGACGGTAACCACTCACCATCAGGTGGGCCGTATGCTCGTCTGCATACAAGGGCAATAAAAAAAAAGGCAATGTGGAAGTAATCTAAATTGGCACCATAGTCTGAACACAGAGATAGATAGACACATTATAAGTAAAAAAAGATTATAGTTTTGTAAATATAATTTACTTTATTTATTAATTATTATTACCTTTGAACAATTCTATAAATGTTAATTGCTATTTGTATAATGTTTAATTTTATTAAAAAAAAAACATAAGAAAGGGCTCCTATTTACATTTTTAATTTAATTTTACGCATAAAATTACCTGTGATTTCTTTCTATTAAGGATAATCTATTTTTATTAATTTTGTAATATGAAATTAAGTTAATTGATGAAGTCAATGTGTGGGCTTCGAAGCTTTGGTCTACATTAGTCGCTAGCTTAAAGAACGTTGGATATAAAATTGCAACAGCCATGACTATAAAAATAGGTTTCATAAACACCATAAACCATTTGGCACAGAAATGTAATTCTGATGTTGCTTCTGGGCAATTACAATTTTAAATGTTCAATGTTCATTAATCTAATGACCGTGTCATGTACCTAGCAAAAGTACTATATTTAAAATTAATGAATTAAACCCTAAAGATAATTATTACGTTTGAAGACCAATATGATTTTATACGTATTTTTAGATAGCGTGTTATAGTTTATGATATTTGTAATGTTTCGTAAATGTAAAAAAAACACGTTTGACATTTTGACGTTTTCAATATTTACATAAATGAGTCGACTATTATCAAAGCCGGCAATGTGACTTTTGGACAATTATTGGTAAATCAGAAAAACGAATTATTGACTTTGTTTTCCATTGGCAGTCACAAAACTCTTCTGAACGACATCTTAGATAAATAACAGGTTAACTATTAACCTTTATTTAATGCAGGTTTTGAACCGTATTCATTGAAGAAGACGATTATATTCAAATCAATCTGTATTGACATATCAATATTTTTTTTTTGTCCAAATGCACAGATTGCCAGCTTTGATAATAGACGACTCAAATGATCATTTTATTTTTTTAGGCAACTTTTACATATACACTTCTTTTTTTCTTATCTTTTCTTCTTTCAAATTGACATTTGACATTTTAAACTGTCAGTGTTCACTTTGATGTTTTGTTCTAATATGGTAAATAATGCAATGATTTCATTAACTTGAAACACAGTAAAATCTTATAAGCCTTGAAATTTTATCAAGATTATAAAATTATTTTTAATTATTCTGTTTCTTTTACTATGAGGTAGTTTTTGTTATATAGTGGATGTTCTTGAGAGCAGGTTTTTTTCTCAATGCGTTCTTGTCCATTTGACTGTTCTTTTTAGAATTTGTAAATAATAATAGAATTTGTAGAAATTGTGACAACAAATGAATTAAAAATGGCAGCTAGTACATACTCCAACTGACTATCAGTAGAGATAGTGTTCAGATAGAAAAGTTAATCTCATGTAAATTATTTCACGAAAAAGACATTTATTTATTTATTTATTTCTTCTTCAGTTTTTAAATAGAATAATCGTGCTGATAATGCTTATACAATTTTAATTTTTGGTAAATTGACTTTTTTGTCTACAGTACAGCTTAATAGAGTTAAAGATCCAAAAAAGGCTCTCTGCCATCTGCCAGCAACGTGTTATGAGTTTCTTCGGACACATCATGCGGTCTCATGAATTAGATAAGCTCATAAGTTCGGGTCGCATAGGAGGCAAGCACGCTGTGGGCAGACACCAGCCATGGTCAGATCTGATTAGGGAGCTTTTTATGATAATCTATACCATGTGCTCCATGCCATCCATTATAGAACGCTATAGAGGAATGTCACATGTGATCGCGATCCTCAGAATTGAGGGAACTATGAAGAATATAGATATTTTTGAGTGATCGTGCAAACGAGAGAGAATCCTAAGTGCTGCTATTTTTAGTTCGTTTCTTTAGTGGTATGAGTTATAAGTTTTTTTTTAAATATCATTAGAGCAATTTAGGAGTTACCTTTCGATATCCTATCCCAAGCTGCAAATATTTTAAGCTGTTAGTTTAACATTTTTAGATCTTGTACATTATTCATCGTTCATAATAATTATTCGTGTATTAAGAAATAATTAATTCTTGTTAAGGAGTTTTTTTTTTAAATGTCGTATGTTGCGTGTGAGAGTCGGTTTCCACTGGTTCTTGAGGACATGATGAAATGACGATTATATTAATTGCATTAAATTACTTATTTATTCTTAAAAAATAAATTGCATTATAGATTGCCGACGACACAAAATTACGATAAATTTGTTTGTGGAATCGATTTTTCGAATGAGTGGAAATCGATTTTCGTGGATTTGTTATTTTCATTATTGTTGATTTTCATATGTTATTGTAATATATCTTATAGATCATGGCATTTAATTTAAGAAAAAAAAAACGTATGCGCTGTTTTATCCCACACGTATGTAGATTAAGCTTTAGTTTTTAATAATAATATATAATTTACCAAAAATGTATAATATATTATATCATCATGGAAATATCCTACTATTAATTAATACGATTTGTATGAAATAAATTTATTACTATTTACTTGTTTAATATCATCTTACGTACCTATCTAAATATCTTACGTGAACACACGGTGATTTAGTTTACTGCTTTTCTTCTTCTTCTTTTTCTCAATAGAAAATACTGCAGTGAAGGTAATACTGAGTTTTGATTTGAATTGATTTTACTGGTGGAAGGACTTCTTGTGAGTCCGCGCGGGTAGGTACCACGACCCTGCCTATTTCTGCCGTGAAGCAGTAATGCGTTTCGGTTTGAAGAGTGGGGGCAGCCGTTGTAACTATACTGAGACCTTAGAATTTATATCTCAAGGTGGGTGGCGCATTTAAGTTGTAGATGTCTATGGGCTCCAGTTACTACTTAACACTAGGTGGGTGTGAGCTCGTCCAACCATCTAAGGAATAAAAAAAAGGAACATAGTTAAAATTTTTGTGAAGATGAGGATGTTTGATAACCGGCCCCCCAAATTTGCATTTATTTTATTTGTTAATTGCTTTGATGGTTAAACGAGCTCACGGCCCACCCAGTGTAAAATGGCTACCGGAGCCCATAGATCACTACGTGAAAGCCGCGGTGCCGCCACCCACTTTGAGTCATGAGGTCTAAGTCTTAATTATATAGCAGACTTGCTTGCCCTTGAAATTGGAACACATTACAGTTTCCCATCAGAAACAGGCTGGGTGGTGGTACCTACTTGTGTCGGCTGATAATACATCTAATGAACCCAACCAGTAATGGATTTGCATAGTTAATGGTGGTTGCTGTCGAATATCCTGCTTATTGTCAGCTATGCTTCTTTGAACGGCTTTACAGTGTTGGCAAATGTTGGCAAATGATTTTGTTCCCACCAAGGAACTATACCACCTGAATAAGATTCTCAGTGTACGGGCTCAAATGCGACTGTCGGAAACATAGCCCACATGTACCAATGTCGCTCAATAAACAAATGCTTACTAACCAGATACTAACATCTTGCTAGCAAGGATAACGATTTAAGAATAGCTTCCGTGATGAATAGAGAACATTGTATATCGGTAGGCAGCGGCTTGGCTCTGCCCCTGGCATTGCTGAAGTCATGGGCGCCGGTAACCACTCACCATCAGGTGGGCCGTATGCTCGTCTGCCTACAGGGGCAATAAAAAAAACATTGTATAACAATATGAAATCAAATCTAACAGTAATGCGTTTGGGTTTGAAGGGTGGGGCAGCCGTTATTCTGTAAAAACTGAGATCTTAGTACTCACATCTCATAAAAACTGAGATCTTAGTACTCACATCTCAAGGTAGGTTACGCAAGGCATTTATGTTGTAGATATCTATGGGCTCCAATAACCACATAACATCAGGTGGGCTGTGAGCCAATTCTGCCGTGAAGCAGTGCGGCAGTTGCAATAAAATTAAAACCAACCTCATGTCTCAAGGTAAGCGGTCCATTAGCTCCGGTAAGCACGACTCCAGATGAGCTCGTCATCTTATCTAGCGCATCAAAAATCAAAGTAAAACATCAAATTTTGTTCGACTTTTCAATTTCACACAAAACCTCACATATCTTATGCTTTTTTTTTTATTAAATACAAAATCCAACACAATTAAGCTAGAATTAAAAAAAAAATGCAGTTAAATATGTCGGAGTTTCCATTATCCCTCTTCTTCAGATGTAAACTCATCAACGTCTTCTGCATCAGTGACGTTGGGCGTCTCTGGTGCCGATGATGGAATGGAAGCAGTCGGAGCGCTGTCGCCATCACCTTCCGTGCGATCATCTGGAAACATAAGGCGTCATCCATCACGCAGATTCCTTTAATTTCGTCACATCATGTTTCTGTCTGCCCGAACAGCACAATTATTGATTGATACACATGCCCTCCAACCAAGATTAATCAGAGCCGATACGAATTACTAATATAATATTGCTTAGATGGATGGACGAGCTCACAGCCCACCTGATGTTAAGTGGTTATTGGAGCCCATAGACATCTAGGACGTAAATGCGCCACCCACCTCGAGTTAAGTTCTAAGGTCTCAAGTGTAGTTACAACGGCTGCCCCACCCTTCAAACCGAAACGCATTACTACTTCACGGCAGAAATAGGTAGGACTGTGCTACCTACCCGTGCGTACTCACATGAGGTCCTACCACCAGTAATTACGCATATTATCATTTGGCGGGTTTGATTTTTATTACACGATGTTATTCCTTCACAGTGGAAGTGAATCGTGAACATTTGTTATGCATCTATTTCATTGGAATTTGGTACCTGCCGGCGGGATTCGAACATTGACGCATCGCTACATACGAATGCACCGGACGTCTTATCCTTTAGGTCACGACGACTTCCAAAGCATTATAATTATAAGGGCGATCAAAGGATTCGATCGCTGCGGACTTGACTTGACGGATTGAGACAATAATATGTTTTTTCTACAGGCAATCTATACCAACCTGGAACTTCTTCGGGTATTTCATGAATATTTTCTTCAGTGTCAGTTCTATTTGCTGAATCCTCTTCAATAATTTCTTCCGGTATATTTAAACCTTCAAGTTCGCCTTTTGGTTCGGCAGGATCCACTTCTGATGGAACCTACGGCCATGTATTTTTAAAATTGTGTTTCAAATTTCCATAACCATTCAAAATGGATAAAGAAATGTAAGTGCCATCTTGTATAAGTTATGTAAGTTGAAGAGTTAGTTACCATTGATCATATTCCTCGTTGTCTAACCGCCGCGGCGCCGTTATCAAACCCACCCGCGATTTGATCAGATATTGGCTAAGATGTACCCAACAAGTTACATCGCATCAACATTGAGAGCATGCCGTGTCGATCCACAGTTTTTATGGCGACTGCCTCGATGATGCAGTTTTATAGAACATATTGTCGTGTTTGTCTCGGTAACTTGACGACAAAGCGCCTTATTCACGTAGAGTAGCGATCCTATCTCGTGATACCCTAGCTTTGGCATGAAAGCCCCTAAGGCATGCTTGCTAGTGCTTAAGCAAAAGGGGCTCAGAAGGGCAGTTGAAATTAAGAACGTGACAAAAAAACAATAATTAGTCGAATACACTTTCTGCTTCAGTAAATTTTTAAATTGCTATAAGCACACAAATTTTATAATCAATTATTAAAAAAATTATAGTTTAAAAATACAAAAAAAACACGCATTTATAGAAAATCCAACTAAAAAATAGAAAATAAATTTGAATTAAAAATAGTGTAAGAAAAAATTATTGTATTGTAAAAAACCGTGGGGTGCTTTTCAGGATATTATCAAAATAGCCCTTCTACTCATATCGGTTCATAAAATATTTACAAGTACTGATGCCGTGCACCCCACGCTTTTTTTTACCATAAAATCATTTTTTAAA
Source organism: Bombyx mandarina (assembly GCF_003987935.1). The sequence goes on along the minus strand of NW_021011491.1, from coordinate 3,118,413 downwards.
TCATTTTTCAAAGTTTTTTTTAAGTTTTTTTAAACTATTATTTATTTTTTATTTTTTAGTTGACTTTCAATTATTTAAATTTTTTTTATGTTGAATTGTCATCGGTCCTTAACAAGTATACCAAATTTCGAGTTAAACCGACGTTTTGAAGGGGGTCAAAATCATGTTCAAAGATTTCGTTACATACTAACATACATACGTCCGAAACTAATAAAAGCGTATTAAAAACGTCTTACCTCTGCAAAGGAGATTTTACGCATTGGCAAATCATGATGCACCGCGTCAGTGGTTGGCAGAGAGATGCTGCGCTGGGCATTGTCTACTGCATCTAATGAATAGTAAATATTATTTTATGTTTAAAAACACTGCTCTTTTGGAAAGCTTTTTAAAATAGGGGGCTTACAAACTTCAGACTGACAGCACATAGGATACATTACGCAGAACATATGATTGAAATAAAATTGTATATGATATGTAGTCAATACTGAACTTTCTGATATTTTGTTGAAAGACTCATGCTATGGGTGAAGCAAGTTGAAAAATCCGAATAGTGACCATTGAAATAAACATTTAAGATCTCTTTTAGATTCGTTCTTTATTAAAAGAGTTAGATGCTCAATATTTCCATTTCTGGAAGGTCACTCTCCTCCTCTTTTTCTTACACAACTTTGTTATGATTGGCATATGTAGTTCAGACGTACAGTTGAAGTCGTCGTGGCATAAAGGATAAGACGTCCGGTGTTTTCGTATCTAGCGATGCATCGGTGTTCGAATCCCGCAGTCAGGTACCAATTTTTCTAATGAAATACGTACTTAACAAATGTTCACGATTGACTTCCAAGGTGAAGGAATAACATTGTGTAATAAAAATCAAACCCACAAAATTATAATTTGCGTAATTACTGGTAACAGGACGTTTTGAGAGTCCGCACGGGTAGGTACCACCGCCCTGTCTATTTTTACCGAGAAGCAGTAATGCGTTTCGATTTGACGGATGGAGCAGCCGTTGTAAAACTGAAACTTAGACTTTAGAACTCATATTTATACAACCATCTTGAGTCATCAGTACGTAAGTACCGAATTTTTGTCTTGAATACGAAAGAAAGAAACAACTCACGCTGTAAATCTGTAGATTCTGTTTCCGTGACTTTTACATCCGATTTCGCTGGGTCTTCAATCAAATTTTCCTGTAGAGTAAAGACCTTTCTCGGTCGGATCGCTTGGGAAGGAATTCCCGGAAATAGTCCATCATCTTCGACGTGAGTTATTGCTTTTATAGAATCACAATTTACGATTAAATTTTCATTTTCTGTTTCAAACATTGCCTTGACATTGTCGTCACGAACTTTGAGATTCTTGAAAAAAAATAATAGGATTTATAAACTAATTTCACCATCACGTTACTTACAATTGTTCATTTTCTCTCTGCAAGTTATCTCTATCCCTGATGTTCCTATTGTCACTACATAATATAAAACAAAGTCGCTTTCTCTGTCCCAATATCCCTAAGTATGCTTAAATCTTTAAAACTACGCAACGGATTTTGATGCGGTTTTTTTATTAGATAGAGTGATTGAAGAGGAATGTTTATATGTATAATAACATCCATTAAATAGTAGAGAAATCAATAATAAATTACAGTTTCCGAAGCGAAGCGAGGGCGGGTCGCTAGTCTATATGTATAGGTATATAGAGGTGGCCATTTGTCGTCCGATAGTGTAGTCGACAATACAAGTGTGCCTGACAGTTTTTTACTATTTAATTTTCATTAAAAAAACTTACAATATTTTGAACATAGTCAATCATGAAATCGAAAACAAAATGGGTTTAGAAATATCGTCAGAGTTAGTTAAAATCCTAGACACATAGTCGACAATTGTGTACAATGACGTCAACGTTTGAAACTAACTGTATATTAATATAATCTTTATACTTATTTCTCTCTGTACTTCTTTATTTACTTATTTATCTTTATACTTTATTTCTTTGTATTTATTATAATCTTTGTATACTATTATCTGTTTTTCAATTCATTCCATATTCAACTCATATTTAAAAAGTTTTGAAAAAGCCTGTTATGACTAAGGTTTTGTAAGGTATAAACCATAGAATCTATCCCTTACGAACATTAGGCCAAAGCTAAAAAAGTACTCACAATGATGGGTCCTAAATCGATATCTCTAGAGCCGTCAATGTCTAGAGGGGGTCCAGGTAAATCTACTTTTGATTCAGTCTTCTTCTTCGGCTTGAGATGATGGAGCAAATTTCTGCGTACGTGATATCCTCTATATGCTGCCTAAAAAGAATTAAGCCCATAGATCCATGGTAATAAAATCTAAACTTTTATTTTTATTTTATTTTTATAGCTGAGGTTGGTGGACGAGCTCACAGCCCACCTGGTGTTAAGTGGTTACTGGAGCCCATAGACATCTACAACGTAAATGCGCTACCCACCTTGAGATATAAGTTCTAAGGTCTCAAGTATAGTTACAACGGCTGCCCCACCCTTCAAACCGAAACGCATTACGGCTTCACGGCAGAAATAGGCAGGGTGGTGGTACCTACCTGCGGACTCACAAGAGTCACCACCAGTAAGTAAGCTACTAAAATCTCTCACCACTATAGCCATCTCTAGTTTAATATAATAATCTCCCTCTAATTCCTTTTTCCTTCTATACTCTACGCGATGGGAGGTTCTGTTGTGCTCTGGTAAAAGAGTCTCAATGGGGGTGCAGTCGAGTTTTCGGTGCACTCAATTGAAGAATCAGTAATTTATTGAAATTAATTAACACGAGATACAGTTTTGAAATCGTCAGAAATAACAGTACAAATATTAAGAATAAAATAGCAATTTAAAAGATGACCTGTATTTTCTGAGTGGCTCTCGTTAGTTCCTCAAAAGATGGCTTCGTTTTACTGTACAGTTCTATCGTGTGTTGGGCCGCGAGCTCCCAGGGCTCTTCTGGATGCGGTTTTAGCTCCTAAATCATATAATGGAATATTTTTTTACTATTATTTTAGGGATACAAGTGGCCCCCAGCAGTCGAAATTCAACTATAATTAATTAAAATTATAAGTTTGTACGTTATTATGGTTTTATTGTCAACTTCTATAATCACAGATTTCGCCAAAACTACACGTTAGATACATATTAATTAAGACAAACAATATTTAATTTATTCTTAATTTGACACAGACTATAAATATTAAGAAAAGTTTGACAATAAATAGTATGCAAGCGTGTGTGTGTCAAATACATGATGGTGTGTGTAATGTTTTCTTTATTGATTTAATCTACGATTTAATGATTTTTTTATGGATCATTAAAAAAAATATTAACATTCTGCACTCTTTCTCTATATTCACCGTCCGCGCCAATTTTCGTAAAAAGGGGTAGGTACAAAGTTTTTACTTCACGTATTAAGATATAGATAATAGTTGATCTTCTACATCGATGTGAATGGTTGTGTCCAAAGCTATTGTACCTTCTCCATCAGCGTTTTCTTGTACCAGTAGTCTCTGTAAGCGTTTCTAGCCACTTGACAAACTTTAGCTGTCATTTCCTCATCTAAAGGCATCCTTTTCAGAATTTTTTTAATGATTTCAGTTTCTTTTAATGTTCCTAAAAGAAGCGTTTTATGTTTAATTTTATACTATAAATTATATACGTTAAGAATTAAATACAAAAGGGTATGGGTTTTATTTTTGCAAAAGAAATGATAGAAACACTAATCTCAAAGACAGAGCGGAAAGATTTGAGCCTTTGTCCAGATGGTATATCGGTTATGGGATACATTTGATTCGGTAAACAACTAAAGCCAAATGAGCCATGAAGAAATAGAAAATTAGGACATAAAACAAAATGTATCAACAAGCATAACATACATTTATTTTATTGCTTAGATGGGTGGACGAAGCTCACCCACCTGGTCTTAAGTGTTGACCGGAGCCCATAGACATCTACAACATAAATGCGGCCACCTACCTTGAGATATGAGTTCTAAGGTGTCCGGTTTTTTTTCACTTATCGCTATAACCTTCCTACCTAAACTGATGGCCCTTAGAGGGCCATTTCAGTGTAACCCTAATGCTACATTATCTACAGTGAATATTTGTATTATCGCGATGAGTATGGCCGAGTAGATTTTTTTTATTGCTTAGGTAGGTGGACGAACGCACAGCCCACCTGGTGTGAAGTGGTTACTGAAGCCCTTAGACATCTACAACGTAAATGTACCACCCACCTTGAGATATAAGTTCTAAGGTCTCAAGTATAATTACAACGGCTTCCCCACCCTTCAAACCGAAACGCATTACTGCTTCCCGGCAGAAACAGGCAGGGTGGTGGTACCGTCCCGTGCGGAGTATAACTTTGCGGGTTTTGCTTTTTATTACACAACATTATTCCTTCCCCGTGGAATTCAATGTACGTTAGTAGGGAGCTTAGTGACAGCAGATTGCCGAAATGACCAAACCTTTTCCCTCCATAGGCTCGAAACCTTCCACCTCGGCTTTGATAACTTGGGCCAGTACTTCTGCGTCACTTTTCTCTATACCCAATTGGAGGAGATGCTCCGATACTGAGGGCCTACAGTCGCATAAGTCTTCTAGTATCTTTACTGCTAGGATACCATGTTCTCTGGTAATCAGCAATACCGATAAATATTTTGCTATAAAATCGCATATATTCGGAGGTTGAGTCCGGAGCACCTGTTTATGGTAGAATTATATTGAATTGTTTTTCGGCTTCCACAAATAAAACTACAAGTTAGTTTTAATTCTTGCTTAACGAAGCCAAGCCAAGCTAAAAAATACTATACTCCTTTTTATTTGGTTACACTAGTAAGTTTTATTTTAGGCCTTTTTGTTTATGGTCAGGAGGAAATCGCTGGATTTTCGCCTGCACTGGGGATGGAGGGTGGGGCATGTCGGAGTCGAACCGACTAAAGCCTTCTGTCGCTCAACAACCCACGTCGAAGCCTCGCATGAGATAGAACTCATGAAAGGGCAAAAGGGGGAAAGTGAAGCGTGCTCATCTCTCCCATCACCCTCCCCCTCGGGACGCCGGATTATTTAGGCGTAGTAAAGTACCTACCAAGTATCTATGTATATATTTAATTTTATATTATTTGCTCTAAATAGACACGCACGAGTCCATGACCCACTTAGTGTTAATTGCATACCGGGGCCCATAGATAATACATTTACATATCGAGAAAATAGGCCTCACCTCTCTCGTGATATCAGACATGAGTTCTTTGAGTCCTTCGGGAAGCGCAAACACATTGGAACAACCATGTTTTTGGAGAAGTTCGTTCATTTTACATTACTGATTCAATTTATTTTGATTTTACTTAACGACTGTCAAATGTTGTCAATATATTTTTTTATTTCCAAGAAAGGCCATAATCAAAAAAAGTTAATGTTTTAACTATTGCGAATGAAAAGTATCTCGAAAGACGCATTCGTCATTTATTTTTACAGCTAATATATGGATAAGAAATAATGTATCCAGACTTCGAATATGAAATAACTAACAAAGATACTGAGTCGAGAATCGAACCCGAACAAATTGCAAACCCAACGAGGAAATTAACAGTATCATGCATGGTTCACAAGCGAAGGGCTTCAAGTTTGTGACGGGGCTCGCCCGCACTTTGTCAGTTTTCCTGGGAAACTGTCAAAACAAATCAGTCTATCTTTTATGTCTTTATATTTAAGAAAAAAAAATTGACTTGACTTGTTGGTGTTTGACATAGACAATAAATACAAATAATCCTCCTTATTATTCCACACAGTTCAACTTTAACACGAAAAGAAAAATTCTTCAACACTCTATTATAATAGAGTAACACGGTATTTTTAAAATCCTATAACGAGATTTTGGTTTAAAATTATTTAGAAAAATATATTATGCACTGTGAACACACAATGTATAGGGGCTATCGAAAATTTACAGCTTATTTTTTATGTATAACAAATAGATAAAAAATACATACATGCCTAGTTGAGATGTTTCATTCGGAAAACTAGTTTTTCATTTATTTATTTTTGGAACGAAGTTCTTTATGGGACGATGCAGAGGGGTACCCTAACCGGGAAAAATACGTCCGTAACGTAAGATTTTTATTAGTAATGCACACAGTGTACGACTTAACTTTGTAATAACGTACAAATTAGTAATGCACACATTGTACGACTTAGCTTTGTAATAACGTACAAAAAATAACAATTTTTTTTATCATTCATTGACCACGATCTCAGAGCGTCCGTTTACGCAATACACTAACTCATATGCAAACAACCGTGAATGAAGTGTACCACAATAAGTTCACACGTTACCGAATGACCGTGTGTTGTTGCAAAACTTCCAGTTTTATTTTCTTTATACCTCAAATATAACTCAAAATTAATATTTTTATAATAAGGAACTTCGTTCCTGTCCTGTGTCCCACGACACCACACATCTTTTTTATTGCTTAGATGGGTGGACGAGCTCACAGCCCACCTGGTGTTAAGTGGTTACTGAAGCCCATAGACATCTACAACGTAAATGCGCCACCCACCTTCAGATATAAGTTCTAAGGTCTCAAGTATAGTTACAACGGCTGCCCCACCCTTCAAACCGAAACGCATTACTGCTTCACGGCAGAAATAGGCAGGCACTCTCCTTTTTGTACAAGTCTAATCTAACAGGGCTTTGCATAAGATGGGACTTTGTAGGAACGTAGCTACCCTGTTATAGTTACCAGGTTACCTGTACTGTGTTTTTGTGTTTTTTTTCCTACTTATTCTAGTGACCTCGAGGGGTCATACTAGATTCACCGGGCGAGTAGGTGAGCTAACCAGATGACATTGCTAACACTAGCCCTAGCAAGAGCAGTGCTCCGCAGAATATACCACCGGATTTTTACTGGTGGTAGGACCTCTTGTGAGTCCGCGCGGGTAGGTACCACCACCCTGCCTATTTCTGCCGTGAAGCAGTAATGCGTTTCGGTTTGAAGGGTGGGGCAGCCGTTGTAACTATACTGAGATCTTAGAACTTATATCTCAAGGTGGGTGGCGCATTTACGTCGTAGATGTCTATGGGCTCCAGTAACCACTTAACACCAGGTGGGCTGTGAGCTCGTCCACTCATCTAAGCAATAAACAAAACAAAAAAAAAGGATCGGAAACGCGACTCAAGTTGCGAATAAACAATACAGGATATTTGAATCTTCCAAGTTTATTGTGTTTAAATGAATACTTTAGATAGCAGATAGCATTACATAGCGTTGAATTTCTTAATATTAAATAATTTAACAGACTGTCATAAAATATACACGTTGAGTTTTACGAGACATTTATATTTGCTCGTTCGCCAGCTGCCTTCCCAAAGTGGGTTCAGGATGTATAAATTTGATAAAGGATAAGTATTCATTGATAAGTAAATGATTACGATTCCCTTACACTGTGTATGTTACTAATTTTTATCGGTATGATTTTTGTGTCCTGAATGTCATAGACGGATGCCACAGAGCTTCTAAAGTGCTTCGTGCTCACATCTCTTTTGAGGTCGACCAAAGAAGACATGGATGGAGTGTGTGAATGACGATATGAGAAAGAGAGGAGTGATTGTTGAGATGACGGCTGATAGAACAGAATGGAAGAGAAAAATTAGCTGTGCCGACCCCGAAATAAGGTGGAGAGAAGAAGATGGTGCTAAATATTTGTTTGATCCTATACATTTCACAACTTGTATGCCGTCTTAATATGTGAATTTAAAATCTTACTGGTATTGTTGCAGCCGTAACTCGTCAAACCCATCAATTAATTTTACGTGAAATCTAACCAATACCTATCAGCCTGAGTTTCTGCTGAGCTGAGTTTCTCGCCGCATCTTCTCAGTGGATCACGATTCCGATCCGGTAGTAGATTTATTATTGGTGGTAGGACCTCTTGCGAGTCCGCACAGGTAAGTACCACTACCATGCCTATTTCTGCCGTGAAGCAACAATGCGTTTCGGTTTGGAGGGTGGGGCAGCCGTCGTAGCTATACTGAGATCTTAGAACTTATATCTCAAGGCGGGTGGCGCATTTACGTTGTAGATGTCTATGAGCTCCAGTAACCACTTACGTCGAACTCATCAAATAGTTCTACGTGAAATCTAACCAATACCTATCAGCCTCCTAACCAATACCTATCAGCATGCTGAGAGTTTCTCGCCGCATCTTCTCAGCGAGTCGCGATTCTGATCCGGTAGTAGATGTATTCTTGAAGCAGCTGCCTTTTGAGTTGTTAAGTCTTTTTCGGAGGTGCTTGGGCTGCTGTTAGCAAGCCTTCGTCCCTCCTGTCTGGCAGTCTTGCTGAAATTAAAAAAACTACCGACCACAAGTAATACTTTTTAAAAAAAAAAAAAAACTATGTTATCCTTCAAGTCGGAGCCTGCAACTGCTCTTCGCTACAACTAGGTAGGATGCTTATACCTACCCTTGCGGCCACACAGGAAGTCCTACTAAGTGAATTTATTTACCAAGAAATTATATTATCCGATTTTATGGCTGTTTCGTAATGTTATATGTAGTTATAACAAAAATTTCGAGACCCTTGTCGAAAGTCATGGGCACGCTAGATCCGCGCAAGACTTCATAAACCTTGTTTTTAATAATAGAAATTGCGATAAAAGGCTTGCATGGAATTGCATATAATTGATTGCCATATAATAATTGCTTATTAAGGAAATTTTACTGTTCGTTCTAAGCTAACTGAACTTTCAATTATATAGCTAACTGTCTCTGTTTTGGTGTAATCGTATCCTACCTATTCTAGTAACCTTGAGGGATCATACTAGATTCACCGAATGTCTAGGTGAGCTCATAGGCTCTGACCTGACGACGTTGCTAACACTAGCCCTAGCAAGAGCAGCGCTGCGCAGAATCTACCAGCGACTCAGAAACGCAACCCAAGTTGCGAATAAACAATACAGGACACTGATATAAATACACTCTTACGATAATTTGTTTAACACTCTCAGACACAGCCCACTGTGTTTCTCGGCGGATCTTCTCAGTGGGTCGCGTTTCCAATCCGGTGGTAGATTCTGCGAAGTACGGCCCTTGCTAGGGTTCGTGTTAGCAACGAGGTCAGGTTTGAACCCCGTGAGCTCACCTACTAGTTGAGATTACGCTGATATAGCCTCTCAAGGCTCTCAGCTTAGAGAGGAAAAAAAATTGTTTAACTCAATGATACAGCATATTTGAATCTCCCACGTTTATTGACAGCTTAAAAATACCTCCTGGCTGAGCCCTTGCTTGCCCACCTGTCCTGGTGAAACTGGAAAGGCGATCGTGCCAACAGTAATCCCTCATTCATAAAAAAAGCTTATAATTATTGTCAAAGTAATAATTTACTATTGTTTTACTCAACTGCTCGTTCGACTCGACTCGCTCGTAATATAATAAGTAATACAAATCGCATTATGAATCATTTCAATGGTTGGTCATACTTCGCGTCCTCCCCTCATCCCGCAGTCGCCCCTCCCGTCCCATGCAGTTTAGGCACGAAGGAAGTTTTCGGCCTTATCGCGATGTCGTACACGCAACTGCGTTTCCGATCCGGCGGTCGATTCTGCAATGCACTGCTCTTGCTAGGACCAGTGTTAGTAACACCTCCGCTTTGAGCCTCGAGAGCTCACCTACATGTTAGGGTAACGCTGATATAGCCTTTCAAGGCTATCGGCATACGAAAAACCACACGCTACTGCGCCTATGAGTTTATTTATTTATTTATTAAGTTGCACCAACAAAGTGATCATCAATACAAAACATTGACAAATTGACAAAAGTTCATGGCAGATGTCACCTCAATTATAGGTGCAATCGAGAGTGCATTAACATCAAAAATAAAAAAAAATATACAGCTAAGATTTGATTACATTTCATTCATTGCTTGCTTAAGATTAATTTAATTGGGAGATGATAAGCGACAGATTTTTCCTGTAGTTCCTGAGTTCCGGTGTTCACTTCGAATCAGACGGGCCATGAACTGATCTATAGACGGTGTTTAAAAAAACACCGCATTCACTAGTAGTTGATTTTCGTGAGTCGAAGATATAATAATTATAAACTAGAGGTCCCGCAGTACTCGAAATTCGACTATAACTAATAGGAATTGTCAGTTTGTACACTATTACAATTGTATTTTATACTTCTATAATCACAAATTTCGCCAAGACTACACTATAAAAAATATTAACAAAGACAAACAATATTTAATCTATTCTCAATTTGACAACAGACGTCAAGAACAAAAGTTTGACAATAAATAGTATGCATGCGTGTGTGCGTCAAATACATGGTATGTAGTGTGTGTAGTGTTTTCTTTATTGATTTAATGTATCTTTTATGCATTATTTAAAAAAAATATTAGCATTGTGCACTTCTTCTCTATATTTTCTATAAGTGTGGAAAATTTCATACTCCTCCGTCCGCGCAATTTTCGTAAAAAGGGATACAAAGTTTTTGCTTCACGTATTAATATATAGATAATAATATTTTCAAGGTTTAATCTCGGGTTCATTAAGCGAAATTAAATTACGTCTGAAATAATAAGGCAAACAAAAAACACTTTTGAATCATTTCATGACCTCATTCAGCGGCGTTGACCAACGATTTCATATTTCCTGTTTTAAAAGGGGAAAAACCTAAAAGGCTCGAAGTGATTAGTTGACCGCATGGAGTTAATAAGTACCTACAACTGGAGTGCTGTCTAATGCCGAGAAATCGGTCTCGAAAGAGAATACTTTTTGGTCGCGGTGTCCTTGTCTAATATGGTGACCATATAAAATTTATTTATAGGACAAAATTATACACATGCATCAGTTTTGAATTTACCTTAAGTAATTCTGTGTAGCCCTATGTAAATACAAAACACGTGCTTACAACAGTTTATTTATGTAAATTCAATTCTAAACATTGCTTCGTCGTCATGGTGACTTTTTTCGACGGTTTTTTTTAGAAATTGCTGCGTTGTCTAAAATCTATCACTGAATTTTATTACAAACATCATTACCTCAGTTCTATTACTTAAACTTCCTCAAACTCATGTTTAACGTCCGAATATTCAACCGCGACTTAAATATTATGTTGAACTTAATTACGCAATTCCTACTTTAATGTACTGGCTAAGTGGGCCGTGCAAATTAATATTTGACACACTGAGTGAGACACTGCAACGCACATGGTCTGCGCGTATCGGGTGCTCTTTTCCTACATTCACATCTTCAATTGATTTAAAATTGCTTGTATTTTTACTTCTCTGCTATTTTCATGACACGTGTATATTAAGTCTACCAGTTACATTTTAGGAAATAAAACACAATGGGTAATAAAATGAAATGAACTGAAATTCATTTATTTGTTATATGTAGACAATTAAATAACTCTTAAATGACAAGTCAATACACATAACACAATACACATAGTACTTGATCTCTATTTACAAAATATTGGTTATATTATTATTATTAAGTTCAGTTAATTTTCTGTAGTCTTATAATATTAAAATTTTTTTCCAACGAAAGACATAATTTATTTTAATCAATATCTAAGTGGACCATGAGTATCATTAAAATTTCGCAATTTAAATTTCTATTCAATTAAAAATCGCCATTTTTCTTTAATAAATCTAAAATCGACTTTATATTTACAATCACTATTTCGCGACTTTTAAGTTTTTGTTTCAAAACCTTAACATCTTGTCGTAATTTTGCTTTTCTCGGGGTATTTTTTATTTCTTGCGTTTGAGTACTTGATTCCTCTTGTTTGACCTTTATATAGGACATTTTCCAGAAATCATATTTACTAGAAGAACCTTCTCGTTCGCTAAACGTCAGGCAAATGATATACATGCTTGCGTGCGACGCTATTCAATACAATAAAAAAGTTCAAAAAATACCACGTGATGGCTCTTATAATATGAAAAATAGATTGTAAAANTTGATTTTGTTGTTAATTGATATTAGATTATTTTGATAAGTGGTGCTGTTAAAATATGTTTATTTATTAATATCAAAATAATAAGTTTAATTTATACTAGCGGCATCTAGTGGTCACAATATGTACTAGTACTGTACCATAGTCAATTACCAAGAAATAAAGTACTTCATTCTCAACCGTCATCTCATTCGTTTCAATACTAGTGACCTCGCGGGATCATACTAGATTCACCGAATGACTAGGTGAGCTCATAGGCTCTGACCTGACGACGTTGCTAACACTAGCCCTAGCAAGAGCAGTGCTGCGCAAAATCTACCGGCGACTCAGAAACGCGACCCAAGTTGCGAATAAACAATACAGGACACTGATATAAATACACTCTTACGATAATTTGTTTAACACTCTCAGACACAGCCCACTGTTTCTCGGCGGATCTTCTCAGTGGGTCGCGTTTCCAATCCCGTGGTAGATTCTGCGAAGTACGGCCCTTGCTAGGGTTCGTGTTAGCAACGTCGTCAGGTTTGAGCCCCGTGAGCTCACCTACTAGTTAAGGTTACGCTGATATAGCCTCTTAAGGCTCTCAGCTTAGAGAGGAAAAAAAAATTGTTTAACTCAATGATACAGCATATTTGAATCTCCCACGTTTATTGACAGTTTAAGAACACCTCCTGGCTGAGCCCTTGCTTGCCCACCTGGCCTGGTGAAACTGGAAAGGCGATCGCGCCAAAAGCAATCCCTCATTCATAAAAAAAAATTATAAATATTGTCAAAGTAATGAATTACTATTGTTTTATTCAACTTCTCGTTCGACTCGACTCGCTCGTAGTATAATAAGCTATACGTAATAGATATGTGTCGTTCGCAAACGAACGAATCAAACGACCCGGGTCTCAAATTCCGCGCGAACGATAGGGTCACTTCAAAAAATATGAGTCGTTCACTAGATCGACTCGTTTAACACAAAACCTACGAATCAGAAGAAAAGAACCATACGACATTCATTCGGATCATTTCGGGTTGCCGCGTCTCGCACCGCGCCCGTCTCCCTTTAGTCGTTCGTTTTCACATAATGTCGCATAACGCATTTGGATTGTTTTGATCTCACGTAAACAATCGAACTATAGCAGTTCCTTTAAGCTGTTATTCAATACTAAACTTTATTCAGCCAGTAACCTGATCATATTATTTACGTCATAAATTGATGTGATAAACGGTAAACCAAACGTTCGACTGAACGGGTCGTACGAACCGGATCATTTTGTCAACAGGTCAGTACTGATCTGAATCTCTAAAATTGAACGAACGACCCATATCTAATACGTAATACAAATCGCATTATGAATCATTTCAATGGTTGGTCATACTCCGCGTCCTCCCCTCATCCCGCAGTCGCCCCTCCCCTCCCTTGCAGTTTAGGCACGAAGGAAGTTTTCGGCCTTATCGCGATGTCGTACACGCAACTGCGTTTCCGATCTGGCAGTCGATTCTGCAATGCACTGCTTTTGCTTGGACCAGTGTTAGTAACACTTCCGCTTTGAGCCCCGAGAGCTCACCTACATGTTAGGGTAACGCTGATATAGCCTTTCAAGGCTATCGCCATACGAAAAACCACACGCTACTGCGCCTATGAGTTTATTTATTTATTTATTAAGTTGCACCAACAAAGTGATCATCAATACAAAACATTGACAAATTGACAAAAGTTCATGGCAGATGTCACCTCAATTATAGGTGCAATCGACAGTGCATTAACATAAAAAAAAAAAAAATACAGCTAAGATTTAATTACATTTCATTCATTGCTTGCTTAAGATTAATTTAATTGGGAGATGATAAGCGACAGATTTTTCCTGTAGTTCCTGAGTTCCGGTGTTCACTTCGAATCAGACGGGCCATGAACTGATCTATGGACGGTGTTTAAAAAAACATCGCATTCACTAGTAGTTGATTTTCATGAGTCGAAGATATAATAATTATAAACTAGAGGTCCCGCAGTAGTCGAAATTCGACTATAACTAATAGGAATTGTCAGTTTGTACACTATTATAATTGTATTTTATACTTCTATAATCACAAATTTCGCCAAAACTACACTATAAAAAATATTAACAATGACAAACAATATTTAATCTATTCTCAATTTGACAACAGACGTCAAGAACAAAAGTTTGACAATAAATAGTATGCATGCGTGTGTGCGTCAAATACATGGTATGTAGTGTGTGTAGTGTTTTCTTTATTGATTTAATTTATGTTTTATGCATTATTTAAAAAAAATATTAGCATTGTGCACTTCTTCTCTATATTTTCTATAAGTGTGGAAAATTTCATACTCCTCCGTCCGCGCAATTTTCGTAAAAAGGGATACAAAGTTTTTGCTTCACGTATTAATATATATAGATAATAATATTTTCAAGGTTTAATCTCGGGTTCATTAAGCGAAATTAAATTACGTCTGAAATAATAAGTCAAACAAAAAACACTTTTGAATCATTTCATGACCTCATTCAGCGGCGTTGACCAACGATTTCATATTTCCTGTTTTAAAAGGGGAAAAACCTAAAAGGCTCGAAGTGATTAGTTGACCGTCTTTTATTTTAGGCCAGCCCAGAAAGGAAGTGGTCGCAATTTTTTTCCATAGATGCACACAACGCGAATACTATTTTTTTTATGATTGAAAGATTACTGGTAGCCCGGGGGCCTTTCCAGCTTCACCAGGACACGTGGTGTAAAGACGCACCTAATATTAAGTTGAAACCCGAACCCATAACGTCAACGCGAATGATTTTTTATTTTTTTTTATTGCCTATATATGGGGACGAGCTCACACCCCACCTGGTGTTAAGTGGTTACTGGAACCCATAGACATTTACAATGTAAATGCGCCACACACCTTGAGATATAAGTTCTAAGGTCTCAGTACAGTTACAACGGCTGCCCCACCCTTCAAACTGAAACGCATTACTGCTTCACGGCAGAAATAGATGGGGTGGTGGTACCTACCCGTGCGGACTCACAAGAGGTCCTACCACCAGTAACAATGACCCATCCAACTTGAAATATGAGTTCTAATTTTCAATTTTGTAGTACAACGGATGCCCCACTGTCAAGCCGAAACACATTACTGCTTCACAGCAAAAATAGGCAGCTTACCCGTGCGGACTCACAGGACGTCCTATCACCGGTAAAATTATATTTTAAATTAATAGGTTGTAGTGGTGTGCATGCGCATGCGCATTACTAGCACTTGCGATTCCGTATTTTGTATGCCATGCTCACATTTACCAAAACGACATGGTCGTTGTGAACTCAATGTGCATTTCCCTTCTTTGAAATTTTAAATGTTAGTAGAATGCACATTACCCTAACGAGGAGGCGAATGTGCATTTACCGGAAAATGTGTACATTTGCCGCAATATCTACTTTTGCCGTACACACATGGTATTTAGACATCTGTTAAATTTTTTTATTTTTTCTGTGTGCACCTATTTTGAATTGTAATCCAGATTGTTGAATATTTTCGGTAGGCAGCGGCTTGGCTCTGCCCCTGGCATTGCTGAAGTCCATGGGCGACGGTAACCACTCACCATCAGGTGGGCCGTATGCTCGTCTGCCTACAAGGGCAATAAAAAAAATATTTAAACTTTTAATTTTTATGGTTGTAATATGGTTTTAAGAATCGTTAAAAAAAACAATTAAGTATATTTAAAACAGTATATAGATATCAACTATAACGCTATTCTATCGGAATGCTCAAAGCTGCCTGCAAGTGTGTAGAAAAAAACATTTTTTAAACATATTTTTTTGATAACAGCGTGTAAATATAGATAAAAACGGGACAATCAATTTGCGTTTTAAGTCAGTAGTCAGTTAGTCAGTGGCGATCAGTCAAGGCGTAAGAGCGGTCGTGTTCGGTAGAGAAAAAAAATACATTTCAAACTACCCATCTCGGCGGTAGCTTGACAGTGACGAAATCCAGTGATCTATATAAAACTCTCGTGCGATTATCGAAATAAATATTAAAAATCATGAATGTGACCACAGCCAAGGTCGTGTCGATGCTGGCGCTGGGCTTAGGGAGTTTCTTTGGTGGTATGTTGCCTTCATGTTTTTCGGAAAGCGCAAGACAACGGCACCCTCTCGTGCTATCCTGCCTCCTCTGCTTCGGTGGTGGAGTGCTTCTGGCCACTTCCCTCGTCCACATGCTGCCAGAAGCAAGGGAAAAATACCCTAACTACTCAGAACTAATGGTCTGCATTGGTTTCTTCATTGTTTACTTGGTTGATGAGATATTCCATCTGTGTTCCACTGAAATCAATCATGGAAGTCCGGCCAATCAGGGCTTGAGATATGGAACTGAGAGATCGTCTTTGCTGAATCGCGATGGAGAATTGAGAGAACGATGCCCCGGTGAGGTGGATAACCCTCAAATGTGCCACGTGAGTCATACGGCTCCTTGCAATAGGAGTTCATCAGGAACAATAGGATTGCTATGCGCTCTCTTCGTTCACAGCCTACTGGAAGGTCTGGCTATTGGTCTTCAAGAGGATGGAACTCAGGTACATATTTTAGTTAATATTGTGATTCAGATAAACTTCTTCATAAAAATACTCGCGTTTTTCTCAGCCACTAACAAGAACACTCGAATTTTGCATTCGAACAGACGGTAGACGCTTTTCATACCGAAGTTGCCCTTGGACATCAATTGGATGCATGACAAAACAGAAAACACCCTTAATTGCAATAAATAATTATTAAAATTCACAAAAAAGAAACAAAATGAAAGTATCAGATACATTTTATTATTACAACAGATTCCCCACCCTTTAAACTGAAATATATTATTGCTTCACGGCCGAAATAGACAGGGTGATAGTGATTATTCATGTGGAGACACATGATTGATGCTTTAAGAGTGAATACGAAAATAAAAATTGTGGTGCGTTTGATTTTTATTACACGATGTTATTCTGGAAT
Source organism: Bombyx mandarina (assembly GCF_003987935.1). The sequence continues at coordinate 3,101,460 of NW_021011491.1, read as the reverse complement.
TTTATGAAATTTGGAAGTTATTCATAAAAAGATTATGTACGTATATCAGTAAAAAAAAATATACCTGCTTGCGGGATTCGAACACCGGCACGGTCGCATCGCTTGATACGAATGCAACGGGCGTTTTATCCTTTAGGCCAAGACGATTTCTTATTTTCGCTGTGCTGCCAATACTATAGTCCTAGTTTGTATTCTTTATTTTACTAAATAGCTCATCCATCAGCTGTGTACCCGTATCTAGAATTGGTGCTAAAGTCACTTAATTTAATCTGTAAAAGTTTATTTCAATTAAAAAACATTGTAATATTTTGGATTTTACGTTGTGCGATGTATATTATTATGAACATTCCAGTATTGGCGGTTTACTAGCATTCAATTCAGTGGATGTCTAAACTAAAGGGGCAGGTATACTGCGCCCACCATGGGAGATGTGGTCAGATAATTTTTAAACTAAACTTATTTTCAATTAAAACTATTTTTACGATTTAATCTTGCTTTGATTGCTCTCTTTTTTTTCCTACCTAAGCTGATGACCTTGAGAGGCCATTTCAGCGTAACTCTAACAAGTAGGAGAGCTCACGGGGCTCAAACCGGGAGTGTTGCTCACACTGACCCTAGCAAGAGCCGTGTTTCGCAAAATCTACCAGCGGATCGGAAACGCGACCCACTGAGAAGATCCGGCGAGAAATCAGTGGGCTGTGGCTGTGGGTTAATTTACTCGTCGAGCCCAACCAAGTCGAGCAAGCGACGGGTTCGACGAGGACGATGACCGGTGCTTGGGGTACCTGAAAGCACCGCTAGTGAATCGGGGGTATTCGAAATGACGTGTTTTGGTGATGTCAACTGTTTACCATGCGGGCCGCAGGATCGGGAATGACATTTTATTATATGCGACGTTTCTTATACTTTAGTTATCGTGGTAACGGATAATCACGAAATTTGTAAATATTTCAATCTACCATTCATTTTTCTATAACTATTCTTACTTGTTAATATTTACGTTTCCTTTACGTACACAAAGACCTAACGGTGTCTTGAGGTCTTTGTCTTGACTTGAGTCAGCTTAGTCATCGCTCCGATAAGAGGATCCCAGGTGTTGGATTAGCACCAACCACCTTCTTCATAAAAGTTAGGATGCTTTTTGAATTTTAATAATCACACGCATCATACGTGGACTCAGCTTGTTTTCTTTAGCCAGTATATCGATTGTGTCAAATCTAATAAAGTGGCTGGCGTCATTTTCCAGAGCGTGTTGACATACTGCAGACTTGTATGCCCGCTTGTATGTAACCTTGAAGTCCGCAATGTGCTTATTAACTCTGACCGATATATTGTGTCTCTTAATTTGTCCTATATATGAAAGCCCAGAGTCATTGACCGGACTAAAGTGCGTAGCTCAAGACCGATCCCGATGGTGAAACACTGTTGAAGCCCACTGCCCCATCTCTAAAAAAAAAAATAATTGGTTCTCTGTGAAGTCGGTATACGGACAATAGTTTTACGTGATGACGTTAGTAGCAGAAATATTCGAACTGCTAGCTGTGAGGTCACGCGAGAAGAGACATAAATGTGTCACAAACCAACGCTTAAGCCGATTGTGCCTCTCTGTCGCTTGTTCCGCGCTGTCGCTTCTGTGCTAAGGCTCAGGCGGAACGTGACACTTTTACGTGCATGCAGCCGGTGATTATCGATTTTTAAGACGTTGTCACGTCAAAAACAATGAGAGCCCACAGCCACAGCTCAATTTATAGTAACAAGGATTTTTCAAATATACGCCGCTCTCAACAAATTTTAGGTAGTGGCTAAGTTTCTTATATTTTTAATTGCCCTTGTAGGTAGACGAGCATACGACCCAATGTAACAGTAACTGGCTACCGTCGTTCACGGATGAGGGGCACAGATAAACCGCTGTCTACCATTGAATACTCTTCACAATCCTCGCGGAGGAAGACTCTTCATAGCATTCCTTTCAGACCAACGCCTAAATATTATGTTATCAATATTATCTGCAGTTCTTGATATACAGCAGCAGATTCTGGTACACGATCCACTGTGGCTGGTTTTATTAATGTAGAATAGGGATCGCAGCGCATAAAATAAAACTTCCACTGTTCCAAAATCTTCTGTTATAATATAATAATAATAATAATTTAGAATTAATTAACACTTTTATTATGTACGTCTTGCTCATTTTTTAACCGTCTTCGCCATCTTTTTCTCTGTCATTATGTCTGTCATTCTCTTCTCCCTTTCTTTCCGTTTTCTCTCACTTCACATCTTAACGCTACGTTCCACACTCTTTTCATACGTTCCGTTCTTACCAATCCTACATTAATGACGCACATAATACCGCACCTACCGCACCGTGTTGTTTGTTTCAATTGAAATAATTTCATAAGGCAGTTAAATTAAGTAATTCTTGTGACAACTGACCTACATACAAAAACCGTGTTTGTTTATGATTATCAAAATGCGTGTAAACTTTCAAGTGTATGATAATATTGATCGTAAGAACGCGCATGAAGCGTTTAGTTTTGTTATCGAATCATTTCGTTTTGTTCATTATCATTTATATTGCAATGATAATGAACGATTTTACAATGCGTTTTATCTGGTTTAATCGTTCGTATTTTTGATTATCTTAGACGAATGGTTGTAAGTTAGACTTTCAAGTGTTGAGCGGTTACTGGAGCCTATGGACAGTGACCATGTTAAGGCAGGTTGTAGGGTTCAGGTTGTAGGGAGGCCTGTCCCGTGCGTATTCCGCTTTGTCTCATGATTTTCGGATTCGATTCCCGATCTGTGTGCTTAATGCGGGTTTGTTAATGTTCGCGATAGCGTAAAAAAGAAACAGCGCCTCTAGCGGCAAACGAAGGTGAACGTTCGAACTCCATACAAATATTGAGTTAACTTTTACGCTATCGAGAACGTTAAGAAACTCGCACTAAGCACACCGGATCTTTGTTCCGTAGATAATTTAACTTATTTTTAGTATTGGTTACGTGCTCAACAAATGCGTTTCTGGTATTCCTAAGTTAGGAGAAAATACTCACCTCTGACTTCTTTTAAAGTCACAATATTTTTACACAATTTTCATACTGTTCTCATTTGGCTGTTTTTTTTTTTTGCTTAGATCTTAGATGAGTTGACAGGACACATCTGGTGTTAATTGGCTACCAGAGGCCATAGACATCAACAATGCTAATTCAGTAATCTGCTTCACGGCAGAAATAGGCGGGGCGGTGGTACCTACCCGCACGGGCTCACAAAACACAATATTATCAGTATAGAAATTAGCCTTTTCTATCGACCCTATCCTAAGTGTACCAGGATGTCATAAAAGCAAAGAATTATAACTTCCAGTAAAAAAGCACTGCCACCTTCACTACTAACTAGGGCGAAATATGATTTTAGAACAGAAATTAGATTAATAAGTCGATCTTTCAGTACATCGATATCTGCACCTAAGCTTTTTTTTTTTATCGCCCTTGTAGGCAGACGAGCATATGGCCCACCTGATGGTGAGTGGTTACCGTCGCCCATGGACTTCAGCAATGCCAGGGGCAGAGCCAAGCCGCTGCTTAGCTATTTATTAGACTTACAGTGATTATCAGATTATTACTTTAAGAATGTGGTTTTAGCCAGACTGAAGACAGCTTCACAAATGGCTCGCCTGAAACTTGTTCAAGAACAAATTGCCGTTTTAAATAAATTTTAAACAGTGTAGTCCCGGAATTTTTATTGAACACTAGCTGACCCGGCAGACTTCGTAGTGCCTCAATCGATAAATAAAAGACCTAAGCTTTTTTATAAAATAAACTTAAAACAAACAAACGAAATCCGTCCGACGGGAGATACATCAAAGGAAAAACAAAATTGTTATTTTTATTTAATTCTGAGCATCTTCATATTTATCTACCTTTTAAACCTTCTCTGGACTTCCACAAATAATTCAAGACCAAAATTAGCCAAATCGGTTCAGCCGTTCTCGAGTTTTAGCGAGACTAACGAACAGCAATTCATTTTTATATATGTAGATTAATTTCCCTCTTTTTTTATTTTTATTATTGATTGTTTTTATGGAAGTTTTTATATGCAGTTGTTTTTGTTTTGTTTTTGTTTTCTTTGTCTTAGTTTTAATATTAGTTAACGATATTTGTATCTAAAGCACAAACGCTCTTAAGCAAGACGTGATCACACCCAAAAGGGTGAATTCTAAAAACTTTTTTTTTTTTTTAAATAAGTTCAATGTGTCTAGATATTATCCAGTTGTGTTAACCTAATAAAAAAAAAAGGAATCTAATTAAATTGTTTTCTTTTGAAGGTGCTGCTTCTGCTAGGAGCTGTCGCCTCTCACAAGTTTGTCGTGGCGTTTTGCCTCGGCGCTGAGCTGTGCGCCAGTCTGCCAGGTCGGATGTGCGCCCAAATGGTGTGCATCCTTATATTCAGCGGTGGCTCCGTCGCCGGAATCGGCATGGGAGCTGCCTTGGAAAATGTCAGAACACTCAAAGATTCTGTGGCGGTACCGATTATGCAGGTAGGTGTTTTTCGAGATATGTTTTTGTACTTTTTATTTTATTGCTCAGCAGGGTGCTCGATCTCACGGCCCGCCTGGTGTTAAGTGGTTACCGGAGCCCACAGACATATTATACAACATAAATGCCGCCACCCACCTTGAGATATGAGTCCTTAGGTCCAAGTATAGACCCACGTAGCACCAGGTGGGCTGTGAGCTTGACCACCCATCTAAGCTATAAATAAAAAAATCTAATATTTCTGTAATAATTCAGTAATAATTTAGTATTCTCCGAAAGTTCGTTTATCGATTATAAATACCACATAACAGCGCCATCTATTAACTGGATTTCGCACTACAGGCACTTGCGGCGGGAACACTGCTTTACGTGACTGTGAGCGAAGTTCTTCCACGAGAGAGAGCAAATTGGCACGAACGCAAGAGCACCGCTGGTATTGCACAATTTACAGCAGTAGCAGTCGGCTTCGCGGCTATGTATTTGTGCACTGTATTCTTAGGTATGTATGGATATTTTGGATTGTATGTATATTTATATTATCCGCTGGATGCAGACAGCGCAGAACCGATTGTTGTGACAAGGCTTGGGGGAGGGCTATGTTCAGCAGTGGACGTCTGTGGGCTGAAAAAACATAGAACAGATGGGTATTTTTAACGTGAACAGGTACTGTCACTCGACGCTAGATGTCATTAGTACAGTAAAAATTTTACTTTTATTACGCAGTTAAATTTCTTATTTATTTATTTTAAAAAAATGTTGGAAATGTTTTATGCAAACTGTGATTCGCATTAGCATTGTTTGACTCTTTTTTTTTTCCACCACGGCACGGAAGCCTTTTGGTAATAAATCAAACAAATAAAAAAGGCATTTATTGAATACATTCTTATGATTTGCTTATTTTTGTTCCAGATCATGACGGTTGATTTCATCAACAATCTAATTTTTGCTTATATTTTTTTTTTATGTTTTGTAATGACATTTCTTTATGAAGACTCTTAGATTAAGATGTAATCTAGTTCGTGGTTAGGTATTAGGTAATAAAAGTATGACAATAAAATAAATATTGCTATTTCGGTTCTTGTTTTATTCACTTTTGACTTCAACAAAAAAAACTTACAGATGTAAATTAATTACATTGTGATGTGACGTATTGCAATTCCAGTTTATAATTTATTACCAATCAACAAAAAATTAATCTCAAATTCGTTTACAATTTCATAATGTGAATATTCTAGTTCTATTTATTTCCAGAAGGATCCATACTTTAAACAAACAGCCTTTGTATGTATAAATTACGTCGATCAGGTAATTTTTACAAAGTACTATGTATAAATGAAATGGCACTGTTATGTTAAAAATTAATATATGGTTAATGCGTTAAATATGTAAATAAATTCAACAGTGTTCTTAGTTTTATTCTACGCAGCGACAGATGTCGCTAGTTTCGCAACGTTGAAATACACATTAAATGCACAATAAAAATATTTATCAGCATAATCTCATATTTGCAGAATACTATTGTCTGTTCACATTTTACATTATTTACAATAAAACAATATGTAAGCGGTTCTACATACAAAACTAACATTCATACTGATTATTATCGGAATACCTCGTATTAAACAGTATAAATAAATGAAAATAATTCCTTATTTTATAACAACTACATTACATAAAGTAAAAGTAATAAAAAATAGAAAATAATACAGATCTTTGACTCAACGCACTTATACCTAAGTAAGTACTGATACAAATAATAACAAAAAAATCATTAATTGTTAAATTGAATAAATACTCTTAATTTTAAAGGTGAAGAGAGCATTAAACATGAAAGACACCAATAAAAATAAAATTGACATTTTTAATTCGTATTTTTTATTATTAAAGTGACCTCTATGGACAAGAGCTGAAAGTAGTGTTTTTAAAGATAGTTCTAGGTGTCATTATTGCTATGTTTCTTGTGAATGTTTTTGGTTTTGTTTACCTGACTGCCCCAGAGGGGAGGTAGGTAATGATTTGGGTATATTATTATATAAAATAAATTGAATTTGGTACTGAATAATGTCATTTTAATGTTATAAATGATAATGACAAAATATCGACCTATCTTCTTTTCAAAATGTATAAGTTTTCACCAAAATTTTTCTTTATTCTAAAGCAGTGATTCTCAACTTTTTTCGTCGCGGCACATTTTTAACGTTTTCAAAATTTGACGACACACAAAGAAATTGTTTGCTTACCCTAAAATAGTTAATTATTTTGAATATGAAGTAAAGTAATATGCAAAAATATACTAGGGTGTTTATTAAGGTATTAATTATAAGTTAATAATATTAATTTAATAGTTAACAATAAAATTGGTAAAATATGGCGGTATACAAAAGTGCCGCGGCAGCGTAGTTGAGAGCCACTGGTCTAATGTTAACCTTTTATTTTAATTGAACAGAATTAAAATCACAGAATGCGTTACTGTAACTTATATGTATAATATTAATTTGCCGTCCCGCTCACATACATAAATTAACATCTGAGTGTGAGCAAGATGGAATTTGTGTCAAAATGTTCCTTTAATAATTTTCAAAGTTCTTGCGAGAAAATCTGTATAGCTGTGTCTTAATACGAAAGGCATACGGATGTAACTGTTCTTAATTTTATGTTTTCAGAGCTCTACTGTTTAACCTAGCTTATATCGCAGCACGTTTGCTAGATCAATCGAATAGTTCAGATTTTTTTAAGCTAACCCCGTGTAATTTTTTTTATGACTTCTTGTATGAGACTTGTAGGTCTGTGGGCACGTCTGTACATCTATTCCTTTCTGATAAATTCAACACATTTTTGTGATGATATTGAGCTCGATCGTTCGTCCAGACCTGGTGATCAGGGTCATTGGCCAGCAATCCTAAGAGAGGAGATTTAAAGTTCCTGGAGGCCATAGACACCAGAATACCGTCACCCATCTTGAGTTTTGGTCACACCCTTCAAACTCGCTTTGTGCGTAACAACAGAAAGGATTTTGCGCCTAGCTTCGCGGTCTCATAACCCTTACCCACAACTATGCGTTTCTTTAATTAATTAAATTAAAATATAATCAGAATAGTTTATTGTTAAGGATGGTTGTTTGTTAAGACTTTGAGGTGTTCAAGAAATGTCTCAGCGTTAAATACTGGAGTGGATCTAGTACTGGACGTCGTAAGGTGAGTAGACAACCAATGAGATGGACCTACGACCTGGTAAATATAGCCGGTAAGGACTGGATGGGAAAGGGAAGAGACCGAAAATAATGGAGTGCATATGAAGAGACCTACACTCCGTATTGAGTGGACACAGATTGAAGAAGACAGCGTTAAGAATTTAGGCTTCAACGAAGTGATCTCTAAAAAACATATAAAAAAGAATTATGCACATTTTGCGTCTGTTTTGGTGCGAGAATACGTTAATCTTGTTGGATGTCGTTATATAAATTACATTTCAATTTAAAAACGCCCGAAAATACATTTCGTTTCCTCTATAACATTTCCGGCACTTCCGTGACAAGGCACACCGGTCAAGGCACATTACCGTTATCCAATAAATCGATAATAGCTACTAAGACAAAAAAAAAAATGTTTTAAATATTTTCCCGATAATAATAAATATCGACAAACACCGAAATAACACCAAAATACTCAACAACAATATTCCGGTAACGTTTGTATTAATTGATTTCGCAAATCCCCTACCATCAGTACGAAGCACACCGTAAACTCTCGATCAGTTCTCACTATTATCCCACTGGTTCACAATTACGCACCGACGGTGTCAGGTCTCATCGTTCTCAACTATTCTTCTGTTACGTTTCCTCTTCTTGTGTCTCTTACGAGTGTTCTTTGGAGGTTTAATTTGGCACTCACAACCGGCACGCACTTTCACGTAGTCCATCGACCAGCCATCGGAGCCGGGCACCGAGAAATGTCCCTCGGACTTCTGGTGAGGAGATTCCGTGGCCGAAGACTGGGGGGGAGGCCGTACTAACGCGTACGAGTAGGAGTATTTTTGGACGCATCTCGAGTCGTTGTAGAGTCTTGCGTCGATGAACCGGCACGGCATGTCCACGATCCCCGGTGCACACGTCAGCTCGAACAGCCGCTGCTTGTTCTCTCCGTCTTCGTAGAGCTCAACATACAGTCCGTTGACCGTCCGGCCTCCTTTCTTGATGACCATTTCGAGGACCGAGGGGCAGCAATCGACGCCTTCTTTCTGCGTCTCTGGGGACTGACCGTCCTTCCGCGTCCCCTGTTGCTGGAGAATAAGCTGCATCTCCCGCCAGTGGGACCGCTTCCACGACATATCGTCTTTTTCTATCCTGCAATGCAACGACAGTGTTTAATCGCTGAGATAATTATTTAATATGCATACTTGTTATTTTTTTTAAATTATATTACTAGTTTATTATTATATTACTAACACTGTTTACTGTTTAATTTTTAATATTAATCTTAAAAGTGATTTAGGGGAATTCGTTCTGGAATACTCCATTATCATCATTCTCCTGCCCTTCTCCCAGTCGCTTGGGGTCGGCGCAACATGTTTTCTCCTTCCATACTCCTCTATCATATACCATTTCTTCGCTCACTACCCTCTTACACATATTGTCTTTCACGCGATCCATCCATTTCTTCTTAGGTCTACCTCTTCCTCTATACTATTCCACATTCATAGTTAACACTCTCTTACCAATCATATTTTAATTTTGTCTCATAACATGTCCATACCATCCCAAACGCGTACTTCTCTGTCACACGTGCCACTTTCAGACTTCGTCTAACATATTCATTCCGTATTCTATCCATTCTCGTTACTCCACACATCTGGAATACTCCGAATATCGTTATGTAATTAAAAATAAATGATAGTTTAAAAAAACAAAAAAAATACGCTTTTATAGAAAATATTTTTTTTACAATAAAATCATTTTTTCTTACACTATTTTTAATTCAAATTTATTAAAATTTATTTTCTATTTTTAGTTGGATTTTCTATAAAAGCGTATTTTTTTAGTTTTTTAAACTGTTATTAATTTTTCATTATTTAGTTAAATTTCAATTTTTTCAATTTTTTTTTTGTAAATATTGAATTGTCATCGGTCCTTAATAAGTATGCCAAATTTAGAGTTAATCCGACGTTTTGAAGGGAGTCAAAATCATGTTCAAAGATTCCGTTACCTTTTTTTTTGCTTAGATGTGTGGACGAGCTCACAGCCCACCTGGTGTTAAGTGGTTACTGGAGCCCATAGACATTTACAACGCAAATGCGCCACCCACCTTGAGATATACGTTCTAAGGTCTCAGTATAGTTACAACGGCTGCCCCACCCTTCAAGCCGAAACGTATTACTGCTTCACGGTAGAAATATGCGGGGTCGTGGTACCTACCCGTGCGGAGTCACATGAGATCCTACTACCAGTAATTATGCAAATTATAATTTTGCGGGTTTGATTTTTATTACACGATGTTATTCCTTCACCATGGAAGCCGATGGTGAATATTTACTAAGTACATATTTCATTAGGAAAATTGTTACCCGCCTGCCGGATTCGAACACCGGTGCATCACTAGAGACGAATGCACCGGACGTCTTATCCTTTAGGCCACGACGGCTTCAAAATATTCCATATCGTTATGTAATTAAAAAAACACGTGTGGCACTCGGAGACTGCCGCGGTAAAGCTATTGCATAGCATTTTTTATCAACTTATGCAATTATAAACCGACAATAATAATTTAATATTAAAACAACAATAAAATAAGACCACGCTATATTTATAAACATTAACAAAAGCAAAACATTAACTGTCCCCTTCACACTCAAAACCTAGACCGCGCGAGGGAGAGATGGGCAGACTTTTCATGATGTGCATGCGGCAGTGCGACGTCACGCCACGCGCTTATTCACAAACACTACACAAGCGCATCGTGTGAATGTGTTGAGCACGAGCTACATAGTAGCCGTAGTGGGGATGTCAGGTTATTTTCGTTACGGAATTTCTTGATTCAGTCGCCGCGCTCAAGGCCCGCGATAGAAGCTATGCAATAGCTTAAAAAGTTTGTACTAACGTGATGCGGTGCGAGATGTGAGGTGCTCGGCGCACGCGGCTCACGTTTGCGATCTCGTCGCCAGCGTCCGCCACTGCACCACACAGCACCTGGAAAACCGAGAACACGCACATCAACAAATCGTTATTATTTACAAGAACAGCCCAGTGCAGAGCGTATGGTTTTCAAAACGAAGAGACGTCGCAAATAAAGCCGAATTTACATTACGAAATTAGTGGCGTGAAATTAATTTCGTGACATTAGTTTTACCAACAGTTTCACGTGTAATTTAATACTTTCGTAATGCATGCATTAATTTCATGCATGGAAATTAGTTTCGTGCCCTGCGCGATTTTTTGGTGAAATTAGTGTCATGCAACTAATTTCATAGTGTAGACGCGACGTGAAACTAATGTCGCGAAAGTGCCTGCGCTGTGCGGACGTGTGTATTGTTAGTTCGGACGCGCTTCAAGCGTTGAAAATGGCAAACCAATGATGGAGTACAGAAAAAAATATAGATCTTATTAATGAATATCAATGACAAGGGTCCCGAAACACCTATAATAAAAAATCAAAATTATCTTCACTCATTCGAAAATAGTTTTTATAACTCTCAGGATCTTCATCTGCTAATTCAGAGACTAACTTCATTGCACCTAAATGCCTTCTTGTTGACCATCCTCGAATCTACCAACTTTTTTTTTCTTGATAGTCTTTTTTTAAGTCTATAGGTATATAAGCATTTCTTTAGCTACATTGAATATAACAAATTATAGCTTTGATGCTGAAGGCGCCATGGTTACTGCGATACTGTGGATTTCGCGACACTAATTTTTTAACGAAATTACTTTCGCATATATCGAAACTACTTTCGTGAAACTGAGCTCAACATGCATGACACTCATTTCGTAATGTAAACTCGGCATAAGTGGTCGTTTGAATGCAGGATGTTACAAGTTTTTATGTGTAACTTCAATTGAAGAGAGAGAGAGAAAGAGAGAGTATTGTATATTGTACACCAACAAAATAAGCCATGCGAAACATTTGGCGGTCTTACGCTAAGAGCGGTCTCTTCCATACAACTATCAGGTTGAAAAGAGTCATTTGGAAACGAATTACACGCGGTATACCAAACAATTGAAATATATATACATACACACATACAGTCATATACATACACAAATTCCTTACATATATACATTTATAAATATACATACAAATACACAATGTAACGTAATCAATAATTTTGCTTCTTTACATATAAATAAGAATAAACAATTGATACATAAACCATACTTAAAATACCTTTGAAACATAAATATACAATTGAAGTAAATACCAATTTCAGAATCTACCCTAACACAAATTAAACTGGTTGACAGCTAGTTGTAAATTGAAGATGCGGTTTTATTGTTGAAGTATTTTTAATGGAACGCGTTACTGCTTCGGGGCGGATGTAGACAGGCTGGTATTAGTCTAAGGGCTTGGAGCACGGTCTACCGGAAGTAATCACGCAAAATAGCCCCTAGATAAGGACAACGTAAATGCCGCCACCCACCTTGAGACATGAGTTGTAAAACCTCAGTTTTACAGTACAACGGCTGCCCCACTCTTCAAACGGAAACGCATTACTGCTTCACGGCAGAAATAGGCAGGGCGGTACCTACCCGCGCAGGCTCAAAAGACGTCCTAACACTAATTACGCAAATTATAAATTTTGAGGGTTTGATTTTTATTACCCGTTACACGTTATTCCTTCACCGTCAAAGTCTATCGTAACATTTGTTAAGTACCAATTTCGTCAAAAAATTCTATACCCGCCTGCGTTGCATCGCTAGATACGAATGCACTGGACGTCTTATCTAGCAGATCATGACGACTTCAATTTTTTTTGGATATTATAAAATTTGATTCGATGTTGTGTTGTGTAAGTGGTTCTAGAACGCATGCTAGGAGCGTTTTTGCTCATATAATATTGGACACTGATAGCCTAGTTCCCGGATTTGAGTCCTGGCATGTCTACATCTAAGTCAATACGTCGATTAATTATTCAGTCTCATATCTCTCAGTCACGAACATAAATTAAAAAACTTATGCGACTCATTCTATCATTTTTATGGGATTGTTTTGATCTACACAAATAAAATTAATGACATCGAACGATAAAACGTTTGAGGTTATTAAAAACAAAAACAAAATTCATTAATTGGATTTCATTGTTATTTTTTTATCCGTCTAATAAAAACAAGATCACGTATAATGGAATGCAATCGATAAAAATCTTATCAAAATACCCATGCAATAATGATAAAAGTCTGTATTAAAAGGAAACACTGGCTTTAGTTGATAATTATAATATAATTATAATAAATATATCAATAACAAAGTACAACATGATTATATCAGACGATGTTATCGAATTTCGTGTTTGATTTTAAAGAGCAATGAATTCGCGTGCGAGCCGTTTGTTAACGCCTTTGCCGTATCTGCGTGTCGTCTATAATCTATATTAAGCTTACTACTCTGTAATTTAAATATAATCTGTCTTAAAAAAATTACGAGGGAAAAGGATTTTTTGGCTGGAACACGAGGAGTGAAGTGTGTGATTTGTTTTATTTTGTCTATTTTGTGTTTCTGCAGGTTTAAATGTGTTGTAACGGTGGTTTATTAACTGTTTAATATCTGTGAAAGTGCACAAAAGTGGGAAAATGAAACAAAGCCGCTGGACGTAACTTCTCGGGCTCCTCCAAAAAGTCCACTGAAAAAATCTCAGTAAATGACCACCATTTTACTGAGATTATATTTCATCCCATATCGTCTCATTTCATTTAATTTCATCCTAGTTGATTAATGTCTCAAATTAATAATCTTCATTTAATTTCATTTATCTCCATATTATCATTTTTCATAAAAATAAGAATATAAATTAAAATAAGACATGGCTTAAAGGTCTTTGTTACCAGGTCATAAAATCCCTTAAAAAATGAAGGAAAAGGACTTATTGGCGGGAACACGAGGAGTGTAGTGTGTGATTTGTTTTATTTTGTCTATTTAGTGTTTCTTCAGGTTTAAATGTGTTGTAACGGTGATTTTTTAACTGTTTAATATCTGTGAAAGTGCACAAATGTGGGAAAATGAAACAAAGCCGCTGAACGTAACTTTTCGTGATCCTCCAAAAAGTTCACGGAAAATATCTCAGAAAATTACCACCATTTTACTGAGATTATATTTCATCCCATATCATCTCATTTAATTTAATTTCATCCCAGTTGATTAATGTCTCAAATTAATCATATTCATTTCACTCCATATTATCATTTTCCATAAAAATAAGAATGTAAATTAAAATAAGACATGACTTAAAGGTCTTTGTTACCAGGTCATAAAATCCCTTAAAAAATGAGGGAAAAGGACTTATTGGCGGGAACACGAGGAGTGAAGTGTGTGATTTGTTTTATTTTGTCTATTTAGTGTTTCTTCAGGTTTAAATGTGTTGTAACGGTGATTTTTTAACTGTTTAATATCTGTGAAAGTGCACAAATGTGGGAAAATGAAACAAAGCCGCTGAACGTAACTTTTCGTGATCCTCCAAAAAGTTCACGGAAAATATCTCAGAAAATTACCACCATTTTACTGAGATTATATTTCATCCCATATCATCTCATTTAATTTAATTTCATCCCAGTTGATTAATGTCTCAAATTAATCATATTCATTTCACTCCATATTATCATTTTTCATAAAAATATGAATGTAAATTAAAATAAGACATGACTTAAAGGTCTTAGTTTATCACTGGTGGTAGGACCTCTTGGGAGTCCGCACGGGTAGGTACCACCACCCCGCCTATTTCCGCCGTGAAGCAGTAATGCGTTTCGGTTCGAAGGGTGGGGTAGCCGTTGTAACTATACTGAGATCTTAGAACTTATATCTCGAGGTGGGTGGCGCATTTACGTTGTAGATGTCTATGGGCTCCAGTAACCACTTAACACCAGGTGGGCTGTGAGCTCGTCCATCCATCTAAGCAATAAAAAAAATAAAAGTTACCAGGACATAAAATCCCTTTTAAAAAAAACAAGGGAAAAATCCCCGCTTCTTTACCTACCTACTTCATTTAATTTAACCAACTTTCTTGCTTCTTACTTACGGACTTCATTTAATTTATCAAAAATACTAAACTAAACATCTCTAAATAAATTATTGTACAACTAAAAAATAAAGTCTCGTAACAAAAACAACGGGATTTCTTTCATTTCATTTCATACACCGTTTTTAATGTAAAACTGAAATGTATTTTAGGCTTAGTTTTGTGATTCGTGTTTTGACTGTAACGGGCCTGACACGAAACTGTATGCGACCCAAATCCATCAATCGGATGTTAGTACTATTGCAACGTAATCTAAATTAAAAAGAATTGTGAAACGCGCGAGCCAAACAATTATAGCGGGTCATTGTGTTGTTTTTTAACGAATTAACAATTTAGGAGTATATTCAAATTCAAATTCAAATTCAAAATCATTTATTTCAACTTGGATGTCATCAAAAACACACTTGTCGAATGTCAAAATGTTAATGAAAATGTTAACTCTACCACCTATATTTTCATTGATATAGCTCGTAAGCTGTTTTTTTCGCCTACCTATTAACTGGTAGCCTAAAAGCCTATTCTACCTACGCCCGGATGGGTAGATGAGCTCACGGGTTCAACATGAAAGAATTAACTAATACTTAACGTGACCATACGACCCGCTTTTTTATTTTTATTGTTTAGATTGTTGGACGAGCCCACAGCCGACCCGGTGTTATGTTGTTACTGGAGCTCTTAAACATCTACAACGTGAATGCGCCACCCACCTTCAGATATGAGTTCTAAGATCTCAGTATAGTTACAACGGCTGCCCTGCCTTTTAAACCGAAGCGCATTACTGCTTCACGGCAGAAATAAGCAGGGCGGTGGTACCTACCCGCGCGGACTCACAAGAGGTCCTACCACCAGTAGTCCGCTTTGGGCGGGGTTGTTCCGCTTTCAGACTGTCCGTCCCGCTATCCCCAACCAGAACAAAAATGTCCCTGTTGTGCATGTGTTAATTAGAAACTTACCGAATACTTACTTATGCAAAATCCTTAATGTATTACAAGTAAGTATTTTGTTGTAGAAAAGTAGTTTATTAGTAGAAAAAAAAATGGTCGCGTTACTAATGCTAGCTCTAGCAAGAGCAATGCTCCACAGAATCTACCATCGGATCGGAATCGTGACCAGATTCGGTGAGAAACTAAGCGGGCTGTGTCTATGGGTTAGTTTAAATTGACAGATAGTATGTCATTGGATGTGTATATTGCACGTAAAATAGGAATTTTTTTCGTAGTACCATGGCAGTGGCGGTAATGTGCGAATGATAGCTTAACGTTAGCTTTCAAAATATCACCAGCTAATACATGAGGTGACGATCCGGTACATCTACCTATCGGCTAAGAGCGAGAGTGGTCTCACTCAGCTACGTAGAGGCCCAGGGACTTCTTGGAGAAGATAGGGTGTGTGGTAGGTACTGTGAATCCTACCCACCAAGGGATTCCCCACAGAAATAGTAGTGAACCCAAAACGAGGTCGCCTATCAACTCAAAACCGATTACTTTTTTAATAGGCACAAGATAATGTTTGCGTTCGTAAACCAGTATAAATTCTTTTATATATATTTTTTCATAACTAAAATAATAATTTAAATTATACGTTTACAGATAAATATAATAATATTTACAAATAAAACATTGACCTGAATAACGATTCGTTCGATATAATTTTATAGCGATTTTATAGTTTTAAATCAATAATCTTATGCCGGTTTGATGTCGTTAAACCTTGTAGTGTTTTCCAATATTGTGATAATCTATGGTTTTAGGTTTGTTCGTCTATCAGAATACGTTTGGCGGGAACGCGAAGGCAGATCTTGTGTTGTTATTTTTGTCTATTCAGATTAAATTATTTATAATAGTGGATTGTTCAGTGTAGTATTTGGATAGTTATTAAGAAATAGAACAAAAGCGATGGCTTCTTCCATAAAGTCCGTTGAGTGTTAGTGATATCCCGCCGTTTTACTGAGAGGATTATTTAATGTAAAAAACAAAAATGGCCAAAAGGCTCAGTAGCTAATGGTCGCAAACAATTTTTTTTTATGAAAAAAAAATGTACCGTTCAAAAAGTATGTAACAGATATGATACTGTCCATCCACAATGCAATGATAAACGCGCGTTTAGCAACCAGCAACTGCAAGTGATTCATTGTAAGTCATCTATTCTCGCTCTAATGATTTTACTGTGTTTATTTGGGTTCGTATCAGTGCACTTTTTTTTTGACATGGAGTTATTATTACCTGGTTTTATTGGAAGGGTTATTAATCGCTCAAAAACCTTCGTTCGGATATGGAATGTGACGCAACTCAGCTAAGGCAGATGAGGTAAGGTACGCTCAGCACAGAGCTACCTCACTGGACGTCGGATCAGTAGTTTTTTTTTTATGATTGAAAGGTTACTGGTGGCCCGAAGGCCTTCCCAGTTTCACCAGGACAGGTGGGCGAGCAAATGCTCAGCCAGGAGGGGTGGGATTTGCTAACAGCTGCCCGAGCGCCTCCGAAGGAGACCTAACAACTCAAGAGCAATTGCTTCGCGAATGAATCTACTACCGGATCGGAGTCGCGACCCGCTGAGAAGATCCGGCGAGAAGCTCAGCGGGCTGATACATGGGTTAGGTTGCACGTCGACCTCTTTGTCGAGTTCGACGAGTATGGTTACCGGGTTTCCTAAGCCTGTTCCTAGTGTTAGAGCTGAAGGCAATGCAAAGGTTATTAGATCTGGTGGATCCTTAAGGACGTGTCTAGGGCGTCGACGGTGACTTGCTTCTGCATGATCAGGATTCGGGGAGTAGTCAGCGGCGGCAACGATAACGCGATTATCATGACGCGGATCAGTAGTGGCGACTCCCACGCCACGACCATTGGGCTCTCTTATAGAAGCTGATGCTCCGATGTAGCTCGGACCCAGCCTCGTGTGTCAATGTTGACGGTAGAATTATTGTGGTGTTTAGTCGTCAACGTCTTCTTAGCGATTCTATTCTATCAGCCCATAGACGTCCACTGCTGGACATAGACCTCACTCAAACCTCGCCACAAGGATCGGTCCTGTCCTGCTTGCATCCAGCAGATCCCCGCGAACCTCAATTGGTCGTCTGTTCATCTTTCTAGCAAACTAACCCTAAATTACAGGTTTCAGATTGAAACTAATACTTGTTTTACAGCCAGTATATCGTGATTATCCATACTAATATTATAAAGCTGAAGTTTGTTTGTTTGAACGCGCTAATCTCAGGAACTACTGTTACAATTTGAAAAATTCTTTCAGTATTAGATAGCCCATTTATTGAGGAAGGCTATATAGGCTATATAAAGCTCCGGTAAGGCCAATACAAGTGGAGCACCAATAAAGAACGTTTCAAAATAGGGGTTTAAATAGTTCCTTAACATTCTATAATTCAAAAATATCTTCACTTTCTACGTAAATGAAGTGGTGGGGCAAAATTTAGCGTTATGCCAAAGGACGGAGTCGCGGGGAAAAGCTAGTTAAAAATAAATGCTTATTGTCTTCACTCGTACACAGGTCTCTAAATCTCGATACAAATAAACTTTCTATTTTAATGATTTAGATATCGTTTATGAAATACCACTGGTCAATATTAAATCGATAATTAAAAATTTTAAAATAAATACATACGGTATTTACATTTTGAATGGAAACGAATAGCGAAATAGCGTTATGCAAAATCAAAACATTATTTATGTTAATCGATTGGATCGAATCGATTGAACGCTTCGAAAATCGATTTCGTAAACCTGTGTCGTATAATTATTAAAATACACATTATTAACGTTACGTGTAAATCACTGCAGCGTTAATCGATTTTAATTAATGAATCATTGACTGATTATCTCGTTATGAGAACAGCTCTTTTTTAAATTTAAATTTAGGTTTATGCTTGCTCGTTGCCTGTGACGTCAAATGTGCTCAAAGTATAATAAAGATATTGAGTTTAATATGCGTGACATTCTAAGTCTTTGTTCTAAAATCCAAAGAGATTTATGAGATAATCGTAGCCCTAGTGGGTTGCATTACTGTATTTTTTGACCTCATGGAGGTGGAGATTTGGAGCATCGGATCCAAATGCCAATGCGTTTCGGTTTGAAGGGTGGGGCAGCCGTTGTAACTATACTTGAGACCTTAGAACTTATATCTCAAGGTGGGTGGCACATTTACGTTGTAGATGTCTATGGACTCCAGTAACCACTTAACACCAGCTGGGCTGTGAGCTCACCCATCTAAGCAATAAATAAAAAAAATATTGACGTCACAACGTCCTATAATTCGTGAAAAGTGAATGTGGTGTCAATTGTCCATACAAAATCTACGGGGGGGTGAGAAATAATAATGTTAATTTTAAATGCCCAGCGAAGCGGACGGGTACAGTGATAAATAATAATAATATAATGATCTTACGAAAATTCGAGAATAAAACGTAAAAGTAGTTTATTTACGCATACGAGTCGCGGAAACCGAGGAAAATATAATCATTTACTCTCGTGTAAATAATGAAAATTAGCTAACACCAGATTCAATACCAGAATCATATAATTTATGAGACAATACAAGGAATAATCGATTACACGGAATCGTTAATTCCATTAAAGCGTCTTCGAAATGACAAATTAAATTAAGTCAAATGATTTACGTCAGACTTTGACTCCAGTAAATTATACTTTACAACAATAGAAATAAGGTCGGCCGTAATGAATTGTAGCTATAAAATAATTTATGACGATCATGTCATTGTCATGTAAATAGTGTGTATTTGTTGTTGTAGGATTTGTTATATTAATCCGGCTGCACAATATGAATTCATGATTCATTTATAACTCATAAAGTTACATTTGATATCATCAGATCACGACAAATAATTTAAATTCAGGGTAAATTGGGATCGGCTTTACCTTGAATGCGAAAGGATGAGTTATACGCCTCGTTTCTCTTATGGTGTAAGAAAGACGTGAATATGACAGTAGAGACATGAGCAGAATCTTAGGTATCTGATACCTAAGATGCTCTAGGTATATACTGGTGGTAGGACCTCTTGTGAGTCCGCGCGGGCGGGTACTACCACCCTGTCTATTTCTGCCGTGAAGCAGTAATGCGTTTCGGTTTGAAGGGTGGGGCAGCCGTTGTAACTTACTTGAGACCTTAGAACTTATATCTCAAGATGGGTGGCGCATTTACGTTGTGGATGTCTATGGGCTCCAGTAACCACTTAACACCAGGTGGGCTGTGAGCTCGTCCACCCATCTAAGCAATAAAAAAAAAGGTATCTTAATACCTAAGATGCTCTAAGCAAAATGCCCGCTTATGACCTGTCTAAAAAACCTTTGTGTTGTAATGTTTTTGTACATTTTGACTAAAAGCTAATTTAGTCACCGGAGCAGCCGAGAGACTAGCACGTCTTAAAGATCTCTCTTTTATATTTTAATAATAAAGTAATATCAGTTCGGTTCAATAGCTCCACAAATGATTGGAGATCAATTATTGAGTGGGTGTTAACGCTTATTTATTTCCTCGCTACAAAATAGAACTCATTAGGCTCACAATGATAATAATATTATATATATGGGGAAGTCAAATGTCACACGGTCATCTGGTCCCAAACCAGAATTGTCTTGTGTTGTGGGAAGCAGACTTTGACCTAATATCTTAAAATGAGCGGCAGTTTACTTTGTGATGACTTCATAGACCAGTGACAAGGATTTTTAGGACCGTGAACACATCTACCCGCGAATAAATATGCAGAATGATGATAAACACAATTTAGACAATTCATTTTTTTGTCGCCTTCTTTAACCTTTTGTTTTTACTCATCGAAAACTCCTTTTATAAATAGCTTAATTAAAAAAAAATGAATAAAAAAGGTGTATCCATAAATCTTTATTGAGAGTCTGTTTATCTTTAGAGCGCCGCTGCTTTTAACGTATCTAAGGTATTTGTACGGAGTGTTACCGATATAAACGTTTCACACTACGTCACAATTAAGTGTAGTGTAGTCACTAGAACTATATTTCGCTGAGACTGTCGTATCGATGCGCGCGCCGCATATCGCACGTTGATTTTTTTTTACCTTACCTATGCTGATAGCCTTGAGAGGCTATTTTAATGTTACCCTAGCGTGTAGGTGAGCTCTCGGAGCTCAAACCGAAGGTGTTGCTAACACTGGCCCTAGCAAGAGTAATGCTTCGCAGAATCTACCAGCGGATCGGAAACGCGACCCACTGAGAAGATCCAACGAGAAACTCAGTGGATTGTTTCTATGGGTTAATTTACTCTTCGAGCCTTTCGTCGCAAGCGACGGGTTCGACTAGGACGGTGACCGGTGCTTGGGGTACCTAAAAGCACCGTTAATGGATCGGGAGGATCCGTAATGACATTTTTAGGGTGACGTCGACTGTTTACCGCATGTTGATGCCTATATAGCAAATTAAAACTAAAAATTAATTTCCTTAATATTGGTTAGGATATTAGAGCGACGATATAAAATTATTGTTTTGTCAACGGTCCTTTCACGCGTGTTCATATTTTGGTTGCAATTAAACCGAACGTTTTGAAGTCGGTAAAATTGATGTCAAAAATTTCGTTACATACAAACAAATTTGAATACCGCGCTAATAAAAGCATGTCAGAGACGCAGCAATGACTATGAAAATAATGCTACAAAAAGAATTTATTTATTAGGACGATACATGCTTATTATCTTAATTTGATTTACCAATTGATTTGTTAATAATAAAATCTACATATGCATCTCTTAATGTGAAAGAACTTTCGAATATACTTGAATTTTGTACACGTTGCAGACATCGCATCCCTGTTTAAGAATAATGTCGTTCTCACAGAACAAAACCAAAACACCCGTCTAATTTATGTTGACGACTCGCGTATGAAAATTGAAATTGATTTATGCGACAACGCAATCTAGACGGATTAAGATATTAACTTGATGATTATGAACAGCCGGAGATGTGACCAGCCTTTACACGATATTGTTGCAACAGTTAACTATGCGGTCGCAGCTAGAAAGCAAATAAACGAATTAGGATTTATATACTAAAGCGTAATGAATGAGCGATATGATATTTCTTTCTTATTAATGTAACTGTTCGTATTATTAGTATTGAGACCATTCTTCAGAGGTATTCATGGGAAAAAAAACCCACTAAATATAGGATTAAAGTTTTTTGGAATGAAGTTCCTTATGGGACGATGCGGAGGGGTACCCTAACCGGGAAAAAACGTCCGTAACGTAAGATTTTTATTAGTAATGCACACAGTCTACGACTTAACTTTGTAATACGTACAAAAAATAAGATATTTTTTTATCATTCATTGACCACGATCTCAGAGTGTTCGTTGCGCAATACACTAACTCATATGCAAACAACCGTGAATGAAGTGTACCACAATAAGTTCGCACGTTACCGAATGACCGTGGGTTGTTGCGAAACGTCCAATTTTCTTTTTTTTATACCTCGAATAGAACTAAATTAATATTTTTATAAT
The DNA here is from genome assembly GCF_003987935.1 of Bombyx mandarina. The sequence continues at coordinate 3,079,213 of NW_021011491.1, read as the reverse complement.
AAGGAACTTCGTTCCTATCCGGTGTCCCACGACACCGCACATCTTTTTTTTAGGGAGAATGGCCATGAGGAATTTAAAGAACAGATTTTCAAAAACTACATCGCTGCATCCTCTCTTCAATCTCCACAAATAATTTGCGATAGGAATAGCTGCAACTTGGACTGAAAAAGTCATAGACGACATTTCTTATATATTCTTACCTATTTTTTCAGAACTGGATCTAATTAAATTTTAAATGAAAGACAATTTAAGGTAGACTAACCTGTTAGGTGTTACTTGTATATTTTTTGTTTAGGCTACTCAAAAAATGGATAATTAAATAAGATTAGAACGTCACTTAAATGATTTATCTACGTATAAAATAAAGTAGAATTAGAAGAGCGCCGGTCATTATGATGAAAGTAGATAACGAACTACCGAAATATATTAGTTTCGGTCTCATTTACCAGAGAAGAAGATTTCTTAAGGAATAAATTCCCCGCGAAGAACACAGGAAACAAACTCAGTGGACGGATTTTTTTACTATTCCCAAATTAATATTTATTTAAATTTGCTAAAAATTCGCTAAAACTAAGTAGTCTTTTACGACTGTAGACAGGAAAACCGGTTGAAGGTTAGTATTGAGCAGATATATTATCTTAAGATGAATGGTGATATTTGCGCTGTGATATCTATGCGCTCCGACAATAAAAGCCATGAGATCGAAATCTGGATTGTAATGTATAGCCACTGTTTCATTGTTCAAACTGGACCGCATGAGTTCTTGACGGCAGACATAGGCACGATTTCGGTATATATCTAAATGGGCATAATATATCCTACACGTAGTATAATAATATTTAATAATTGGGAACAACTGACACAAGGTTATCCGGTCCCAATTTAGGATTCCCTGTGTTACAGGTACTAGGGACTGACCAACTTAATTCTTCCTATTCGTACACTCTTGACAGAATGGTCGTGGTCATGCGTCAGTCGGATCCTGCGATACCAATGCTCTCGTGATGAGACGCCGTTTGGCAAGGTGTTTCGCAGAGTGAGAGCCATCGTTTATGTTGGAGTGAGCCACAGATTTTATGAGGTCGGTCCAACGTGTTGGAGATCGTCCACGAGATCGTTTGCCTTCTACTTTCCCTTGCACCACCAACCGCTCAACGGAGTCCTTATTACGAGGACACATTACGAGGTCCTCATTACAAACTTAATTATATACGTTTAAATATACACAAATACCCAGACAGAGGAAATATCATGTTCATCACACGAATATTTGCCAAATGTGGTAATCGAACTCACGACCCTCAGTGCAATAGACAGGGGCGCTTTTCTCCACCACCAAGTCAGGTCAGATAAATTGAGACTTTGATTTCATGTCGCAAGACATGTAGCACTCTCATTTCGATTTCGTAATACGGTCGCCTACCATAGCTTGTCTGTTCTGTTAAAATAATTAAACATGAAAAGAATCTCTCAAATATCTTGAATGCTGAAAGAAATTAGGCGCAATTTTGGCTTGCGACCAGCACACCTGCATTCTATAAGACAGGTGGAGTAATACGCTTACAGTCATATCTATACTTGCCAAATTGAACTGCCCAGTGCCTATCTCGACATTAAATCATTTTTTTATTAAGAGCTTTGGATTGCCAATCCGGAATTTTGAAGAGTCGAAGGGCACAGGTCCCGCATTTTGGTTAAAAGGACGGGGCAAAGGTGATGCAATTCAACCCGAGGGTCGATCCTTGCGAGGACCCCACGAAACACAATATAATTGGTCTCAAATCTCAAAGCGGTTCGAGATGCACGTTGTCTGTAAGCTCCACTTAATACCAGATGATTAGTGAGCACGATCGATCTTCCAAGCAATCTCTCTCTTTCCAGCTATTTATCCCACATGGTGGTGGGGTCAGCTTTCCTGACTTTACTCCTCCACTTCGCTCTGTCTTCGACATCCTCGTCAGCAACATTGCATTCTCTCTTGTCCTTCAGCACTACGTCCCTCCACCTTGTCTTGGGTCTGCCTCTAGGTCTCCGACCGGGGAGGTCGAGCAGTAGCGCCAAATTTCCGACGTAGTCAGGTGNCAAAAACAAATTTCAATTGCTCAGTACAAATCGGCAATTTCATACTTTAACCCCTAATATATTGGCTTTTGAATAGTGATACCAGTAACAGTTACAGAGTTAGGCGATGAGCTAAATATTACCAGAACACTAATGTTACGGACGAGTAATGTGATAGTATGAACACTAATTTAGGAGGTATCAACAAACAGAAGATCTTCCGCCGAGGGATTGAAATAGTTCAGTAGATTGACCGTCCAAATACTTATCACGAATACTTATCTGAAAATATTGAAGATAAATATTTGTGTCACTACCTAATTTAAAATCAATTTAATTTAAGTCACGAGAATTAACTGTCACCTTAGGTAAGCGTTAATGTTGTAAATAAATTAAACAAATTACGCTCATATAAATATGTTAGTGCGTAATCAAATTATTTTCTAGAAAATATGTTCTAATGATTAATTATATATTTGTTATTGTTAATTGCAAAACGTTTCAATGTAAATTACCGTTCACTGGAAACAACGTTTTGGCTCCAAATTTGTCATCGCGTGGGTGAATTGATTTGTTTTATTTTGAGAAATTTGACTGGGAATCACAATACGCAGATCTTAATCGTCCAAACTAGGTGAGCTTACAGGTTATTTAGTCTTTGGAGAGCAGCGCTCTTGGACAATGGCCATGCTTAGGGGTACAGGCAAGCCGTTAAAACTCGCTTTGTAGGAGTATCCAGAAGTCGGCGTGGCCTAAAGGATAAGACGTCCGGTGCATTTGTATCTAGCGTTACACCGATGTTCGAATCCCGCTGGCCAGTACCAATTTTTCTAATGAAATACGTAATTCACAAATGTTCACGGTTGACTTCCACTGTGAAGGAAAAGCACCGTGTAGTAAAAATGATACCCGCAAAATTGTAATTTGCGTAATTACTGATGGTAGGACCTCTTGTGAGTCCGCACGGGTCCACACCACCACTCTACTCACCTCTTATTTCCTCCCGCATTAGGAGGAGAAATATCACTCCCCCGATCACCCTCTTCGGCCAACCTATACCCTGGGTCAGGAAGGTTAAGTACCTAGGAGTCACCCTGGACGCATCCATGACATTCCGCCCACACATAAAAACAGTCCGCGACCGTGCCGCATTCATTCTCGGCAGACTCTATCCCATGATCTGTAAGCGGAGTAAAATGTCCCTTCGGAACAAAGTGACACTTTACAAAACTTGCATAAGGCCCGTCATGACTTACGCGAGTGTGGTGTTTGCTCACGCGGCCCGCACACACATAGACACCCTCCAATCCCTACAATCCCGCTTTTGCAGGTTAGCCGTCGGGGCTCCGTGGTTCGTGAGGAACGTTGACCTACACGACGACCTGGGCCTTGAATCAATCCAGAAATACATGAAGTCAGCGTCGGAACGGTACTTCGATAAGGCTATGCGTCATGATAATCGCCTTATCGTTGCCGCCGCTGACTACTCACCGAATCCTGATCATGCAGGAGCCAGTCACCGTCGACGCCCTAGACACGTCCTTACGGATCCATCAGATCCAATAACCTTTGCATTAGATGCCTTCAGCTCTAATACTAGGAGCAGGCTTAGGGACCCCAGTAATCGTACTCGTCGAACTCGACAAAGAGGTCGACGTGCAACCTAGCCCATGCATCAGCCCGCTGAGTTTCTCGCCGGATCTTCTCAGCGGGTCGCGATTCCGATCCGGTAGTAGATTCATTCGCGAAGCAATTGCTCTTGAGTTGTTAGGTCTCCTTCGGAGGTGCTCGGGCAGCTGTTAGCAAATCCCACCCCTCCTGGCTGAGCCTTTGCTCGCCCACCTGCCCTGGTGAAACTGGAAAGGCCTTCGGGCCACCAGTAATCTCTCAATCATAAAAAAAAAAACCACCACTCTACCTATTTCTGCCGTGAAGCAGTAATGCGTTTCGGCTTGAAGGGTGGGGTAGCCGTTGTAGCTATACTGAGACCTTAGAACTCATATCTCAAGGTGGGTGGCGGCATTTACGTTGTAGATGTCTATGGGCTCCGGTAACCGTTTAACACCAGGTGGGCCGTGAGTTCGTCCATCCACATAAGCAATAAATAAATAAAAAACGTATTATATGTCAGAGTGATTATGATTTATTTTAGAGTTTCATGGTACGTAGCACTAATGATCTCTGCAACTGACTAGGGAGTATATGGGTGGTCATTATATACCTACTAAAAATGAGATAACATAGCCGTATCAATACATCCTATTGGAAAATTAACTAAATAGGAATTTTAAGTAGCTATACGCTTTGCTCTGGTCATCGATATAGCTGATATGAGAGACGTGCTTTTAAGGCCATGCGACCAGATGCTATACTTCTCCTAGATCACACAAAACGCTCGACCAAATTAAAATTGAAATCATTTATATAAACACGTTATTAACTCTGCCAGCTATTTACGACGTGCGCGAATTCAGAGTCGAATTCTTAAAATGAAATAGAAATAAATAAATTATGTTCAATAAAATTTATGGCTAGTCACAAATCTCTTAAAAAAATACTGTTAAGAAAAAGAAAAAAAAAAAAACAAGAATCAAACGACTCCGGCGATGTTGTTCCAAGCAAATATTTTGTACGGAGTGGATTTACGACCATTCTTTAGTAGTGGCATTACTGAATTATAAAAAAATATGTAGTACAATAATTGAAGACACGAGTGGATTAAGGGGCTAAGTACCAATTTTGAGATTTTTGAGTTTTAATGAGTTTATTTATTTAATGGATCACCAACAAATGAAACACTGGCTTAAACATAGGGCACAAAAATATCAAAACATGACATGTGCTCACTTAATTATAGGTAATCACGGCTAACATCTAGTTCTAGTACCAAATGATTGAATGAAGGTGTTATGTGCCTATAAACCATATTAGACCTTAAAACTCCAGCTTTACAGGCTATTTTTAGAAATTGCATGTAATGACGGAGCTATGTACGAGTACATAGTACAAGTACAAGTGACCAAAGTTTGTTGCCCGTTTTCTCAAAATTAACAAATTGTATCATTATCCCCTTCATGTCGTCAGTTATATTAAGACGTTTCAGCATCATACAGTATTATAACAAAAACTATTTAATGGTTCAATTTGGAACACTTCTTGTAAATTATGAATTGAAATGTAGCCTAGATCAATGCTCGCGATATTTATCGGTACAGCCAACGGTAATAAGTTCACACAAATGTCCAGCGCTAATCGAATATATTTCATATTTTAATTAGGTATTGCACAATGAAAAATTGTGTTTATTTATTTTATTATATTTTATTTACCCATTTTAAGAAGCTTTCATTACTATGAACCTTGCAAATCGTTTTTGAAATCAGATAGAGCACTTTTAGCTGAGATAAATAGTTTTATTCAAAACTGTACAACACCAGGGAATTATTTCGGAAGACCAAAATTTGTGCTGGTAAATATTTTTTCAAATTGAGAACGTCCAGATATTTTTAATGCGATGGTTTGTTACTCTTGTATTAATTTACTCTTTGAGAATGAAATCTAAACTATTTCATTATAGTGTAAATCAGATCCCAAGTCAATGATGGTAAACCAGAAAACAATGCTGGGGAAGAAAAATGTTTTTTCCAATAAATAGATTCGACAAATACTCGTAATTCTATCGGATAACGTAATTCTAATTAATAGACTGTACTCTATATTTTGACTGGTCTCTCAGAGAGAAATTGGTTCGGAATGGACGCATTTCAAGCCGAGGACCACCCTAACTCAAGATTATTTAAATTATGAATAAACCCTTTCTGTCCTATAACCCTTGAGGCGAAATTTCACGTGTTTACCCCGTGTTAAACCCTCGATAGGTGGCAAAACCAATGTTGACGTCAGGCTAGAAAAACATAGCTACAGCGGTAAAGTGTGATTCGAAATTTGTTAACGGGTTCGGTTTTATTATAATTTTAAAGTGCTTTACAGAGTATGTATGTTTGAAAATAATGGGAGTTTTCAATCGCTTCGACTTTCCTTAAGGAACGAAGTTCCTTATGGTACGACGCGGAGGGGTACCCTAACCGGGAAAAACGTCCGTAACGTAAGATTTTTATTATTTATGTATAGTCTTAGTATGATGGCTATACTATACAGTGTCTAATGTATAGTCTACGTGATGACGGTTATTATTATTATTCATAAATAAATAGTTGTTTCTTTGTATATTATTATAATATATTTTTTATAAATCATTGTGAATAAAATAAATTTTATAACTTTGTAGTTTTTTTTTATTTTTATCAATAAAAAAATCATAATAAAAAATGTATACCCGAATAATTATTTTCTTTATACCTCGAATAGAACTAAAAATTAGTATTTTTATAATAAGGAACTTTTGTCCTATCCAGTGTCCCACGACACCACACATCTTTTTTTTTATTTTCCGTTCTTGGAGCTGTCACCTGGTTCAATTGACGTCACTATTACCTACGCTAATCAAGTTTTCTAATGTCAATGTCAATTAGGCAGATAGTTTATTGCAAATAGATGATGATAGGTCGATAAATTTGTCGAACGCTGTTTTTATTATTATTGTTATTTTCTATTAAATTATTATTTGTACAAAATAAAAAAAAAACCAGTCATGATATTTATTTCTTAATAATCAAACGCAGATATTTCTTAGACTGAATATTTAAAAATTTTGAAGGATAAAGGTGTATTATAATTACAATAAATTTTATGGCATGGTCACAGTCATGTTAAGCACGGACCAGGATCAACTAAGCTGGGAACGACTTGGTTGTGCTCATGGCATTGCTAAAGACCAAAAGCAACACTTCCTTACTTTTAAAACTGAGACCTTACAACTCACGTCTCAAGGTGGGTGGCGGCATTTTACTGGTGGTAGGACCTCTTCTGAGTCCGCGCGGGTAGGTACCACCACCCTGCCTATTTCTGCCGTAAAGCAGTAATGCGTTTCGGTTTGAAGGGTGGGGCAGCCGTTGTAACTATACTGAGATCTTAGAACTTATATCTCAAGGTGGGTGGCGCATTTACGTTGAAGATGTCCATGGGCTCCAGTAACCACTTAACACCAGGTGGGCGGTGAGCTCGTCCATCCATCTCAGCAATAAAAAAAAAAAGAGCTCGATCACCCAAGCAATAAAAAAAGGGCTCTCGTCTGCCCACAAAGGAAGCAAATAAAATTCAACTTTGAAAATAGAAAATGCATTTGTGCTTTTTTAACTTTTGATGAGCATACTGACTATCTGCATGCTCACGAAAGAAACATGCGAGCTTAGGAAATATATTAGGAGCAATAGGATGGAAAATTAAGTGTACATATTACGTGTGCAGTATAAAGTAAAATAATATAGCTGATAGTGGTGTTTATTAAATGGATCCGTTAGAGCAACTAGCATGCGATGGCTTTTTGTACCACACACAACGTCGCTTCACACACCACCACGCAAACCCAGATGGACAATGAACGAGCTCATTCTCATAAAAGAGGTTCAAAACTGTCAAAAAGTCGTAGTTAATTCTGCCGGCTAAAAATCAAAATGCACTTGGACCAATCGACAAAATCGGTTTTCCGCTCAATTCACGGAACCCTAAAATGCAGCGGGCCGGTCAAATGTTTGGTAAAATGTTTGTCCAAACACGGAATGGTTTACATACATTTGTTGGACAGGTCTTCATCGAGACTATTTCCTGTTTGATCGCGATAAGGGCTTACGTAAACTTTCCTTGGTATTTTTTTCTCCAATGAATGTTTCCAGTTCAAAAACTACGGTCGTTTTTCTTTAACTGCCAAACATAAATGATAGCTTACGGTAGACCGGATTGGAAATAATACATTAAAACGTGATACGTTACATAATAGACGGGTTTTTCGTTTAAATCTACCATTCAGGTAATATACCATCATTGAAATATAGGTGATCCAGATGCTTTTCGGGCGCGTTAACTTCATTAAGGGATCATGCAAATTGCATGTGGTGCATAGGTGTATATTAAATTTTCGAAAGAAAGATAAATGGACTTAAAGCGCCCTAATTCATAAGGTCGATGATACAGAACTTTTATATATTTTTTTATTGCTTGGATGGGTGGACGGGCTCACAGCCTACCTGGTGTTAAGAGGTTACTGGAGTCCATAGATATCTACAATGCAAATGCGCCACCCGCCTTGAGATATAAGTTCTAAGGTCTCAGTATAGTTCCAACGGCTGTCCCGCCCTTCAAACCGAAACGCATTATTGCTTCACGGCAGAAATAGGCAGGGTGGTGGTACCTACCCGTGCGGACTCACAAGAGATCCTACCACCACTATGAAATGTTCAATAACGTAAAGGCATATACAGTCTTTTGTGGTATACCATTAAACACTTTTTCTAATAGCACAATTTTCGTAAATTTTTGATGTCAACAAAAAAAAAACGTAATATACTGTTTCGGACTGCGAAATCTATTTATATAAAGTATTTTATTCTTAATTAACACAAATAACGAATAACAACGTGAATGACCCCATCGACCTTGAAACCTTTTGTGGGTTCGACTATTATTCCACGATATTTCACTCCTTCATCGGGGAAGTCATTCATGAATACAAATAGCTTCCCTATAACACGATTCCGTGTTGTGCGAAACCGTGTTATATGGAACTAGAAGCCAGTACAAAAAGGATATTATTTTTTCTGAATGAAACATTCAACTGTGCCTCTATGTATTTTTTTAACTACTACACATAAAAAATAAACAGTAAAATTTCGATTATTTCCATTTATTGTCTATGTTCATAGTGCATAATGTAATTTTTTAAATAATTTTAAACAAACATCTCGTTATCATGTTGTAGAATTACCGTGTTATAAGAGGGCTTAGGCGAATTTTTCTTGGCGTGTTATAGTGAAACCGTGTTGTAAAATACCGTGCAGTATAGGAGGGTCACCTGTATTAGATAAGAACGTATTTCATCAGAATAATCGGTACCCGCCTGCGGGCAGTGAATGTACTAGTTATGTCGTCTTCTCACATTAAAACGGTATAATCTCAAAACTTACAAATTTTACAGGAGAGTGTTTTAAAGCTTTAACATGTAATATTTTTAATATTAATCATCTTTGTCACATTTATTTTACCAGTTACTTTATCTCAAATCAAATCAAATCAATGAAATAAAAAGTGTCATAGCTAGTACGGTAAAGATTTATATGTCATATTATAGTGTTACATAAACCGTCTCGCTATCTCGTGGTAACCGGCCCGAACTGGTCTGCAATGCGGATCGTCCCTACCACGTCCATTGTCATGGACACGAAACTCAACCCAAATAGCTACATAGGTGGCAATTACTTCAATGTTCCGAGAATGTAGAACAACAGTGCAAAAAAAAAGTTTAAATAAATTGAAATAAATCCGGCTTTGGAATGAGCTCCACGGTGCTTCCCGAGCGCTATGACATGTCCTTCTTCAAACGAGGCTTGTGGAGAGTATTAAGCGGTAGGTAGCGGATTGGTTCTGCCCCTGGCATTGCTGAAGTCCATGGGCGACGGTAATCACTCACCACCCGGTGGTCCGTATGCTCGTCTGCCTACAAGGGCAATAAAAAGAAACTATAATAAAAATATTGGTAATGCTATTTTTTTACAAAAAAAAAAAAAAAACTGTATCGATAACATTTCCACATATCGTACATTGTATAGTTGACGTACATCTTAAATGTTAACAATAACTCGATTACGATTTAAGCTATTTGCAAATCGAGATATCGGTTAAACCTTATAACTTTCTCATGAGTTCTGTTTAAGGGTGAATTATGAAAATTATATTAGCCTTCTGAACGAGCAAAGCGCTAAGTTTCCGAATTGAATACTATAAATAGGTCGAGGTAATTTGCTTATTAAAATATACGTACGTAATCACTGGTGGTAGGACCTCTTGTGAGTCCACACGGGTAGGTACCACCGCCCCGCCTATTTCTGCCGTGAAGCAGTAATGCGTTTCGATTTGAAGGGTGGGACAGCCGTTGTGACTATAGACTGAGACCTTAGAGCTATATCTCAAGGTGTGTGGCGCATTTACGTTGTAGATGTCTATGGGCTCCAGTAACCACTTAACACCAGGTGAGCTGTGAGCTCGTCCACACATCTAAGCAATAAAAAAAAAACGTTAACTTTTTTTTTCCCCTACCTAAGCTCATAACCTTGAGAGGCTACTTCAGCGTAACCTAAACTAGTAGGTGAGCTCACGGGGCTCGAACCTGACGACGTTGCTATCACGAACCCTAGCAAGAGCCGTGCTTCGCAGAATCTACCACCGGATCGGAAACGCGACCCACTGAGAAGATCCGGCGAGAAACTCAGTGGGCCGATACGTTAAAGTTTACTTGTTGGTGTATAACGCGATTTAACTTGGCATTACTGACGTCCATGCGAGACCGCGGTGACCACTCAACATCATCTGTCTGCAATGCCAATAAATAATATATAATTCGTTTACCTATCCTAAGTTGTTTTACGTAGAATAAATTACTTATTTAATTGTATAGATTATATATTATTGAGTTTTATAGATATTTATAATAAGTATATTATTGGTAGGATATCTTGTGAGTCCGCACGGGTAGGTTTGCACAGTGATGCGTTTCGGTTCGAAGGGTAAGGCAGCCGTTGTACTGTAAAAACTAAGACCTTGGAACTGATGTATTGAGGTGGGCGGCGGTATATACGTTGTAGATGTCTATGAGCTCCGGTAAACACTTAACACCAAGTGGGCTGTGAGCTCGTCCACACGTCGTAGCAATAAAAAATACTGGTGAAAGAGCCGGATGTTTTATTCTTGAGACGACAACGACTTCACGATTATGAGGGCCGAAAATTAAAACATGGTTTAAAAATTACAATGAAGTTGTCTTAATAAATTCATTGAGATGCTACATTAAGAGCGTATGATTATAAAGCTTTGATTCATAGCTTAAGAGCGATGAGAAAGTATTTGCAAAATTAAGGAATATATTTATTAAAATCTTGCTTAGGGGCTTGTTTTTGAGTTTCATGCGGGCGGGCATGTAGGGATGCAATTTTCAGATAAAATATTTATTTTATGTTTAAGCTAAAGTTAAGTTAATATCAATGGACTGACAGCCATGGGCATTCCCGAGCACGTGTTATCTGAAGATTTATTGGCACGGCTTCGGAATTTCGGTTCAATATCGCAAGACAATAACCAGGTTATTGCGTATTACATCAGAATACATTTCAGCAATACTATGATTAAGGTCTGAGAGAATGCTGTCTGGGATTTCGAGTTCACATCTATATATAAAATAATGTGATAAGCTTTTGTAGATATGTAACTTTTTTTTCCCCTACTTATGCTGATAGGCTCGAGAGGCTATTTCAGCTTCTCCTTGGCGTGTAGGTGAGCTCACGGGGCTTTAACCGGGAGTGTTGCTAACACTGACCCTAGCAAGAGCAGTGCTTCGTGGAATCTACCACTGGATCGGAAACGCGACCTACTGAGACGATCCGGCGAGAAACCCAGTGGGCTATGTTTGTGGGTTAATTTAGCTGCCAAGCCCTTGCAGTATATAATGTTTTGAGATTGCACAAGTTCATCCTAACTTCACCTAATGAAAGTTCTAGTAAACAAAAAAAGAAGAAACTATTAACTGTAGGCAGCGGCTTGGCTCTGGCCCTGGCATTGCTGAAGTCCATGGGCGACAGTAACCACTCACCATCAGTTGGACCGTATGCTCGTCCGCCAACAAGGACAAAAAAATTAAGCAAAATGCCCGAAGTATTGTTGACAAAAAATCTATATCTTAATATACTACCATATAAAAACTCCATAATCAAAATGCGACCGAAATTAAGGACTATAACATATCTGTACAGTTACAGTGAAACTTGTGCAATCTCAAAAGATGTACATAATATCTTTTTTTTTAAACCGATACTCATATGGCTGCAGGATTCAGTGAAGTCCATAGACATCACCACCCTGCCAATCATTATTCTAATCGATGAATGGCATGGTTTTACTACTTTATATTTTTACACTTTACAACTTTACTATACTACATATATACTTTACTATATACCTTCAAAGGATTTGCGAACACTACTGTTATTTTTTTGTGTACCAAAAATTAGTTTAAAACCGCAAAAAAAACGAAATGTATTGACTGACTTTGCTTTGTTGTATCTTTTCATAACTTCAGAGTGGACAGAGATTATTGTCAGAACTATGAGATTTCAGTGACGTGTTTTTTGTTCAGTGAATTTGACAACAGACGTCAAGAACAAAAATTTGACAATAAATAGTATGCATGCGTGTGTGCGTCAAATACATGGTATGTAGTGTGTGTAATGTTTTCTTTATTGATTTAATGTATCTTTCATGCATTATTTAAAAAAAAAATTGCATTGTGCACTTCTTCTCTATATTCTCTATAAGTGTGGAAAATTTCATACTCCTCCGTCCGCGCAATTTCCTTAAAAAGGGATACAAAGTTTTTGCTTCACGTATTAATAGATTGCAAAATAGTGCGTAAGTAGCTTCTAATTTAAGGCTAAATAGTGCGTTTGATAATGCATAAATAAGCTCGCATATAACACGCATGTTCGTATGAAGCCCTATGCAACTTTTTATAGGAATTTTTTTAACTCAGCTTAAACTACTTTTATAGAATTTTTGTCGGTTTTTGCGAGTCCTACACATAATTAAAACTAAATTTCAAGACGTCATTATTAGCTTATTTCGTCTCTGACCACGAAAACTATAAAGTTATCCAAGCTTAGGAAATAATGTAAACATAATTAAAAAAAACGCTTGATTAAGATCTAAGTTTTTTTTTTCTCGGTTAGATGAGTGGACGAGCTCACAGCTCACCTGATATTAAGTGGTTACTGGAGCCCATAGACATCTATAACGTAAATGCGCCACCCACCTTGAGATATAAGTTCTAAGGTCTCAAGTATAGTTACAACGGCTGCCCCACCCTTCAAACCGAAACGCATTACTGCTTCACGGCAGAAATAGGCGGGGCGGTGGTACCTACCCGTGCCGATATTATTTGTATCAGTTCAAAATGAGGGGATCCTTACTCGTGCAATGTGACATTTTCATGGTGTACGCATTACGTGCGTGTTGCAACAAATTTCTTCACAACTATTTGTGGTTAAGCACAAGATAAATAAGGCGTCTGTATAAAAATTTTATTAGTCAAATATGTAGGCACTTGTCCAAATGATTATTTAATAATGTAACCAATTAACCGACATTATGAGACTGCGGAGTATGACGATTGCTCAATGTATTCAAATATGATTCATTTTCGAAAATAATTGTAACTAGAGGTCCCACAGTAGTCGAAATTCGACTATAATAATTAATTGGAATTGTATAATAAGTTTGTAGACTATTATGATTGTATTTTATACTTCTATAATCACAAATTTCGCCCAGGCTACACTACAAAAAAATATTAATAAAGACAAACAATATTTAATCTATTCTCAATTTGAACACAGACGTCAAGAACAAAAGTTGGGACAATAAATAGTATGCATGCGTGTGTGCGTCAAATACATGGTATGTAGTGTGTGTATAATATTTCCTTTATTGATCTAATGTATCTTTATTGCATTATTTTAAAAAAATATTAGCATTGTGCACTTCTTCTCTATATTCTATATAAGTGTGGAAAATTTCATACACCTCCGTCCGCGCAATTTTCGTAAAAAGGGATACAAAGTTTTTGCTTCACGTATTAATATAATTGTAATTATTCCTACTTTTTCACTTATTACTGAAACTGTAACTCTATTTCTCATGTCTCTATTTCATCTCACACGTGTACACTCTACAGACAATTTAAGTTGGTTATCTGACTATTTTGTGTTAAGTGGATGTCGGGTCATGTAGACTTTCCATCGTAAATGCAGTCTACCTTGAGACAGGATTGAAGTCCATAACATTAGATGGCTTTCTGTGTTTTTAACGCGTCCCACCGCCATTATCCGAAATACGAATTGGGAAAATAGGAAGTGTGTAACCGAAACAAGGAGAGTAAAATAATTCAACTACATACTAGACACGGGTATTGTGGTAGTGGTATTGGGACAATTAAGTCAGGGTCATATACCTATGTTTTCACTTAATGTACATTTATTAAACATAAAGGTATATATCCTCTGCTTTAAACCTATATTCAAGCACATTTGGATATAAACTATATTATTTATTTATTTTATTTATTTATTTATGTAAACACAGAAAAGAAGACATAGTACAGAGTAATAGGAAAATTATGTACAAAGACACTGCTTATTTCTTTAAGAAATCTCTTCCAGCTCTCTCATCCTCTATATCTCATGTGAAACTAAATTATAGAGCTTAAGAATTAAATAAAAAGTTATAAATTGGAAAATTTAAATAAATAAAAAAAAAACTCACCATTTTCGTTGCTATGAGCATAATCAAACTTTTCCAGGGAGTTGAATAAATCATCCATAAACGGTTTTTACGTTAACACTTCAAGCGTTCGAAAATCAAAAACAGTTTTATAAGCCAACACCGAACCAATAATAATATTTAACAGAAACAAAAGGCGGAAAGTGACATTTTCGAACGGTAGGCAGAGAGCGTTCTTTTTGAAACGCGAACGATCGCGCGCGTTATTTTTTTCCATCAACTTTTCCTCTAGACGACCAGTGCTGCCCACGGCCAGTGGCATACTGCCACAAGATCTTGCTCGTGTATTTGTATAGTAAGCGATTAGATCCATCGTTGGAATGCCATCGGGTTTTCGCTCATCGACGCGACACGGTAATTGATTACGATGAAAATCATACGTATTATGTTGTAATTCGCACGATCGAATAAATTAGGGATGTGTGAAAGAGAAAATTTCAAAGATCGCGTGCTGATATTTATTTATTTTATTTTTTTCCTACCTATGCTGATAGATTGAGGAGCTATTTCAGCTTCTCCTTGGCGTGTAGGTCAGCCCACGGGGCTCAAACCGGGAGTGTTGCTAATACTGACCCTAGCAAGAGCCGTGCTTCGCAGAATCTACCAACGGATTGGAAACGCGACCCACTGAGAAGATCCGGCGAGAAACTCAGTGGGCTGTGTCTATGGGATAATTCGCTCGTCGAGCCCATCGTCGCAAGCGACGGGTTCGACGAGGCGGTGAACGGTGCTTGTGGTACCTAAAACCGCCGTTAATGGATCGGGAGGATTTGTAATGACGTGCGCCACACATCCCTAATTAATTCGCGCGATCGAATTAATTAGGGATGTGTGAAAGAGAAAATTTCATAGATCGCGCGCTGACATTTACAATTTCAAGAGCACGTAAAATAAAAGAATGGATTTATTTTTTATGATCATAACAGAAGATAGTATTTTAGTGAAATTAAAAGTTTTACTTAATTTTTCAAGTTACGCGACATTCAAGACTTTGTCTTGATTTAGAATTGATATTGACGTTTTTGAAGGCAGTAAAAGGCAAGGCAGTAAGGCAGTCAAAAACAGAATTTCGTTTTTAAATACTCTGTATCTTAAATCGTGTACAAATATTTTAATTGTTTATGAAAATATACGGTGCAATTCATAATTTTAAATTCATACGTTTTGTCAGTATATGATTATGATTTTTAATTAACTGTTTACATGATTTTTATGTTACATGCAAACGTTTTCGATCATAATTTACCGCAGTCATAATTTTAAATGACCACTCTTTCTGCCCGTGCCCTTAACAATGTCAATAAATTGTATGCTATTTAGAGTTTCATAATTTCCTTTACATTAATGCCGAGCGCTACAGATACCCATTAATAATATCTACATAATCGCATAGATTGGGAATTAAATACTTAGAAAATGTGTCACACTGGTTACTTAAACGGCTTAGTGATTTAGTTAGTAAATTGCCTTGTAAGATTTGCTCGTGATTGTCAATTCGAATGCTAAAATCATATTTCGTTTCTTTTTTTTTAAGCTTAAAACGATATCTAGAAATTAAATTTGAAAAATGTTAAATACATTGTGTTTTTGGTAAATTTAAATAGTAAATTTTTTTTTTAAATAAATAAATAATAATTAGAAATATTTTTAGGGCTTACTCTCGTGTTCATTATTTTCTTTTTATTCTTTCAACGTTTCTTTTCATTAAAGTTTTGTGGTCGCGATATAATAATGATAACTACATATTATGAATACTATAGAATATGTTATATAGAATAGAAGTAATTTTAAATATTTGATGTCTATGACTCGCGAAAACTAAAGAAGATATTAATTTAAATGTTCAAATGTAACATGAGTGAGTGGAATGTTTTTAGAAAAAATAAAATTTTAAATTAATAGATTTGCATATACTATGCCCGAATTTTAATGGTTAACAGAATCAATCTATTTTATCATCTGCAGCTTAGAAAAACTGCTTGAATTCAGTGTCTTTTATATATTTATTAATCAACAAATGAATTATATGTTAACTCTATCGGCGGTTTTCAAAAAGATATAATCCCTAGAAAAACTGACGAAATAAACCAAATAAAAAAGCAAGACACTTTAATTTACCTTATAAAAGAAAGGCTTAGAATAAATAATTCACCTTTAAAATAAAAACGTAATGGGTTAGGCGTGAGTCTTGTTGATAGAGTTCATATTAGACTTTGTTGTTCATTACTGCTTCGTCTTCCGAACCAGTTGCTTGTCTTCTTGTTTTCTATGCTCATTATTATTGCACTAAAAAACTAAATGAACTCACTGTTTACCTGAAGCTAGTGGATACCAAAGGTCATAGACATATCAACAAAAATGGCGCCACTAAATTCACGCTTGTAAAGTCTGTTCTACCTTATCTTACAGAGTGTAACTTATTTGCGGCAGATATTGGCAGGAAAATGGCACCTACCCGTGTAGGCAGACTCACTCTATCACTCAATTTGGACTTCTGTGGACTTACTTTGGTCATTAGGCGCGTAGCATCGGCCCACAGCAATGATACTGAATGACGACCGCGACCGCTCTGACAAGAGTGATGCGACACAGAACTATAGGTAGGCGAGTATACTGAGGCGCATAACATCTGCCCAGAGTAATGATACTGAATGACGAGCGCGACCGCCCTGACAAGAGTGATGTGACAAAGGAGGGGCTTACCGCGAGCAGAGTGGGCAGGGCACTTGCCATGCGCATAGTGCGTTGTGCGGACGGCGCTGGGTGACGGAGGCTGCGGGCGGACGGGGGCGCGCGGGCCGCATCCGGCCGCCCTCTTCTCTTCTACCACTGTTGCCACCACATTGTGCACCTGTGACACACAAAAAAAAACTATTATTCCCATGTACGTGCACCTAAAATTGGCGGCATCTGCATTTGCACCTCATCATATTTCCTGAGTTTTTTTGGAACGAAGTTCCTTATGGGACGATGCGGAGAGGTACCCTAACCGGAAAAAAATGTCCGTAACGTCCATTTAATCGATGTATTTTAAATGGCAAAGAAACTTTTGAGAAGAAAGCCTGAAATTCCCTTATTAACCGTTAATTTTTTAGTCAACTGAATTCTTCTTAAAATGACCTCACAAATTCATATCGTAAAGATTCTTTGGACAAAACAGATTCGTAATACTTTGATTCACTATTCAAATATTCGTGATAAAGGTGGGCGCCAATATTATCTCGACGATAAGCTGAATGATAGACCTGATGCCAAATTAATTGGAGGTGTGCGACAATATGTACTGACGTCAGTTACTCGATAATCCGCATTCAAAGTAGATAAATGGGATAAAGTGTGTTTTACACTGGTGAAATTTTTTTTATTGCTTAGATGGGTGGACGAGCTCACAGCCCACCTGGTGTTAAGTGGTTACTGGAGCCCATGGACATCTACAACGTAAATGCGCCACCCACCTTGAGATATAAGTTCTAAGATCTCAGTATAGTTACAACGGCTTAATAATAACAAAAATTGTCAAGAAAACCAATCATGTCAATAAGAAGTGCTTAGTTATATTGTCTAAAGCGATACTATTTTAAAGGAATTCCAATATAAATTTATAATGTATGTTTTGTAATTCGTCTAAAAACGTTTTTGACTTTTTTTGTATAAATAATAACTACATAAATTATAATCATACAAATCGCGAGTATTATTTATTTTAAAAGCGTTTATTACGACCGTTTGACCACTGTTTTAGGGCTGTTTTAGCTCATGTAATAGAGAAGAAATTATCTATTGATATATTGCAATTTGTTTTGGCTGTCGTCTAGGGATCTGGCGTTCTGTCCCTTCTATCCATCGGTCAAAGAAGGAACCTTAGACGTCATCAGAGAAGCTACTTAGTAAAATATGGTCTACCGGCCTTGCAGTTCCTCAAAGTACTATTAAGTAATATAATAATATTAAGTAATATTAGGTATATTGAGAACGAAGACCCACTATGTACTAAAGACAAAAGTTAGAAATTGAGAAGAAGAAAGAGAATTGATGATAGATGATGATATGATTTTCTTTTTTTTTATAGCATATTTCATCTTATTATGAACTTTAAACAATTTCTAGATTTTTAAATACCTAAGTGAAATAAGGAAAAGTTTGAAAAAACTAAATACCTAAAGGTAAATCGTTAAATGTTGTATCACGTTTATTGATTGATTCCGGTAAAAATTCTAACAATCGATTACGTATTGTCGGAAAAATTCGCTGATAAGTAAAGATCCTATTTATATTGGATCCTATTTACGTTTGAAGAAGTTTCTGGAAACATTAAAACTACTGGTATGTGCGTTAAGTTAATAGTCGTAACTCTGTATGAATATTCTATGTTTCTCTTCCTTTAGGTCACTTTGTTTTTCCTACCTATGCTGATAGCCTTGAGAGCCTATGTCAGCGTAACTCTAACGTGTAAGGAAGCTCTCAGGGCTCAAATCAGGAGGCGTTGCTAACACTGGCCCTAGCAAGGGCAGTGCTTTGCAGAATCTACCACCGGATCGGAAACGCGACCAACTGAGAAGATCCGGTGCGAAACTCAGTGGGTTGTGTTTATGGGTTAGTTTACTCGCCGAACTCTTCGTCGCAAGCACAGGTCGCAAGCGACGTGTTCGACGGGGACGGCAACCGGTGCTTGAGGTACCTAAAAGCACTGTTAGTGGATCGGGAAGATCCGAAATGACGTGTTTAGGGCGACGTCGATTGTTTACCATTCGGTCCGCCGGACCGGGTATGTTATTTCGGCGGTATGTAATTTCCGCCACGACGAGAGAGTTTTCGTGTCGTGCCGCCTTCTCAAAGTAGCGCTCTGATGCCGACTGAATATACTTACTAATGGAGTCAAGCTCCAGGTCATCCTGGAGATATTAGCAATGAAACTTTACGATGGACTATTTTTATACTTTCGTGTTTCTTTAGGATTAAGCATTTAGTAACAACGGTGGCTTATTAAGAGTTTAGCATCTCTGAAAGTGCACATTTGCGGGAAAATAATCCAAAAATCGCTGTACATGATTTCTCTAAAAATTACTTAAATCCTAGTAAATTCTCGTCATTATACTGGAACGTTATTTAATTTCATCTCATTCCGCAATTCAATCAATTTCACCTCAATGAAGTATGATTTTAAAGAAATCAACTTCATTTCCTTCTATTCCATTTTTTTTTCTATTAATATTTTTATATAATGTCGACCCTAGCAACTAACTAAACTAAAAAATAAAAAAAAGAACAAGCCTAAACATGTTTACTTTGCTAGACTATGTTCGTATTTATTTCTAAATTACACAAAGTGAACAAGGAAGGAATATACTCACATTTATAATCTACAATTCCTTTGAAGTTGAAACGATGTAAATTTCAAGCAAGTAGTTGTTGGCTGCAGTAGTTCTGGTAGCTAATATTGATCTAGTCCAGAGTCCGGAACATCGGTTCAAAATCATGTTTGACACAGTTTATATAGGTTACAGTGAATCAAACGTTTCGCATTCAACATCACACAGAAGTCACAAGCTAACAGCCCAACAAGGCAATAGAATAACTTAGTCTAGGTAGTAGTCCTAAATAAAAGTGAAAGCGCTTCCATCATTTCTACAAAGTTCTACCTTTTAAAAGTACTAGAGATCCCGCAGTAGTCGAAATACGACTATAATTAATTGGAATTGTAAGTTTTTACACTATTATGATTGTATTTTATACTTCTATAATCACAAATTTCGCCAAGGCTAACTATAAAAATAATAATAAAGACAAACAATATATTTCATCTATTCTCAATTTGACCATAGACGTCAAGAATAAAAGTTTGACAATAAATAGTATGCATGCGTGTGTGCGTCAAATACATGGTATGTAGTGTGTGTAATGTTTTCTTTATTGATGTAATGTATCTTTTATGCATTATTTAAAAAAAATATTAGCATTGTGCACTTATTATCTATATTCTCTATAAGTGTAGATAATTTCATACTCCTCCGTCCGCGCAATTTTCGTAAAAAGGGATACAAAGTTTTTGCTTCACGTAATAATATATAGATTGGTAACTGATAAGTCTCACGCTGTCTTTAGAATCGAAATTACTGGTTTAAAGATCGTAACTTATAAATTCTCGTGATGTATATTTTAATCTATGGACGCACTAATTAAGACTACAGAAATAGAAAGGAGAGCCGCAAAAGGACTGATTGGTTAAATAAATATCTCCCAGTAGAGCCGTTAAGCTCGGGAAAGATATAGAGCTTTTTTTGATATATCGGTATTTTGAATAATCACGGCTTAAGCCAGCCAGCGCTTGTTTTAATAGTTTGACAATTTTAAAGTTTTGAATAGAGCAGTTTTTTTTATTTATTCTTCATGACGTCACAGTTCGAACTTGAATATTTATTTATTTATATACTAGCGACCCGCCCTCGGTTCGCTTCGGAAACTGTAATTTATTATTGATTTCTCCACTATTTAATGGATGTTATTATACATATAAACCTTCCTCTTTAATCAATCTATCTATTAAAAAAAATCGTATCAAAATCTGTTACGTAATTTTAAAGATTTAAGCATACATAGGGACAGAGAAAGCGGCTTTGTTTTATACTATGTAGCGATTAGGGAAACCAATTGTCAAAAAAATATAGCTAATAAAAAACAAAAGTTTCCACCGTCAAAATCACACACACATAAGTAGAAAGTGAAAAAAGCCTACTAAGTTAATAAAACTACTGTAGCATCACAGTACTGTGGCTCAGACGAATCCTCAGATAGAAAACAAGGTGGGTGTTCAAACAACAGGTTCGAATCCGCAGGGAACAATAAATAGCAATCGTCTCGACCGCCATAGACGGAACCGAATCTTGTATGCATTTTATAAGGTTCATATATTAAATAACTGTTTCTAAATATATTGTTTATATTTACGAGTATGACTGTTTATTTTTGATTAGTTTGCAAGGAACTCAATAATACGTATGATAGTCTAAATTGTGATTTTCGTGTGCTCGACAGGCAAATAAGGTAAAATAGGATTAACTTGTTAATATATGACATGTAATAGGATGGTCGGATCGGCGACACGGCGTGCTCTCCTTTCACCTTACGCAAGTCCTCTCGAAACGCGGCTGTTTTGGGAGGTACCTGTGGAAGGTCTGCAGGAGAGAGCCACCTCCGGGTTGTCACCAGTGCATGCATCTGGACTATGACGCTCAGCACACGCTCGAAGCGTTGGGAGCACGTGCGGAGAGATCTCTCCGTGCGGGCTGTCGTGGTCCGCATGTTAGACGATCAAAGCTCGTGGGATGCCATGGCCAGGCTTTGTGACCTAGTCATGGCGTCCCGTGAGGCTGAGGAGCGCAAAAGAGAGTGGGATCCCGAGGAATTGGAGGAGGTGGTGAACCTTGGCCCTCCTCGTCTCCCTCTTCCTCCCTGGAGGTGCCGGAGTCCGACATAACCCGGTCCGTTACCTCTCTCGACCTCAGCATTGAGGATCATCGACAATTATCGTCATTGTCGCCCATGGACATCAGCAATGCCAGGGACAATGCTAAGCCGCTGCCTGCCGCACCTATCTATGTTGTTTTCTAGAAAGGTTCTAATGCAACCTGTTTTTTCAAAACGGACCCAACGAACACTGTAATTTCTCAATATCTAACATCATAGATGAAATACAAGCGTATAATTATTCACACTGTCAACCAATCATGTTTTCGATTGCGAAGATAAATTTTCAATTAAGTTGCTATTTACAGAACCGCTTGTCTGTTTAGAAATTAGCTGTTCTGACGGATTCGTTGTGGAAATCGATCGAATTAACTTATTCATGTTATAAGCTTAGACCTCCATCCTATAACCTAAGTTCTGGGATAATTTTTATTCGTTGTGCTAGTCTACAGAATTAGTGGAATCATATTTATTATTGTATAGCGAATGAATTCCAATTATTCTTGAAAATGAAGACTCTCTCGAAGATATGTAACTTTTTTACTGTTTTATAATGACCATGTGACTTATTGTGTTCACTGGCTTGTGGAGAGTACGGTATATGAAGTACACGATAGGCAGTGGCTTGTCTCTGCCTCTGGCATTGCTGAAAACCATGAGCAACGGTAGCCACTCACCATCCATGTTATGTATGTATATGTATATAATTCGTGAAGCAAAAACTTTGTACCCATTTTTACGAAAATTCCGCGAACAGAGGAGTATGAAATTTCTCACACTTATAGAAAATATAGAGAAGGAGTGCAGAATGTTAATAATTTCTTTTATTTTTCTTAAAATTCAATCAATAAAAAAAAACATTACACACACTACCATGTATTTGACACACACACGCTTGCATACTATTTGTTTAATGTCAAACTTTTGTTATTGCATAGTCTGTGCTCAAATTGAGAATAGATAAAATATTGTTTGTCTTTATTTATATCTGTCTAAAGTGTAGTCTTGGTGAAATCTATAATCATAGAAGTATATTATTAGTCTTTGACAATAGAATCATGTATGATCGTATGCCTACAGAGCAATAAAAAAAAAAATCTGTTGACGTACTTAATCTACTGTCTTAAAACATAATCAACCCGATCACTTCGCTTGTCATGCATTGCGGTTTCAAAAATGATCCCACTGAATTCAAATTCCTGTATCACAACTTCAATGACATGCTTGTTGATTCAATCTCTGCCACTGATCCAAAAAAGCTACAGTCCGAGAAGAACCGGTGAAATAGCGAGTCTGCCTTTTTTTTAAGAGTATTTTCTAGTTAATGGTAAGAAATACAAAACCAAGAAAATACAAAACAGAAAAAAATAAAAACTCAAGTTGAGGTAGTCATCTATGTCATATCGACTTAAAGTTTATTTACACACTAGCGACCCGCCCTCGCTTCGCTTCGGAAACATTAAAACACACATGAAACAAAAAAAAAAAATAAAAAAAAAATAAAAAAAAGTAGCCTATGTTCATCAGGGACAATGTCGGCTTCTAATGGAAAAATAATTTTTGAAATCGGTCCAGTGGTTTCGGAGCCTATTCGAAACAAACAAACAAACAAATCTTTCCTCTTTATAATATTAGTATAGACTAAGTACTATACATGTAGCTTAATAAAAATATACCATCAAAACATACAAATAAATCCTTCGTTGATTTGTTTTTTAATATTGAAATCTCTTTTTGTACTACAACGCTAGTCGATCAGTATGCAGTATGCAGATCATCAAGTGTTATGTGTTTACCAATGCTCATAGACTTATGCAATGCTGGTGTGTCAAGAAACTGCATATCCTGTTTATTCCAAATGATTTAACTTGAGTTTGGCCGTTTTTAGATTAGGTATACCTACGTACCTATTACTTTTTAGATTAAGTATACTTACTAGTATATGGCCGATGTGATTATATATACATAGTCAGGTCATAAATTCTGTCACATGTTTAATGTAAAATAATTGAAACAAGTTTATTCATTATGTAACCATTCATATACCAAAATGAACTTAATAAAACATAGATTCTTATGACACTAAAGTTTATTCAAAATGACCTCCGTGATTTTGAATACAGGCCTTCAATCTGCGCGGCCAGTCGTCTATCGCAGCACGAACGAGGTCCATGTCAATATCGGCGGCTGCCTTAATCAAGGATGTCTTGAGTGACTCCAAATTGGGATGAGGCTTTGAGCACGCCTTTTCCTCCAAGTGTTGCCATATCTTGTAATCTAACGGATTCAAATCTGGACTGGAGGAGGGCCAGTCTTCGTGCCGGATGAAGTCGATTTCACGCGCCGCCAGCCAGTCTTGTGTGCTCTTCGCTCTATGAG